>JAQPZY010001073.1:0-600000 GCA_029931535.1 Margaritifera margaritifera
AGTTCACTTGGCCTTATGGCCAGGTGAGCTCAAAAAAAGTACTGAATACTGAAAATTTTAAGTATAAAAGGGCACATGTATGCAGCATGCTTGATGTGTGTGCTAAATTTGATTGGAATACCTTGAACAGTTTGAAAAGTTATTCTCCATAAATAAAATGTTTTGGACAGACTGAATAAAGACAGACAGCCATAGCAACAGCTATATCCCCTGCCCCCACAGTCATGTATTACATACTAGTGGGATATGAAAGTGTGAATGCCTCAATAAAAAGCTGCTTTACTTTTAAATTTCAAATGATTGAATTTTCCTACACCTACACCACTCAATTGTTTTAGCGCACCCCAATAACTAGCGAACTCACAGATAGGTGTGGATCCCATTTTGTCTTATAGAAAATGCCTGAAATAGGCCCCTATTTGCTCGACATTTAAAAATGGCCATCAAAATTCATAAATGAAAGCTTGATGTATTTCTCATTTTAAAGTTGAAAACAGTAGTTAATGCACACTAATTTGGTATCAATATCATGAAAATCACAAATTTTAACAAAAAATTATATTTTTAATATCGTCTTTAAAAAAATTATTTTCTTAATAAATAACACAATATACAGTGAAATATTGATCAATGGAAATGTTGGGAAATGCCTACTGGTATAACACTAAATAATAAATATCAACTGAAGAAGTCTTGTCAAGTGAAATTTATATTTTCATTGTATTGTTTATTTCGGTTTCATTGTAATCAATATAATGTGACACGTGTCAACTGTCTGCCACGACGATGCCCACGAGCCCTTCTGTGAGAAACTAATTAAGTGCTTACTCAACAGCTAAGCTACTTTAATTATGACAACTGTTGAAAACATAATGGTACTTTGGCATAATGACCAAAGCTAATTAACAGATTAATTTGTCTCTGGCTGATTACAATAAATGAAAGGTCCCCACATCAAAGTAGCGTGTGTAGGAATTGCCTAATTTATTGTTAAATCAACACACTGTAGACAACTAACTCTTAAGTTATTGCTTCTTGATAAATGTTTTGCAAGAAAGATTTTGTTGCTTTTGTCGTATCTGTGGATTGTTCTGCAAAATTTGCAGTGATATATTTAAAAATAAAATACACACATTTTTGTCTTCCCTCTTTCTTTTCAATTGATCTTTTTGTTGTTGTTCATCGAGATGAAGTGTTTTGGAACTGTGCAACTGCCATGTGCCAGCTTGTTTTATTAGTACATTTGATATAGGGTTATAAACAGCCATGTGCTATCGATGAAGTGACATTTTTAAAATCCTTATCTTGAGGAATTAACCAGTGCAAACATATCGACGAGTTAAGTTCCAGGAGCTGATGAGTGTAATTTTAGCCACGAAGCTTTAATTTGTTGGCGTTTGCTTGCAATGAATACATGTGTTCTAACCTTAAAAGGGAAGCAACTCTGCCACAGTAATCCCCACGAGCCCTTTCGTGAGAACATAAGTAAGTGTTTACTCTGCAGCTAAGCTAGCTTTATTGTGACAGCTGTTGAGAACCTAATGGTCCTTTGGCATGATAATCCAAGGTAATTAACAGATTAATTTGTCTCTGGCTGATTACAATACATAAAAGGTGCACATATCAAAGTAACATGTGTGTAATGTCAGCCTAATTTCTTGTTAAATAACACACCATAGACAACTCTGAAGTTGCTGCTTGTTTTTTTATTTTAAAAAAATTTAAATATTTTGTTACTTTTGCTTTATCTGTTGATTGTTCAGCAAAATTTGCAGTGATTTTTTAAAAATGCAATGCACACATTTTTGTCTTCTCTCTTTCTTTTCAGTCTATTTTTTTACTGTTGATCTAGACAAGGTGTTCTGAAACTTTTCCGCCATGTTCTACTTATGAAATAAAAATTAAAATCCTCATCTTGAGGAATTAACCAGTACAAACATAATAATGAGTTGAGTTCCAGTAGCTTTTGAGTGTAATTCTAGCCATGAAGCTTTAATTCACTGGTGTTAACTTGCAATGAATACATGTGTTTTAACTTTAAAATGGAAGCAACTTACTGATACACAAATTTTAAGTACTGCATATTAATTTGATCTAAATTAAAAGTCTGTGATCAATTATTGACTTTAATGATCTACTTCATATATTATACCCATAAATGTTAAAGTCTATTTGATGAATATTTTTGAAGGACAAGAGAGATTATAATTCTCATGCATCAACAATGTTAATCACAATTTCAGCCTTCCTCACTATCTCATGCCCTTCCTATGCTGCACTCAATGTGGCAGACTCAGGAGTTTTTGAGAGAGAGTTGTAGTTTGGTACCATTGCCGTTATAGTGTCCAGGATAGTTTCTAATGCCTAAAATTAAATCCTGAAAAATCATCTCATTTCTAGCAACACTAAGACTTCATCATCTTATAAAATACTTTGTAACAATAATAAATCATTCTCTTGTGCATTGTTAGTAAGTTATTTAGGTTTCAGAAAAGTGTACCACCATTTTAACCAATAAGGTTAAATAAAAATAATTATCACTTGTCTCAATGAATTTACATCCCGTTTGGAAATAATAATTACCACACAAAAGTCTTTGAGGATTTAGTCGCTAGTTTTCTACACATATTCATGCATTATTACCTAATATAACTGGATAAGAAGTAAAAATCATTTCATTTGTGCCACTAAATTACAATGAAACTTCTCAATTTGCGATGTGAAGGTTGATTGTCTCAAAATGTAGACTGGCCGACAAGAATGCTATATTATGGAAATTTCATTACACCTGGACTACATTAGATAAATATGAATTAACATATAATTTCAAGAGAATTAGGTGAGAGGATATTATAATCAACCAACATACAGGTCCGTCCCTCAGGTCAGTTATTGTGAATATCTATGCCACCTTCATTAACACTATTGCCATCTTGTCAGTATAAAGTATGTCAAAATGTGGAATGTCTGTTGTGTGTCCTAAGGATTATGAAACTGTTCCTTACATTTTGTACCTATATGTATTATTTCAAAGGTGGAGTTGAAAACATAATTTATCATTCAAGATCTTCTCTTACTGTGAATCATGGTACATCATACAATTTAGTGATTTATTTTAGCGACTGTAAAGTCAAGCGATTCTGGTTTAAAAGTTTTGCAAATAAAGTCATTGCGATATGTTTATTGTAGCAGGGGAAAGAGCAGTATTGTTCCCAGAGAAAACAGAACTTTTAGTGTATGCTGAATTACTCTCAAGTCTGCCATACTCAGAGGCAATATGTGACTTATTTATTATTCTGTGTATTGTAGAAACACTCAGGGAAAACAAATTATGTATAATGTCGTTTGTTTGACACACATGTCAGGTTTATTTTTATTTTAAAAGAAATGTAGTACACTTCTGCTCAATTTATTTGAGCTGCTAGATGTATGAACAAAATGGGGAAACTTTCCTCACTTTTACACTTCAATGTTTCAGTAATAAAACAATACAGAACATATTTTTTTAAGATGATATACATTTTATAGTGAATTTATATTCACTATCACAATCCAAGATTTCTAAATCACTGAAGCTTTTGCACTGCTAGAATAGCACTATATATTGTATAATGTGATTAGACCAGGCTAGATCAAAATAAAGATAAAAATATCCAAACTATTTGAACTCGAAATTTGGACTTCCCACAGTATAGTTCATGCTCTTTAAAATACCAATGATAGCCTAATTGTAAACATTCTTATGTTCAATTAAATAGATAAGTATGCTGAGCTAGAAAATACAACACAATAGTAAACATTGTGCATATTTGTCTTTAACAAACCTAAATATATATACTTGAAATTATCACCTTCCCATTCACATAAAATGATCATGAACACAATTAGCTCTTCAATTTCAAGTGAAATGTGTTAGAAAAATCCCTAGTACACATTATAAAATGCTGACTTATTGCAAATATGTGCATTCTGCATGCCATTGCAATGCCCCTTCTACTCCTTGCAGGTTTCAGGATGTAGATTAGACATGATGCACCATCCAGTGAATTTATATTCATGATCCCAATCCAAGATTGCTAAATTGCTAAAGTTTCTGCACTGCTAAAATAACACTATACATTGTATAATGCGATTAGACCAATATAAAGATAAAAATGTCCAAACTACTTGAACTCAACATTTGCATTTCCCACAGTAGAGTTCATGCTCTTTAGAATATCAAGGATATCATAATATTCATTATTTTAAACACTCTTATGCTCAAGTAAATAGATAATTATGCTGCCCTCGAAAATACAACACAATACTAAACATTGTGCATATTTGTCTTTGACAAACTTAATTATATATATATTTATATGAAATTATCACCTTCCCATTCACATAAAATGATCATTAACACAAATAGCTCTTTTCAATTTAAAGTGAAATGTGTTTTAAATATCCCTTGTACAATATGAAATACTGAATTATTGCAAATATGTGAATTTTGCATGCCACTGATTAGGCCCGATGCACCATCCAGCATGTCATACAGTAAGAGGTTACTAATGGAGGCAACCTTGTTGCCTTGGACTTCATCCTGTGATGATGTGATGCTCCAGCTGAGAAGGTCTTGGACTTTTTAACAGAGTGTGTTTTATACCAAAATTTGACATTGTATTTTTAGGATTTGACCATGCTTGCCTTAATCTTTATTTCTGTATGTCTTTTTTAGACCTAAACTTCCTCAGCACTATAGAATCAGGATGGGGCTTATGTGAGATTAAACTGTATATCATCTCAATGGCTGAATTTTACATTTTTGTGCTGGTATAAAACTACAATATACCACTGAAAACAATGACACAATGCAGCATCTACAATACAAGACTGTTACTTCCTTCAGCATTCTAGACTCACCTGAAGTAGATGATTGTGCCTGTTTCATGCAGAAATCTAAGAAACACATCAAGTTCTTCACTGTTTTCTATTGGGACAGCTCCTTCCTTGTTTATATTTTCCACATCTATGCGAGAAATCACCTGCAATTAAAAGTTGACAAAGCCTTTCAGCGATTCATCCCATGCAGCATGTGCAAATTGCCTGCTGCGAAAACCCAAGTACCTCGAGTTCTCTAGCTGCGCATATTGATCACAGCTAGGGTACTTACAGAGCGAATTCTTGATGTACAATCACATTACGACGAGTCTTGTCAGGAAGCTTACCACTTTACGGGAGCATGTTCAGCTGTAGAGCTGCTTTTGTGTTTTGTGTATGGTTTGGTGATGTGGAGTCGCAGAACTCTGTGGGGTTCTTTGTGACATGTACGCTGCTGTCTGGTGACGTTGACGCAGAAGAGAGTACTGGTGTTCTCGATGTGAGGGACCAAGGTTTTGCGTCCAGTGGGTCTGTGTTGAATGAGGAGGATCTCGAGGGACCCTTCAACAGACTGGGAGGGGCAGGCCATGCGTGGTGGCTCCTTGATTATTGACTAAAGCGGGCGGAACTGGAAATACATCTTGGTCGTCAACTCTATGCCACGATATATATATATATATATATATATATATATATATATATATATAAATATATATATATATAATATATATATATATACATATATATATATATATATATATATATATATATATATATATAGTGTGTGTTCCATGTTGTAATTGGTATATTTCGATATCGCTGAATGAGTGATTAATTCATATTTCAACATCGCTAAATGAGTGATAAATTCATGCATTCATATTACCATATCACTAAATGAGTGATAACTCATGAATTCATATTTCAAATATCACTAAATGAGTGATATATTGATAGATTCGAAATACATGCATCCTACTTGTGGATAAATGATTAATGATACATTATTTGTAGTTGTATATAAATCACATGCTTTGGTCACCCTTGGTGCTAAATAAGACCTTGTTTGTATTAGGGTGTCAATCATATACTTTCATTCGTTGATTGGCGATAGAACAGTGTTCATATTTGTTTATAAGTTCTATTTGTTCATCTTTATTTGATTTTCTCGTTAAAGTTACTTGTTGTTGATTGGTTCCATGTTGAGAACTATATCATTTCCCTTATATCTTTTTGTTTCAATGGTGTCAGATTCATTCATTGTTAAGTTGCATTTATAAATAAACATCTCATTAATGCAATGGCTTTCGGTGTCTTCGCTAATCCAATCCCAACCCAGCTTCATCCTGTTACAGTCAGTTGGTTTAGAATACAGGACAGTTTCTATATTCCCCTCTAGGAGGGTAGATTGAGTATCCAAAAATCTGTTGCACCTGTTTGATGACTCTAATGTAAATTTAATCATAGGTTACAAGTTATTAGCTAAATCAAGAAATATTTTGAAATTGCCACCCATTTCGATCCATTTTGATTCTATGCTGGCAATGAACTGCACCAAGTGAGAGGTCTATATGGTGCCTAACTGAGAAGCTTATATATATATATATATATATATATATATATATATATATATATATATATATATATATATATATATATATATATATATATATATGCTTTAATCTGTGTAGACGCAGATACCAGGGATAGTAGAAAAGCTTACCTCTACTTCGCAGTGGTCAACTAAAGAAAAAAACTTGGTAGATAATGGACAAAAATAAAATAAAACTGTACATCAAAGTTTTGGGGAGCCTACAACTGCTCCTGCTGCTTAAAAACATAAATACAACTATGAATTATGTACTGCTGATTACTGGAGAACACTGTCTGCTGATAAAATAAATTCTATAATAGACAAAAAAAGAACCTACATGCTGGACGTACATTTTTTCTGCGAGATAGTAATGTTCTGACAGATGAAGGTATTTCAAAGCATAAAGTCTTATATAATCTGTATTTTAGGTCTGACAGATGAAGGTATTTCAATGCATATGGTCTTATATAATCTGTATTTTAGGTCTGACAGATGAAGGTATTTCAATGCATATGGTCTTATATAATCTGTATTTTAGGTCTGACAGATGAAGGTATTTCAATGCATATGGTCTTATATAATCTGTATTTTTAGGTCTGACAGATGAATGTATTTCAAAGCATAAAGTCTTATATAATCTGTATTTTAGGTCTGACAGATGAAAGTATTTCAATGCATATGGTCCTATATAATCGGTATTTTTAGGTCTGACAGATGAAGGTATTTCAAAGCAAAGGGTCTTATATATTCTGTATTTTAGGTCTGACAGATGAAGGTGTTTCAATGCATAAAGTCTTATATAATCTGTGTTTTAGGTCTGACAGATGAAGGTATTTCAATGCATAAAGTCTTATATAATCTGTATTTTAGGTCTGACAGATGAAGGTTTTTCAATACATAAGGTCTTATATAATCTGTATTTTAGGTCTGACAGATGAAGGTATTTCAATGCATAAGATCTTATATAATCGGTATTTTAGGTCTGACAGATGAAGGTGTTTCAATGCATATGGTCTTATATCATCTGTATTTTAGGTCTGACAGATGAAGGTATTTCAATGCATAAGGTCTTATATAATCTGTATTTTAGGTGCACAGGTACAAAACAGATCAGTATCAGACACTGTTATAAAGCTAATGGAGCTATTCATTCTACAAGGTCTATTGTAGGACACACAATTGCAGGACGCACACTAATTTCTCAAAACTCATGCACAAAACTGAACCGAATGTGTGAAAATCAGCCATCATATTTTTAAGCTCTGCAATCATTACATCCTTACTATATTCAGAAATTCTCCCCTCTCTCGTCCAATGGAGGGAGAATTCCCCCCCCCCCCCATTTTCAATTTTAATATTTATCCTCTATCTAGATAACTGAAATGTTTGTAGGGAAACTACTTGTCATCTTTAAGTCACAGTGACCTTGACCTTTTGACCACAGAATCAACAGGTGTCTTGATGACATTTGAGCTTTTCCCTCTTTAATACATGTAAATCACTGAATCATGAAACATAAGTCACTATGACATAATCATATCAAAGATTACAAGGAAGATTTGTGGGGAAAAATAACCATCATCAGGTTAAAAAATCCACAAAAAGCGGTGCATATAAAGCTAATTTCAAAGACCAAGCTCAACAAATATTAACCTGGCATAACTTTTATTCAAATCCTGCAAAATACATTTTAGAAGAAAATGATTTAAATGCATTTAATTGTTAGACATGAGCCTCACAAAACAAAGAAGGGAATCTATTGCAATTACTGGTTACCAGCAGTGATAATATTTCTTCAAATCCCAATCCAAAAATTTCAAATGTGTCACAGATGTTGTAAACTGTGTGTGTAAACATGTACCTTCACTCCATCATCCTTCATCCTCATCAGCTTCTGTTCCAGGGGGAGCCACCGTGCAGGTATCTCCTCCCCCCAGTATGGCTGCTGTGATGCCACCTCTACAATTTTCCTCCTCAAATCCTCCAATTTGCTGTCTATAACAGTGTTGTCAATGGCAAAGTCCTCATCAACCAAGTGAAACCTGGTAGGTTTGTCTTTTAGGTAAGAACGGATTTCTCTGAAGTATCTCTCACAGATCTCATGATGTGTGCCCTAAAACAGGGAGTAGATTGACATAAAATGAATAATGGTAAAACATGCCTATTTCATCCCTGACAGCAATATTTATAGAATTTACCTGTCTATTCACCAGAATTTTTGTGTTTTCAATCACTGACAACATTTTATTCAAATAATTTTCGTTTTGCCTGTAAGGTAGGAAAAAAGGCTCATGCAAACCATCTATTTTTTTGAAATGTTTGTTTTATTAGTTTCATTTAACTGTCTGGTTTTCTATTCACTCATTATGTACATCTAAATTTAGATGTGATTACATTTCAAAACATAAGTTTAAAATTTTTTATACAGCAAAACTTTCCTAGACTGATTTCTATGTAGATCTGCCTCCATGCAGACTAGTTATTATCTTTTGGTTATAAGAAGGCCATTTTAATAATAATCAAACCTTTGTACCTATACAAAAATATAAAATGGCCCAAATGCTGGCGTTTGTTCTTCAAAAATGCCCTTTTTCTTTAGGGGAATGCACTGGCTTAACTTTAACTTTTAATATCTGATTTGGAGCTTTTTTTTCTCTCTTTGTCTGGACTAATTGTTTGTAATCAATCATTTCGTATAACATGTACATCTTAATTTAGATGTATGCTCAATAAATTTAGACATGATAAAATTTGATGTTCAAAGTGCAAACAATAATTAAGCTAACCCTTACTTTCAATGATACAAGAGACCCATGTTGGCCTAATATTGCTAACCTGGCTTACTTAGATTAACAAGTGACCATTGCACTAAGCTGACTCATGTAGTATTATAAGAACACAGCCCCAAACTTTGTATTATCATGTTGATTTCACCTATTTTACAACAATGTGATAAAAATTCTTTCCAAAGATAATGATTTAATAATATGCATACAGGCCTCAAGAAAACCACTCGTCCTCTCATTCTGACTGTGTAAAAATTGGCTGTGCCAACGAAAACTTTACTACTTCCTTACCACTGGGCCGAGTAGATGTATATTCATACCTTGAGAATATCTGTGTGCACTTTCTACCTATAACAAGCTCTGAAACTCAACGTCGCTTAACGTCTAGTGTATATTAATTATTAATTACTTTTGCCTATTGGTCGGTCCAAAACATGTCGCAAAGGAAGATGACTTTGCTTTTTTCACAAGCACCCGACACAAACTTAATACTAAACTGGGTTCAAATCAAGGCAATGTTTATGTTCAGGGTCATAGTGTTTTTTTATTAGTAAGAGCATCAGTAGTGTTGTGATAAGTGTGTAAAGTGATGACACGATGAGTATCTGTTGCAACTCACTCGTCCCTGAGACCTGACATAGCTCTCACTCAGACTTGACTCATCTAAGATCTTGATGATCTATTTGCCAAGTTTTATCAAAATTGCCTCTAGAGAGGCAACATGCTTAAAAAAGCATATGCAAGATCATCTCATTAATATGTGTAGAACTTGCTGATTATAGAATCTATCTAAGACCATGATGATGAAATTTTGGTCTTCTGAGTGGTAACAAGTTCAGCCAATAACATACAAGATTACCTCATACATATTTAGATCTTGCTAATAATTATTAAATATATAGGGCTATTTAACAAGTTTGATTAAAATAAGATTACAAATAGTCTTGAGTCGCTAGAATGTTGACAAGCTCAGCAAATAAAATGTAAGATCACGTTGTTAATATCCATGATCATACTCATTCAAAATCTTGATAATATATGTCTATTTACCAAGTTTGATCAAATTCCAAATAAACATGGTCTCTAAAGTGCTAAAAAAAAATCAGCTAATCAGATGCAAGGTCAAAGCTGGATCAGAAATACAGTCTCCAGAGTGGAAACAAGCTCAGTCAATCAAATGCAAGATAAATGCATTAATATGCATGCATCTCCTTCATTATCAAACTTGTCTGAGGTCTTGATGATATGCGCTCATATTCCAAGTTTGATCAAAATCAGATCAGAAATATGGCCTCCATAACAGTCACAAGCAACTGCTGATGGACTGATGAATGACAAAATGCAGAGCCATACCGTAAGCTAACTTGGCCTTATGGCCAGATGAGCTAACAAGTATAAAAGCTATACAGACAAGTCAAGCTTCATTCTTTTTCTAATATCATTTTATTGCATTAATATTCAAATAACAGTATAATGATTCATTTGGACACTAAAATTTTTTTAATAATTCTATTTGAAATGTCTACGAGAAAAAATTATAAATAAATTACTGTAATATAGAAATGCATTCCTAAGTTACTGTCCAATTTATTACTTCTAATTTACATGCCCACTAAGGAATAAATGTCATTTATGAGGAAGACACAAAAGTTATTTGAATCATCCCATTCAATATAGTCCACTGAATTTCATCTAATTGGCATGGTATGCAGAGTTAGATTCTTTAACACCTAAACATCATTTTTATATAATGTTAAACCCTGAAGCACCAGATTCATACAAGGTGTAAAAGTTACTGAGCAGTGAGTATGATTACTGTCTTGGCAAATGGCTATTATTAGTTTATTGATTATGGCATGCTTACTCATATCCTGTATAGCCATTCAGCTTGTGTTATTTGGTTGTGTGTTAACATTTATCATGATGTAATGTAGTTAAGATTAATTTGCAAACATGCTGCTAAGCCCCACCTGGCATTAAACTGGGTATGAACTATGAAGAGCCCATCTCATGAAATTTATTTGTCATGAAAATGTGTCAATAGAATGAACTTATGCAGGTTATATATAATAATTATTTCTGTGTTGTATTTGATATTTTCTGTTATATGCATGCTGTAGATTGCTTTTGTAGATTTCAGAGTAGTGGAAGGCTTCAATAGAGATTAGATATGTACTAAATGGGTTACTATCTTAAAATAAAGAATTATCATCATTATGATTATTAAGTGGGAGTATTTTAGGAGTTACCAGAACAAGACTGTGAAGATGCCATGATGGCTACCATACTGGCCACATTAAACAGCTGAGTGGCATCATATTCATTTAAAAGAAAAACTGGATCTCATGATGAATGTTCCTGCAAAGTTTCATAACAATTATCCCAAATGAGTAGGATTATAAATAAATAGATTTTCAAGATGGCATATTGAATGGTTGCGAGGCACAATCTTAATTTTTGATCAACAAGACCTCAAAATGAAAGTTCCTCCGAAAGGTTTAGGCATAGCAATAGCAAACATTGTTATGGATGCTGGCTTCTAAGAAAACTGACCAACAAAAGCCATATCATACAAGCTCTTCTTGTGTTCTACCAGTAGACCTAAAAATAATGTCTGAATATTTTAGTACCACACTTACCTGGAACTTCTTCCCTGGCCACAGTCTCAATGTGCTATGGTCTTTGAGAGAATCTTCAGCAGGGACGGCATGGGCACCTGCAGAAGGAATTGTTTACACTGCCATATTTAGGTTTTATAACTCTAACAGATCTCAACTGTGAGCACAAATTTTATTAATAGGAAAGGGAGAAATATAGTGATCCTGCCTGCATTAATCTACGGGTAGAGAATCATTAAATTTGATCCATGATAACTTTCTGGAATACAAGAAGCTAGTCATGGCCTCCATGAAGAGCTTGCCACCAAGCTTTTGGTAAACTGGTGTTGTACACATCAAGATGTATCCACATACCAAGTGACCTGACTCTGAGGTCAACTGTACTTAAGAAACTGACCACATCACTGAAGTGTACAAAACTTTGACACTGACATTAATTGGTGTAAATCAACATAAAGGCATGCACATGGATGCCAGGATGATCACTGTGCACATGGATGCTAGCATGCTATGTCGAGCTTCTGCCAAGGCAGGCTCGACAATAACATGATGATCATTCAAAGGATTATTGTCTCTTAAACAATACTGAGTATGTATCAGCAATTTTACAAATCAAAATTTAATCTTTCCATTTGTTTTAACTGTCTTAAACCCAAAATTGTTCATTTCTTTTATGGTGAGTGGTCCTTCTGGCACAGCATGGAATCCTCTCTTTAACTCATTAAGTTTCAGAGTCAATCACTATTCTGATGAAATAACAAGCACTTTTAATTATTTAAATTATTTTTCCAAAATATTTACTACTGTTGAAATGAATATTTCAATAAGAATACCGTTTGCTGAATATTTAATTTGGAAATTGGTATTCAAATATTCATTGCATCATTTATTAATGCGCCTCAAGTGTAAATCATAGTTGTAGACAGCCCAGTGATATGAAGTTTCATTTAGCGACCATACTATTAGACCAACAAGTTGTTCTCTGCCTCTTTTCTATTTATATGACAATACTGTGGCTATTACCAGTAATGTCAGATCAATAAAAAAGAGGCAGAGACCAACTTAGTGGTGTACCATACTATGTACATATACACTAACTATAGCCCCGCAAAGCTTGCAAACTGCCAGCAGCCATATACTAACCACAAAAAGCTGTATGGAAAGAAATATTGGACAGAAATACGGCACCATACAAACTCTGTCAATCCCAATTGTTCTACATTGGTATGACATCAGTCTGATATGATAAATCAACTGAAGTATAAATACTCAGTTCAGGAGCAATAGTAATAGCAAGATTTTCAATACGGCTGCATTGGTGGACATATTGGATGTCAGACTGACACCATTTTCATTTAGGACTAACAATACATCACAGAAAGTCATTTAGTGAAAACCACATTTTGATATGACCATTCAGAATGAGTAGCAATGACAATATCTTCAAGGTGTCCGAGCATCACTATTTTCACTTAGGACCAACTAGACCATGTGATGAATGTGTGTGTTAAGTTTCATGGCAATCCTCCAAGTGGTTTAGGAGCAGTAGCGATATCAAACTTGTGCTAACGAACGGACAGATGGACGAGAGACAACAGGTAACAAGTCATCCCATAAGCTCGTGTGGTCTATGGCTAGAAGAGCTAATAAGGGGTAAGTCAATTCTAGATCAAAGTTGAATCGAGGACTATATGATAATTTTTTTGTCTGTCACATCTAAATCTTATGGATAAGAGTGTACTTTATTTTTTGACCTGTTCATATTTGTATCACTGCACAATTTGGATATTGCATATTAGCATTACCTTAGCTGTCTCAACCACTGTTCTTCGGATGCTGGTATGGGTTTAAGCCTCATTTGCAATTTACACGGTTTACACTGAAATTTTCAGTGCAAACCAAACGTTTTACGCTCTCTCTTAAGGCGAGGACATTTTTGCTCTTTGAAAGTTACATTAGTATTCACAATCGCCATTTGACTTCAAACTTATTTTTCTTTCAGGAATGTGAGAAAAATAATCTTTCATTATCCACTGGTGTTGGATAGGAAATATCCACCCTTGGCATCAGAATTTGGAATCTGATGCTAAAATATGACCCTCAGGTGGAATTTTCCTATCTATACACTGATGCATATGAAAAATTCTATTAATCCTGCCCATCCAAAATGTGTGTACATTAGGCATCAAACTATTCATCGATATTGACAATTTGACAACATATACTATATTCTACAAATTAACACAAAGTGACTAAATCATACGGTTCAAAATCTGCTCTCCATCCCACCCACTCGCCAATTCAGTGTTAATTTGTTTTAATTTTTTATCCTGTCAGCATGTTCAGCCACTGATGAAATTAACATATACCAAAATAAAGGAGACTTTGCAAACTTGTTCCCCATGTATGATTTAAATACTTTACTGATCATTTAGTAGCCACTTTTATGGGAAGTTTCTCTGTTGCTTAGTATCCTGTCTATTTAGATCAAATTTGAAGGCCCTTCAGGTGTGTCATGCAGTGAAATATGCTGCATTCAATTCTGATTGATGGTTAGTTTCTGTTCCAGTCCGGAGAAAACAATAACCAACGAGCAGAACTGAATGTAGCTTATTCACTGCATGACACACCGGAAGTGTAGGAATCCAAACTCGATCCAAGTAGATGTAAAGCAACAGAGACACTTTGCATAAAAGTGGCTATTAAATGATAAGTAAAGTACAAAACATTATGTGGGAACAAGTCTGGAATGTCTCCTTTATACTGAAAAAAAATAGAATGGAATCGTCAAGAGGGCAAATTTCGAACCACACGAGTTAGTTACCTTGTGTTAATTTGTGTCAATAATTTTCCTTTTTGAGTGACAGAAACAAATATCTGTGGTTGCGGCAGTTGTTTTGCATCTGCAGGAATTACAGTGTGAGGGATTCAGTTCTTAGTCATCTCTGCTCCCAAACCCAGACTTGTTCTAGATACGATTTTCCGTACACGAGAAAATTGTACTATTTCAGTCTTTGTTTTTAAGATAACATTGTAATGCCTTCCACATTGAAATGAAGACACAAAACTGGTAATAATATGTTAAGAAAGCATTCATGCAATGCAAAACAAAGGGCATGGTGACCAAGATGAGTCCTGAATCAGATCAAAATTGAGCATCCTGAATTGTCTGAAGAGGTTGAATTAGAATCACCAACGACTAGCAGGTAGTCTGTTTGTAAGTATTTTTATTGTCTTGTCAAGGATGAGAATGGCAAATGAACAGATGATAAGTCTAGGTCTGTCTGTAATCTGCATACTGAAAATATGACCAATGTCAACACATATGAAATGATACCATCCTACCATTGCAAATCCTTCTAAAGATGACAAGGCCATCATGGTATCTGTATCGATATTGTATCATATCGTAGGTTGTGTATTACAATATGTATTGATACCCGGCACAGGTATATTGTTTCACCCCTAGTGTACATGCTTGAGTAATGTTGCATATCTCCTCCAACACCATTATAGATTTGGACTTCAAACTTTTGGTAGTATGCAAAATATGCACATTTATTTTGGAATAAGAATCCCCCTTGACCAGGCTGCAGAGCTGGTAGGGTGGGGTAATGGATAATGGGTGAGGATATAGGGACAACTAAGAAAAGTGTAATATTTCATCCATCTGTATTTTGTAAATGTTTACTGGGCTAAAAAAGTTATTTTATTTTCTCCTGTGCTTAACTAGTCCATACTAGAATAATTGAATGACCTTTGCTAATGGAACTGGACTCAGACTAGGTCCGAATAATAGGGATAAGTTACATGAGGGAGAAGTTTGAATCACAGGGAGACTTGGTTTAGGTTTGTAAATATTTTTCTATACCTACATTGGTGTGTGCGTGTGTGTGTGTTTTAACTTGATTGCCAGATGGATAAATGAATATAAAATGAATGTACAGTGCACAATGCTTGATTTAACTATTATGTCAATATGTTTTGCCTGAGTCACTCAAAATATTGAGGAAAATTTAATTGAATCTTAAATTATGGGCATACAAAAATAAATAAATAAATAAAGATGCATGCATCTCAGTTGACAGGTATAGTGCAGATATTGGATATATCCAGTGAACGCAACAGAACAATATAAGACTGTATTTATCCATCACGTTTTTATTTTAGAGATATCTCTTCAACAGAGGAACATAGCAAACATTTTAATTAATTCATTCTAAGTTTGCAACAGAAGGACACAAATTCACAATTACAAACAATGCATGTATTTTGTTTTTACTTTTTTGTAGTGCCAAGTTATTACAATAAGCCTAAGACATTGACAAATTATGGTGTTAATAATAAATATGAAACCTTTCTCCATATTTAAGAACATTTTAAACATGTAATCAACATGTTTATACAATTATCACTGATGGAATTTAAAAGCAAAATCAAAATGTATACTACATGTACATGTAATTTCATTTCAAGGAGCACCATGGCTTATTTTGGTTCTGTAATACCTAATCAACATGTTTGAGACATCTTGACAGTGTAAAGTAAAAGTCATTACATTACTGTTATTTATGAACAATTTCCTAAATCCTCATTATAATTAAAAATGACCGAAGTTGTAATTTACCTGATTGTAATATCCAATACGCCGACACCAAGACAGTATTCTTTGATGATCCAAGCCAGTAAATTTCCTTTTCATATACCAACATTCAAACTTCAGTTGTTAACATTTCACAAGCAATCTATTTCATCAAATAACTTTACAATCCCTATTCAGTTAATTAGTCCTACTGTAAAACAATTATCTTGGCAACTAAAGCCACATGTTATTTATACCAATCACACAGGTCTCTGAACAGGTAGTGGAATTAGTTACATCATTGCACAGCAAATACATGCAGAATTTGCTTCCTTGATTGTTCCAAGTGTCAGCCGAAATGAGATCAACTTTATGTTTGCCTAAGGCAAGAAAACACGGCAAAGTCAGGCACTTGAAAATGAAGTTTCACTCCACTTCACCTAGTATTGTGTGCCCTGATGGAAGAATGCAATTGAGCCCAAGAACTGTGCTACTCTACAGTGTAATTCTCTCCTACTGCAAATACGGTCAAACCTGTCTTATAGTTCACCTTATTACATGATCACCTGCCTTAAACAGACACTCTTTTATTGGCTAAATAAACATAATTGTTGTAGAAGTTACACCTGTGTTAAGCGATCACCTGCCTTACACAACCATGTTTAAGCAGTCCCTTACACAGAATTATTGTAGAAATTAAACCTGCATTAAGTGATCACCTGCCTTAAACAGCCACATTTCAATGGACCCTCAAAGAGAATTACTGTAGAAATTATAAACAGAATTAATGAAGAAATTACAACTGTATTTTTTAAGTGATCATGTGCCTTAAACAACCACATTGTATCAGAACCTTAAACAGAATTATTGTAGAAATTATACCTGTATTAAGTGATCACATATCTTAAACAACCACAGAACAGAACAGAATTATTTTAGAAATCACACCTTTATTATGTGATTACCTGCCTTAAACAGTCACTTGTTAGTAGTTTCCTCAACAGAATCATTGTAGAAATTAACCAATATTAACCAGCTACCTGTTTTAAGATGCCATTTGCTTCAAGTTTGATTGAAATGAATGACAACATTGATCTAATCATAGGACAGTATGTGATTAGAGGAAATGTGTATCTCTCCCAGTGCATTTCTCATACTGAAAATAATTATTCATAGAATTCATGCCTCTCCATTGACCTACCTGTCATGCTTGTGACTGGGGTCACCTCTACTATCCGTTTTGTTTTCTGAGGTTGAAAAAACTTCTTCACAGTCCCAAGGAAGTTTAAGGATCTGAGCTGTTCATTGGTGGCAATGGCAGCAGGTGTTGTTGTGGGCATGGTCTGTGTCTCTAACTCTATTCCTTTTGCTGGAGATTGCTTCTAATCCAAGAAGAAATTAAACAACATCGTTGAAACTCCCTTGAAAAAATATATACAACAGCTCAAAACTTAGTACGACTATGCCTGTTGCAATGCACTCCATTTTGAAACTCTCTGATAAATCAAAAAGTTTATGAATTTCATGCTGGGTTTTACTATACACATTATGCTATATACTGCACCTAAAAATAAAGGCATCACAATCCCAATATGATAGCTTTATCATATACTGATTTTTAATACACCAAATGGTTAAGTGCAGCAGGGAGCAGACACCTACCTTTCAACATTTCTCCAGTGTGCTAGCAATTTTTTTTGAATCATTCTTCTACAAAAATCAGGCACTTTTGTGATGTAAGCTGTAATGAAACATCAAAATTTCACGTCCTGCTTGTGTATGGGGCCTTTTCATGTTTAAAAACTCTATTTTGTAGGTATTTAATATATAATTTATGTACCTAGCACATGAAGTAGTTGACTGGTTCCCCTACTCAGCAAAAGGAATTACCGGTCTCAGTGAGAAAATATCAGTCATTGTTTAGTCAGATATGGTACCATAACTGTATGTAAAATAATGAATAAATTTGAACATTAATATTTTTAATTGCAATTTCAACCATGACAATTTGTAGATTAAATGTCAATACATAAAACCTTCTGATCCCATAATGCATTGCTATAATTAAACTGTATTTTGGGGGGGGGGATAAAGCTAATTTTAATTATGTAGTACATACCTGGTATCATTGCATTGCATTACATGTTTTCCTGGTGCTAGTCCCCAATCCAAGGGCATTATTCCCTTTTCCAATTAGTAATTGGAGGTGTAGAATACAAAATAACATGACCCTAGTCCGATACCTAAGTCTACTTCCGACAATCGGAATCTCATCCTTCTCTGACTTGGACTGAAGTACATCAGAGCAGGGAGGGAGGAGGGAATTGTGCAATAATAGCTGGTAAGTATTACATAATTAAAATTAGTTGTAACCCCCCCCCCAAAAAAAAAAACCATTCTGATAGCAAAAATATATTAAATACAATACCTGCTATTATTGCATTTCTGAATTTGCCAGTCTGGTGGGAAGCTGATGGCCTAAGGTAAGCTGTCAAGTGAACTTGCCATTGTTGTCAGTAGATGTTCTACTGCTGACTGGAGGGTGCCTTGACAACTTGTGGGGCTGATATAATTGGACTCAAAGCATAAATACCCTCACTCTGGTGCACCACTGATCCAGGGTGAAATGATGAGAAAGTGGAGTTGGATGCCAAAAGATGGTTTTCATGGCATCATCTAAATAAGAATTATTCAAAAAGACACCAAATGCAGCAAGAGTCCAGACCTAATGGGCTTTGATTTTCATGAAAGAGACACCTCTCAGTGAGAGTGATAAGCTCTTTTAATAGTCCAAATAGTCCACCTTGAGATGGTGGGTGCTGAAATATCAGAAGTACATTTTCGAAGGATAAAAAGATGGTTTCAACAGTTATTTTTTATTTTGATTCAGATAAACAGAACCATAAATCTCTAACTGGTCAAGGGAGTCTATTTTGATCATCCCCAGCAAATATATGACTGACACTGGGAATTTCAATAAGAAGACGAGCTACCAAAGGTAGATGATTCTTGGCCATAAACCCATGTTGGCAAAGAAGAGGGACTGAATCATTTTTATCATTAAAATGTAAACAACTCTTTACTTCTGATAAAGCATGAATTTCACTCCTTCTTCTCACCGATGTACAGGAGAAGATGAAGACTGTTTAAAGGGTCATGTTCACAAAAGAAGCTTCACTCAAAGGTTCATATAGGGGTTAGACAAGGACCAAAGAACACAAGAGGCCCTCACCCTTTGAAAAACCTGAGGAATTATTCTGAAAGGTGTAAGGCATAGACTTACAGTCCATCCCACTTCAGACTGAAGACGTCCTCCACCCATGCCCTCTGATCCAGCATTGTAAAGACATAAAGTGGGAGCCTGTTGTTCAGCTTTGTTGAGAACATAGCTACCACTGGCCTTCCCAATAGATGAAAAGTGTCTATGCTCATCCCTGTCTGCACAACCTTTCTGCCAGAATATTCTTTTTGACTGAGATTAATCTTCTTGAAAACTGTCTAATCGGAGGAGGTACCAGACTTCCAAGCAGAGAAAAGGGGCATGAGTGTCCCTTTAAAGCCTGATGTATGTTATGACTGACATGTTGGTTGTAGCAACCATCATGTAGAAATGTATGTGGTTAATGCAGTTGATGCACCATTTAAGTGTTAGAAAAACAGCCTGCATTTCTAGATTGTTCATGTGAAAGGAAAAGTGTTGCCAAAACCACAGGCCCTGCAGGACTACTCCATAGGACTCTAGGTGAGCCCACCAGTCTGAATCTGAGGCATCAGTGTAACAGAAGGAGTTACATTCTGGAGCATGAATTGAAACTCTGGTAAAAAATCTGTCCTTGTTTTTCACCAACTCAGATGCATATGAAGCCTTCCAGGTGAACTAAGTCCACTGCCACATTCAGAGTCCCTAGGACAGCAAGGAAGAGAGGAGCAGACAGTGATGTTTTCTTGTCAATTCTTGGTAATAGAGCAAGTATTTGTGAGATTCTGTTGGGGGGAAAAATGGACTATTTCTTGATGAGTGAGAAAATTCATCCCCATGTAAATGAAATTCTGAGAAAGGATCAGACCTGACCCTTGATTGAATATTATGCCTCGATGAGTCACCATCTACCAACAGAGACACAGATCTCTCAGAACAGCACATCTGAGAACATTGTGCATCAACCTGTCATTGATGTACTGGAGGATGAGAACCCGTAAGGACTTTAAATGAGCCACTACTTTACCGATCAGCCTGATGAGGCCTCTGGAAGCGAAAATTAAGCTGAGAGGAAAAGCTCAAAATTGGAAGATCTCCTGGTCCAGACAAAACTGCAGGAGTTTCCTGTGGGCTGGGAAGATGGGGATGTGAAGACAAACATCCTAAAGATAAAGACCACCCAGACATTTAGCCTCATGTTATTCCTGATCGAGTTTGTTGTTTTTTACTTGAACTGCTCTTCCTGAAAAAATATGTCCAAAGGTAAAAAACCAACGACGAGTCCAAACTTTTCCCATCTCTTTGAAAACCAAGAAGACAAAATCCCAGACTATGTATGTTCTTCATGCTCTCTACTGGGCCTTCCTGAGAATGGTGTACACTTCTCCCCATAGAAATACCAATTGATACTGGTGGAAACAAATGAGGGTCACAATGAAAGCACAGCAAGTAACCCTCTATTATTGAGAAAAAGACCCATGCATCTAACAAGAGGTCTGACCATGCCTCTGAAATAAGGCTTAATCTGGCACCTACCAGGATGTTGGGAAGAGGGCGACTTGATAGGAGAGTGTGTGACTCCCTAGGTACAATTGTGTCCCACCCTAGAGAAGGGTGACAGATTCATAGACTTCCTCCCCTGGCCCCTCTGACCACCTTGTTGCAAGAAAGATGCAAGGCTATGCCAATTGGTGTCCACACCTGCAGTTCCAAAACCTCCAGAGCACTGAAAAAAATGGCTTGTTCGTCATTCTGTCTTTGCTCTAAAAGTGAGTAAGGATTATTTCATCATATCCCCATCATGGGAGAAAGTGGACTTCCTTACCAGGGATTCCTGGGGAGAAAATAATGTACAACACAAAAAGGGACTGAGCGTTGAACTGCCAAAAGAATACTTAAAGGATGAAGTCTTGAGTGCACATGAGACATGTGCAGAAATGCAAGTCCACAAACAAGAAGGATAATATTCCAGTTGTCGGAAGTGAGCTAAGGTATCAGACTGGAATATAATGTCCTCGAGTCTCAGTCCAAGTTGGAGAAGGATGATATTCCAATTGTCAGAAGTAGACTAAGGTATCAGACTAGGATCATGTTATTGTTTATTCTAGACCTCAAATTACTAACTGGAGGAGGGAAAAATGTCCTTGGACTGGGGACTAGTGCCAGGAAAAGATATAACACAATGCAATAAGAACAGTTAATGCTTACTGCAGTTACAACAGCGGATGACGTCTTAAAGATTTATGTTTAGCTGGATTTAAGGCTCCCATCTGAAAATATTTTTTGTTTTGGGGGTCCAATATTTACAAAGGCATTATACAGTTAGTAACAAAACCATATGCAGAATCTGCAAAACAGTCGTGATATATTCAGGTAACAGGAATATCCCTGCTACACACTTACAAGGCCAACACAACAACACAGACATTACACGCAAAGAAATACTGGGAAGACAAATGGTATGTATCATGACACATATTGTATCATCACTTCTGTATCCTAATATGTGTTGAATCACTTGCTAACTGCATGAAACATATCACGGTATGCATTGTATCACCACCCAAGTATTGTAATATGTATCATATTGTGATCATGCAGGTGATGCACAGCTATAATGCACAGAATTGTATAACATGAGTTGGTATGGTAGTTTCGAATAATGTCAATAACATAAGGGAACATTGGGTATATAATTATCACACTGAACTTGAAATGTCAAATAAATATAAATAATACATAAATATTATCTTGGGGACAAAGTCTTATTAGGGATTCTTTAGCTTGCATTCAAAAGATCTTTCAAAACACTTACATATAAAGACATACAGTGAAAAACCTAAAAACTGAACCCTCTGTACACCAAAATCAAGATCTAAATTTTTACTTGGTCCCGAATTTTTTCCTTCTTTAGTAACATACTGTTTTCCAGTAAACCAAGGCCACGCTACTCTGAAAACCAAACCAAATTTTTGGTCCGAAACACTTCAAACTTGGATATGTATTTTAGCTGCTAAATTCCATAAAATATGAAAGCACACACCCTGACACGTCGGGTCAGATTAAGGCTGACAATAGGCTAATCCAAAGCCTTTAAGAGTATGTTTATCTGCTTATTATTTAATTGTGTTTGATGTTATTCCTTTGCATAGATGATCAACAGAACTTTTTTATGCACATACCTGGTCTGTAACAACCAAATTTGCAGACTCACTTTTGATACTTTATTAACAGACACTACAAAACAGTATTCTGAAGGAATGTACATTGGTCAGCTATACTACATGTTACAAAAGCAAACGTTCTTAACTGTTTGCACTCGTACACAAGCACAGACACATTTTCTCTCATAATTACATCTCTAATTATATAAGTGCTTTCTGTATTTCACATACACACACAAAATTGTCTTGCTCTCTCAAATCCAGAGAAAAACATTAATGCTAATTTTCTTAAAATTGAAGGCTGGTATCGATGATGATGTACTTGTATATCTACTTATGTACAAAAAGGTTCATGTTTGTGATACACTCATTAAACCAAAAAAGAAAGCCAAAAATTAAATTTGGTCCCAAGGAATATTTGTTTTTAGGGGTTTCAAAATATATACAATAAATATATTAAATATTCTTTAGCTTGCATCCATAAGATCTTTGAAAACCCTAGGATATAAAGAAACATATACAAGCTTGGTTTATCTTCATGATGAAGTCACCCTATATTCAGACCTGCCAACCCTAACAAGACCTTCTCAGTAAGGCAGTCGAGTTTTTTTCTTTAAGTTAGACCAGTTTTTAGTAAGTTGTAACAAAATATCATGTGCTGCTATTGTCAAGTTGAAAAACATGCATTAAAAAATTTCAGAAGCGTGATTCTAGACAGATGCAGCGGCAGTAAGCATCATGTTCCACTAATAAGTTTGTAAAGTACACTTAGACCTTAATGACCTCCAGTACAGTTTCACAAACTGCAGTTCCAAACCCTATGGAGCTCAATGGCTTCTTGCTAGATCCCAACTTAACATTATCTTGGCTTTTTTTTTTTTTTAATTTGATTTCACGTGGTGATGTCAATCATCTCTCTTGCCATGGGACATATTCAGAGAAACATATGATGTCCAATAAACATTATTGTTGTCCTTCCTGCTTTTTCTCAAAAAATTCTGAATATTACTTTTATTTTTTTCTACGATTAAAACTTTTTAAGAAGGTTATTGTCCCTTTCATCTTGAAAATGTATAGCTTGTTGGATGCCAATTTTAGAAAATTTTAAAGCAACAGCTTGATCATACAGAGGTTTTGCATGAAAAAGTATGTAAAGTTTAAAGCATCTGAGGTACTCCTGTAAAGTTAGTCTGGTTCTCTTAGCAACTTCACTGAATCTATAATATGAAATCAGAATCAGAATCAAACAAAGTCAAGCCAGAATCAGGATTTTACAGCAACAAACATATTTCTGCAATCTTTGCTTTATTCCATAAGTATGTATATTAAGGGTCATTTCCATAAGACTTACAGTCAAATCATAATGGTTGGCAGTCTGCTATACTTCATGATTTTGCAATTTTACCATGTACGAGTTTCAAGGAAATACAAGCAGCAACAATCAGTTGATAGACTGATTATAAGTGTGGTGATGCTACTGGGTGTTGTTTCCTAAAACTGATTTCCACAGCAAAGCAGTCTTATCGCTATGACATATCCCCACTGACTTTCAAATCCAATATGGTGTCAATCAAATGAAGATACCGGTAGTCACTTTATCACATGACATCACCTTGAAGACCATGGTTACATCGGTTATAACTTGCTAAGAAATGTAGGCTCTGCAACGTGTCCATAGGTTTCCAGTATAAAATGTAGTATATTTTACTTTGGAAAAACAATAGCAAATACCAAAATCACAACTTCCAGAAAACATACTGTTGTTACTACACTGTAGTTATATCAATCCAAATTATTTGTTACTTCTTTAGCACACCAGCCAAAGCCAGCAAATCTGCAATTGATACCTGGTACAAGTGATTGCATAGATGTTTGATAATGGGTGACCTTTTCTCAGGATTTTCATGTTTCTCAGGAACTTCAGTGAGTGCCAATGAAGTCTAAGAATCAAACCCAAGTGATCAGGAGCTGTGGTACTTCAGTTGGTATAGTCTCTGACTTGTAATCCATGGGCTGGGTGTTCAATATCCACCCAGGCAAGCCCAGGTCAGTTGCCTCACTGTATCCTTGGGAAAGGCATGTAACTCCCATTTCCTCAGCATGATACACTTCTCCATTAATAACTCGTGCACAATGGGGTCCAAAAACACAGACTGCAGTATAAGCGATGGACTTCTGAAAATTTAAGTCGGGGATGCCATCCTGGCTGGACTTCGGCAATGAGAAGATGAGGGGGGGGGAGGGGGCTATTAATGGTTTAATATTCGTTTTATAATCACGATGGGAATAATTGTCAATAAAATGCTTTTCTAATGAAGTTGTTCACTTTTCTGTATAAATTACCTTTGTTTTCAAGATATCCAATTTTAAAAGATTTTTAAAAACATTACTCCAAGTGGTTTCGACACATCCATGTGTACCTCAGAAAACATTGTGTATTACGTCTCTGCTTTTTGCATGTGAATGTGGATATATTCGAGTGTTATTGCTGATTCACAATAAAACAAGATTTTTTTTCAAAAACTAGGGACATTTAATATTTCGTAAAACAACAATCTTCAACGTCAAAACCAGATTTTATAAATATATTGTTCTATTATTAAAATACTAATGCCGTGATTTCATTGCAAGTAATAGTGAAATTTCTACTCATCCTTGAGCAAACCTCCAAGTGCCAATTTGGGAGTTTTAAGTTTACTACAAACTTTGGAATTCGCTTCTCCATAATGAACCATATATGTGAAACAAAGCTTTTCATGCACAAAGTACTCCTTTTGCTTGCTTCTCTTGCTTTCGTTTATCACATTTGCGAAATAATAGGATAAACCAGTGATTAATGTTAGATACTTTAATCATGTTACCTACATAATAATATTTACAACAGTGTGTAACTGGTCACTTGAAATGAGTTGACATAACACTATATCACAAATCGGAGATCAAAAGAGTCGGCACTTAATTAGGTTCTCCAAACGCTCTGGGACATAGCTGTGATGGTAGATTGACACTTTTCACATTTGAATACAAGAGGGCACATATCATGTATGATGATTACACTGAAACCGAATTAAAAGATAGAACTAAAACGTGAATGTCACTTGACAAACCTTATCTAATTTTGTATTTATTTCTTAAAGTGCTGCCACCAGTAGGCATTACTGACAATATTCATGGGTCAAAATATCAACGAATATTGTTATTTACAGTGTAATGAGAATTTTTTAAAATAGAAGATTTAACAAAATATATTACTTCTTATTAAAAGTTGCAAATTTCATGATGCTGAATCAGATTTATGGGCACTACGCACTGTTTTTTATGATAAAACAAGCGATATTTCAAAGTTTCATTTACAAGTTTTGATCGAGATTTTCTTCATGTTCAACAAATAGGGGCCCATTCTTTTGGCATTTTGTACCAAAAAAGATGGATCCAAGTCTGACCCCGCATTATAAGCAGGTTCGCAAGTTATCTGGGTGCGAGTTATCAAGGGAGAGGTGTATAGACAATAATGATTTTAAAGTGCTTAAAAAAACAACCAATTAGCTAACCATTTTCCAATAATCTGAAACAATTTTTAGAAGCATAAAATCTCAAAAAGAATAATTTTATCATGTTCATTTACAAATTTTGTTGAGGAAATATTTGCATCTTATTTTTGGGCACAATTATCTAGGTTCACCTTCTATCACTCTACAAGGTTTTATGGTTTGTTGTGCGACTTTACCAGTATGAAAATACTATGAAATATCTGGCTTTTGTGTAGCATAAATATATCGCACCTGAACTAAATACCAATTATTGACAGAATAAACAAGAATTCATCAAAGGGACCGACACTCTACAGAACAAAAAGAATTTCTAGGAATTCATGATTAGGCTATTTTTTCTTTTTAACTGCTGAGTGCCGAAATCATCTCTGACATTTCTGAGCAATAACAAGATTTTCAAATTAGCCACTGTAAAGGCCATATTGTATGTAACATCAGCATCATTTCATTTAGGATCAACTAGACATGATTCGAAGTCTTTCAATAAAAACCTCATGTGAATATGACCATCAATTCAGGAAAAGTAGTGACAACAGTACTTTCAAGATGGCCACCATGGTGGCCATATTCGATGTCAGATCAGCATCATTTTAATTCAGGCCCATCTAGACACCAAGTTTTCTGGTAAGAACCTCATGTCAATAAGACTCTCCATTTAGGAAGAGTTGCGATAACAATAGTTTCAAGATAGCAGCTATGGCGATCACATTATATATCTGAGCACAACCATTTTCATTTAAGACCAACACGACATCATAAAATGTCTTCTGGTCAAAATCCCATATCGATATGACTTTCTGTTTAGGAGGAGAAGTGATAATAAGATTTTCAAAATGGCTGCTGTAACAGCCATATAGGATATTAGATCAGCACTAGTGTCATTCAGGATCAACTAGACATCATAATAAGTCTTTTGGTGAAAACCCCATATTGATATGACCAAACATTTTGGAGGAGTAGCAATAACAAGATGTTCAAAATGGCCACTGTGGCAGCCATATTGGATGTCGGAGCTGTACCATCTTCATTAAGGACCAACTAGACACCATAGAAAGTATTTTGGTAAAAATCCCATGTTGACATGACTTTCTGTTCTGGGCAAGCAGTGATTACAACATTTTCAAGATGGCTGTTGTGATGGACATATTTGACATCAGATTGGCACCATTTTCGTTTAGAATCAACTAAACACTATAAGAAATCTTTGAGTGAAAATTCCATGTTGATATAACCATCCAATCAGGAGAAGTAGCAACAACAAGATCTTCAAATTGGCCAATGCATCGGCCATATTGGATGTCCGAACGGAACCATATTCATTTAAAATCCACTAGACCAGGGGATAAATATATGTTTAAAGTTTCATGGCAATCCTCACAGTCGTTTAGGATGAGTAGTGATAACAAACTTATGATAACTTATGATAATGGACAGACAGACAACAGGCCATCCCATAAGCTCTTCTGGTCTATGACCAGCTGAGCTAAATAGGCAGAAAGGGAAAACTTTATAACACCTATAACATTTATGGCCCTAATTTGTACCTGTGAAATTTTATCCACATGTGTTCCCACCAAAATCACAGGGGGGATGCTGGATTCAGGAGATGGTGCACAAGTATGTATGGAGTTTAGCCAAACCTCAATCAGTTCTGAAAATAAATCATAAACAAGAGTAGCGTGATTGGCACATTATATGCCCCCGCCCTCATCCTACACTAAATAGTTGTCTATGTTAATAGATTACATTTCTGTGCAAAAACCATTATCTTCTTTCAGTAACAGTGACCTTGACCTTTGATCTTTTGACCCCTATACCGATAATCATTTCTTTGCCCTTAGTGCAAGCCATCCACAGTTTGGTCCAAGTCTGATGTACAACAGATGTGATAGTTCGGAAACCTTTGACCTTTTGACTCCAAAATTAACTGGTATCTTCCTCACCCAAGATACTAGCCATCCACAAAGTTTGTCTGTGGTATATGAAGTAGAATTGTACCATTGTGCACAGATCATTTTTGTTCTTTTAATCACATTGACCTAGACCTTTGACGTTTTTACGCCAAAATCAACAGAATTCTTTCTTCTCCCATATGCAAGCTATCCACAAAGTTTAGTAACTGAAGATTCTGGAGAACTTAAGTTTTTGCGAGGAAAGCAAATTTCTTTTAGCAAATTATACTTCTCTGATAATAAGTACCTGATCACATTAACATTAGGATTACTTTCTGCTACTTCCGATCCAGCCCTCCCTGAAAGACCAAAAAAAACGTCTTTCTGTCCATATATCATATAGACAAAGGGAAGAAACTAATACAGGTTAACTCCCCTTTTTACCCACTAGGGGTTTAGCATTACACCTGTATGTAACCAGTTTTGAATTGAGCAAAACCTATAATAGGATGCTCACAGTGTGGGGAAGGGTGGGGGGGGGGGACTTTTAGTAATGTGATCAGGTAAGGGGGATTTTTAGTAATGTGATCAGGTAAGTATTGTCCAAGGAACATATTTACTCAAAAATTTGTTTTTTCCGTCAAATACGTCATCTGAACACATTAACATTAGGAGAAAATAAAAGAGGAGGAAATGCTGAGTATCCTAGCTCTAGCCTGTCACCCAGTAGGAGCATGATTGCTCTTCTAAAAGGATGAACTTCTCCTAATGTTAATTTAGCACAACAAGAAATAATTTGTTTATACATGTGCAAGGGAGATCCCTGTGGGATTTCGCACTTAATTATTGTCTCACCATCAAAAGTTTCCCAGACGATTCCAGCAAAAGTGGTAAATTCATGCCTTGGTCTAAGATTATGCTTTCCTGAATGGGGTGTGGTCACTGTATGTGCAGCTACCAGTAGTTCAACAAGATTCAGTTTTCTCCTTAGGGAGGTCATGTCATGCAATTAGAAACAAGAGAAGGCAGACTGGGCATGCCGGTCAGCTGACTCCGCTATGTCCAGAATCGAGACATTCCATTTGAGGCCAGGCTCCTATAAGTCACTCATATTTTGTGAACTGAAATCTTCATTTATCATACATGATCCTGTGAGAGATCACAGTACTCTGATTTAATAACTCCACTTAGCCAATCCGCCAGTGCTTGTTCATGCATCTATAGTAGCATCTGAGGACATGTACAGGGTCCTGCAGCTTTGCTTCTCTTGACAGATCAACCAAGTAGAAGGAGTGAATAGTTACTTGATGGTTGACTAGTGACAGCAACCTGTTCTTAGAAAGGAACCCAGGAGAGATTCCATTTGGGAATAGTGCGAGTGAGTGTGGTCTGGATATGTCGAAATTGGACCACAAGTCTGAGATTTCCTTGCTGCGGCCAACACTGTCTCTTCTATGAAGTCTGAACGTGTCTGAGATCATGGAACGGTATCCATTGATTGTGATAGGGGCTAACTTCTTGTCTTCAATGAGAAAGAGAAAGAAGTTAGCCATTGGGAATGGGTTCTGAGAGTGGTGTGACATCACTGATATGACACTAGTCATTGATAACACAGGATTCCCCTCATATATCTTAGAAGTGGAGAATCTTCAACTGTTGCAATCCTGTCCACAATTGAAACTCCGACTCCTTTTCGATCAGGACATCCCTGAAAGGAACCAGGCGTGAATGAGGAGTTTCTCTGGATATGGATAGAATAGTGGCGATCTCAACTGCTTGAGCAGAGTGGAGGTTGCTGCAACTTGTCTAGGTATGTATGTCGCTAAATTGAGCATATTGTTGATTCAGGATGTTTTTCATCTTAGTGAAGCAATCAGAACTATTTGGAGTCTGTCCCTGCATTTCTGAATTGTCTTTATAATCAAGACTTATAAAGAGAAGATGTATGTCCACAATACCTACCAGCTGATTGAAAGAATATTGACAGCCCGTGCTTCTGGGACCAGAACAAAAGGTCAAGCATCATACAACCCCATAGGGCACAGATCTGATAGAAGGTTTATAGACGGACAACTCTGTATGAAGCAGTTGTCCTCTTCTTGATAATGAGTTGGTCTGGAAATTGAGCCATCAGGACCGTGTTTCCATGGATGCATTCCACCCAAGTGTAGCAGGCACTGAGAATGGCTTTCATTTCCAAGAGGTTCATATGAAGAGCCTTCTTGCAAGCATCCACTTGCAACTGACCATCGCAAAGTCCAGTAGTAAGTTTGCTCCCCAACCCGGCAAACTGGCATTATAACAGGTCCACTGCCACATTGAGAAGGCCGAAGAGTTGTAAGAAATGTCCTCACCTAATGTCTTTTTGGATGCTTTCTCCAACATGAGCCATACTTTCAATGCATTTGGAATAAAGACAACAAGTTAATATGTGTTAAGAGTTCCATATCTAGATGGACAAAATGTTTAAAAGAGATAATGTCCAACTTCTCTACATTGATTATTAACCACATAATGAGGGAAGTAAGGTTATTAACGTCGTGAACCAAAACCAAACTTACCGAATGTTTTTGTAGTATGTCATTCAGGAATGTTGCCATCTTTGCGGCAGACACCATGAACTCTTAGTGAAAGCCCAAGGCCTTAGACTCGGGCAGAAGGAAAGCTCTATCTCAAGACTGATCCAGAACTCGTCACATCACACTGAAAGAAAAACGTATTTTCCATCTCCATCTTGAAATGGGGCAAAATAAATTAGTTGAGCCTGCTTAGATCTAACACAGGTCTCAATTTGCCATTGGACTTTATAACCAGAAATGTTCTGGAGTGGAAACCATGTGTATGCGGTTTTTGTACTATCTCCACCACCAATTACAAGAAAAAAAACAAGATTTTCTTCTGTAAAACATCACCTTCATGGGATCGTTTGGGAGTTCCATCATGAAGATAGAGCGATGAAAGCGGAGGGAGGTTGGATAGCAAAATCTGGAGATAAATGATACTTGTACACACTCACACCTCAAGGGCGTGGGACAAGTTTGACTGTAAACCCTCACACCTCATAGGTGGGGTACTATTTGATTTCAAGCCCTCACACCTCATGGGTGTGATCCGATTTGTGAGCCCTAACACCTCATTGGCAGGGTTGTTGGCTTATCCCTAGTAGGATTGCAAAATATAATTGTTATTTCTACTCGTCGACATATCGATGACAAAACTTTTTCAATCATTTTGATCATATGCAATTCCAATACTTGACTGGAATCATTTGTTATTTCTACTGTATTCACAGTATGTTCTGGCACTGTTTCTGCATCTTCACAGGGGTGGAAAGGGTATCTTGACATCCCCCATCAGACTAATCATTGATGCAGATGTGAAGTGTATGTTTACACATTCTTGCTCCGATGTATTGGAACCTGCTCGTTTATACGACCCTTGAGCTGCTTCTTCAAAACATTGGACCAAGTGTTTCTGCCAAATGCACACACATTACATGTATGTGCCAATCGGCAATTATACATGTAGACACATCTCATGTCCATCCTCCATGACCTTAAATTGTTCACACTACTCATACTTGGTCATCATCTCTGTAATGAAAAAGAGAAACAAACAAGTACATACAACACAAACACACACACACACACACACACACATATATATATATATATATATATATATATATGAAATAAATGTAAACCATATTATCAAAACGTCTTAGAAGTATAATGATTGATAAGTACAGCGCCAAAACAATTGTACCATTATAATAATTGCAAAAATATGAATACATTCACTGGAATTCACAAAAATGTTTTATTCACCATATAAAAAAAAAAATTTTGATTCGCTATGCCACTGAAATAAAAAAAGAGGATAGTTGAATTTAAATACAGAATAAATCATAATCCTGGAGGTCCATGTTTTCAGCATTAAGTGAAAGTGTAAACTGGTTACACATGGGTATAACGGTAGCAACTTAGCGCATAAGCAAGGGGAGTTGACCAGTAAAAGCTGCATCCATTTGTTTACATGATATATAGACAGAACAACATTTTTCCATCTTTCTGGGAAGGTTATATTTGGAGGTAGCAGAGAGTAATCCTAATGTTAATGTGATTAGGTAATGCATTTGATGGAGAAACTATTTGTCCTCTTTCAGTTACAGTGACACTGAACGTTTGAGCCTTGGGCCCAAAATCAACATCATTCTTCCTTACCAAATGCAAGCCATCTGTAAAGTTAGGTACAGTAACTACAATTGATGAAGAACTTGAGTTAATGTGTAGACACCAAGTTGGTAACAGAAAGATGGTTGGACAAACAGACATGATAACAAAATACACTCCATGTCATGGCAGTTATGTAAAAAGCTTTTCTTAAGATTAAAAATTTCCATAATAGTCAAATAGGTGATGGCTATTTTAACGCAACATATCCCTTTGAAATATTTCAATATATTTCAAAAGGATATCTGTCAATAATTTCAAATACTGTAGTGTAAAAATTAGTGATACAAAAAGAAAGTGTAGCACATACATAGATTATTATGTAGAATTGACTGTAAGTATATTAGTTATTTTCATATATGATAATTATAATGAGGGAATTTATTTAGCTAGATAAAGATAAGTGCACACTGAAGGTACATTCCAAATACAAAGAGGGTGAAATAAACCGGTACTGAATTAAATTGAAAGTCATAGCAAAAATAATAATATTGAGGATAATCATGGACATTGAAGGACATACATATATACACGTGGATGCTGAAGTAATTGTTATGACAATGTTCAGGCAACTGACAAAGTGTTGTTTAAATGCTATTCTTTTTCCTAAAATATCTCGTCCTTCCTCAGGAGAATAAAGATGTACTTTACTGCGTATTATTGTATAAGGTAACTTTTTATTTTATTTTGGCTGAGCAGTAGTATATCAGAACTCACCATGAACTTTGCACTTCATTATCCCTTCACTATCAAAATAACACTCATCAGCTACAAGATTGGTAACCTGTTCACTGATATCTGAAACCAAGAGGTATATGGCTCGTCTTGTCAGGAATGTCTGGTGTGTTGTATAAAATGCGTACTGACCAGCAAAGTCCCACATTGTCAGTGGTGAGTTTTTGACTGTATCTTGTTTTAATTTATCAGCATTTTCTTGCAACAATTTTAACATGGCCAAGGTGTTTGTTTCAGACTGGGTGACCATCATCTCAACTGAAGCTAACTGCTGACTAGCAGTAGATAAAAGCTCTTAGCCAAAGTCTTGCTGAGGAGAATGGGGGTATTGTACTTCTGTATCCTTGTCTTCAGCAACATCATCCCCTTCATGGCTTTTACGAGTTCTCTCTCTTTGAGGAGGGATTTTGACATGTTCTTTGTCTGTAACACTTGTCCTGCTATCAGTTGTATCTCCTTGTTCCTCATCAGAGGCCCTGTCCTTCGTTGATTGTTGCTCATTCAGGACTCTGGCAAGGCGATGCAGTTTATAATCCTGTTCTAAATCTGAAAACACAAGAAACAGCAAATACAACTGAATTCCACTTTTGCATTAGGCAATCAAGTTGCCAATGAAATTGAAAAAGTAAAGGAGGCACACACTTTACCATCTCATCCACATATAGACTCTCTACAATTACCATAATACCTGGCATTTTAAATCCATTTATATGGTAAATCCATGAAATCAATATTAGATCACATACCAGTAAAAAAAAATAGTAACCCAGAATGATCAAATTCACAATATCCTGTAAAGTATTAATTCCAAACATCTTACAAATAAACATTGAAAAGTACATGTTTCACTATTGTAAAATATTTGGAAACAAAAATTCAATTAAATGATATGCATTTTTTTATTTGTCAAAACTATATCATTAAAAGTTAAAGTAAATATATAATATAATATGGCGAATACTTTTGGTACTTTGATATTGATCACTTTTATTTTGTGTATGTATTACAATTTGCCATGTATCATACCTGTCCAATCAAGTGCGACTGACTGATGTCGTTACATGAATTGTGCTTAAAAAGTAAATAATTAGTACCAAAATCACTTAAATCAAAGTTTATTTTGTTTTTTATTATTATTCAAACAAATACAAATCATAATACATTTGTGTTCAGGAATATTTTGGTAAAATTATGTGTGTTTCGGTTTTTGAGTGTATTTCAGTGTTTATAGTAACCCCGCTGAAAGCCAATAGACGACGGAGAACATGTAATAAAAAAGGTAACACAAAAAGCAACTTGCAGCACTTCAGGAGGCTAAAAGGAGTTCAGAAAATAGTTAAAGCTGAATGTAACTCTGATAACATCCACTGCATTAGTATCAAGTGTGATCTCGGTGAACTATATGGCTCTGATTCTGATGAACACCCATTAAAACTAGGTGAGTTAGATCCTAACACACTGCAATTTAAAAAAATATACTTTCTAGAGAGGTATGAGGTTTCTGGTTTCAAATTGCCCTCAGTTTTTAATGAGGATGTGTTTGTCCCATGATGAGTCAATACAGTCTGTCTTAGCCATAGTGCACAGGCACTTTGTTTCTATCAGTAAAAAAAATAGTGTTAATTAGGAGTAGGGGAGAGTGTTATTAGTTTCACCCTTTTTACTGATAGAAACAAGTGCATGTGCCACAGTATTTAAATGCAATGCCAATCTGTCAAAGCATATTGAAAATAATAAGATATTAATTGCTGCCAGCTGTAAATATATGACCATACCAAGAACTCATCTTGAAATCTGGAGTATATTGCCTACTGTGGTGCAATAACAGAAAAATATCTACAAGATATTCAGAAACATGTTGGGCTTAGTTTGGTACCAATTTTCGATATGGCATCGGTCTGCGTATTGCAGATGTACCAATATAAGAGAATGGTTTGCTTAGGAATAATCTTGCAAAATGCATAAAACATGTTGAGGAGATATACAACTCAATTAAGAAAAAGAGAATTTCAAAATTTGAAAAAACGATTATATGCTTAGAGACAGTTTGGCACCCGTGATTTCTAGGCGCAGGAGCCAAACACAACAGGTACAATCTGATGTCAGAGGAGGAAGAATTACACTGCAAGGTAGAAGCTCAGCAATAATGAGATATATTTTTGGTTGAAAAGAAGCATGAGAAGTTTAGACCTGTTATAAATCTGAACCCACTGGTCTTCTGAGAATGGAATACATATGTCTGCTCTTCATATACCAGGGAAACCAACATTCAAGAAGACATAATATCCTACTTATTTTAGATATCAGAAGAATGGAAATTTAATTCTGGTATTTTTTCACACAATAAGTGCACAATGTTTCCTTTCAGAGATTGACCTATTTACATCTTGAGCAAATCATCAAACTGATAAGTATGTTTCTTGCTGTCTGGACCCATCTGGGCAATGTTAATGGTAGAATGGTAGAAAAATCTGTCAATACTCCATCAAATTTATGTCTTTGATCAATCAAATTCTTCAAGATTTCTTCAGTGTTCGAAAATAAAAGATGCAAAAGATATTGACCAAAAAAATTGATCCACATCATGCATATGAAACAATTAATCTAATTCACCCAGTAGCCAATAAAATTTGAAAAATGACACATTCATGAAACTGAAATTTAAGTATAATGCAAGTTTGTTTTATAAATGCATCACTGATTTAATTATAAACTGTAGCTATTTAACAATATTTTTTTGTATTGTTTGGCATTTATGCTCTTTTTTGCAGTTTGTGTGTTTTGAGAATAAATTTTAGCATATAAAATAAAAGTTGGAAACATGCCATCGCTAGTCCATTTTATAGATAGTTACACAGCATGTGTTTCAAAGTTCTCAAGCACGCTTTTGTTTACAAGTCTAGATAATTATCATGACTGAGCAGCAGTCTACTACATTAATAAATGGAATCATGAAAGCATGAAACATAACTGGCTTTTAGCTCTTGTGAACGGCTTTTTCTCTGAAGCAGCTACCGGTAATTTAATCACACTATCTGTATAAACTCATGGAGATTTCCTAACATATATTATCTTTACAAGTATGAAGCAATGCAAACATATACTGTAGGACAATTCTAATAAAAATAAATAAATAACTAAATCAGCTCTCTGTACATACAAGTTGGCACTCTACTAAATCACACTGCACAAAAATTGGATGCCAAAATATTAGTTTAGAGTAAACCTAGAAAATGCTCATAATTTCCAAATTTCATGATTCAATCATGAACTGTGAGAAATGTACATAAATACAATTTTAACTCAAGTCAGTGAAAAGTCAAACACAGACTATAGTGACCAGTTTCTGCAAATAGCATGCAGCTTACAGAGATCTATTGCCTTACCAAGTTTTATGACTCTGTGTAGCAGAGTTGTGATGCAAAAATGGTCATGAGCCAAAAAAGTCGACCAATAGTGCGTTTATCCATAAATATAAAATTAGCTACTTTGATCCCTCCCATGGGATTGGTGGCATGATACAAACTGACTACAAAATGGACCCAGGAAGTAATAATGATTGTGTTTAAATGAAGCTGTACCAATGTAAATATGCTTTTCAAGATTCTAAATTTGTTTGCAAGTTTTTACTTGCTCATGAACAAATATATTTCAGAGTTCAACTGGCCCCTTCAACTTTTTAAGTTCCCTGCATAAGAATCTTGGCAAAATATCAAGATTATAATATTCATTTTCATTTTATAATGGAGCTTTGTGTGGGCACCAAGTTATTTCAGTTAGTATGCAGAGCGTTTGATAGTGTCCCTGCTTCCTTGACTTTCACTTTCCAGCCTGGACTCTTGGTTTCTAAACTTCAGTCTACAGTTTTCTACATTTCTGGAGAAATGTGGCCTGAACTTTCATTTTTAAAATTCTTCAGAGAGCTCTGCTATCTGTGGACATTTCTATCTAAAAACTAAAAAAAATGTTGTATACAAAATTTTGATGTACCATGCCAGAGATGGGAAAGCTATCTAATAGTTATTGTAAGATTTTATAGTTTCAAATGGGTAAGATACATCAGGATATTTGCATAGCCATGTGAAAATTATTTTACCCCAGGTCTTAAATGTGGGTCATCCACAAAATCTGGTCAAGGTAACAAACACATAACTAAAGTTATTACTCAGAACCATTTCTTTCAGTTGCAGTGACCTAGAACTTTTAACAATTGATTCCAAAATCGTTAGCTGCCTTTCAAGGATCAAATGCAAGCGGCTAGCCATTCACAAAATTTAGTCATTGTTTGTGGCATGGGAGTTCATTTATTTAGTGCCAAATGTTTTTCCTTCCTTGGAGTCACACTCACATTCACCTTCAACCTTTAAACGCCATAATCAATAGGTGTCCTTGTCTCAAATGCAAGTCATCAACACAGTTTAGTCAAAGCATGTGGTACAGAATTTTAAGTTTTTGTGGAAATCACTTTTTCTTCTGTCAATGTAGCATTAGCCTTTTTGACCCCATAATGAAAAATTGTCCTCCATGTCTCACATGCATGCCATCCACAGAGTTTGGTCAAAATACTTGATAAAGAAATCAAGATATTCCTACAGAAATATAGTTTTAGCTCAACTGGTCATAGACCAGAAGAGCTTATGTAATGACATGTTGTCCATCCTTCATCCATATGTTGGCATAAGTTTGTTATCACTACTTTCATTAACTACTTGGAGGATTACCATCAAACTTTACATACATATTCATCCCATGGTCTAGTTGGTCCTAAATTAGAATGGTGTTGCTTTGACGTCCAATATAGCCACCACAGTGGCCATCTTTAAATATTTTATTGCAATGCCTCCTCCTGAATGGATGGTCATATCAACATGGGGTTTTCACTAAAACACTTTTTATAATGTCTAGCTGGTTATAAATGAAAATGGTACTGATCTGGTGTCTAGTGTGGTCGCCTTGGTGGCCATCTTGAAAATCTTGTTATTGCTGATTGTGTGAAAAGTTAACCTTCTTTATTCCCTATGATCATGATCTTGATGCATGACCTTTTCTGCTCAAAATTGATACAAGCAGGTCTCTTCTTTGCCTCAAATGCAAGCTACTAACAAAGTGTGGTAACTTAAAACGGTCGGAAACTTGAGTTGTTGTGCATAAACGAAATAGAGATGGGTGCACAGACTACAACAGAACATGATACGTTTCCCCTATGGCATGCGTGTAAAAGCAGAGATGTAGATACTATACGATTGTGTATGGTCACATACCTTTCTCTAGCCGTGTCCATTTACCAGTTGATAAAGAAACATCACAGCAATTGACGTGAACATCTATGCCCTCTGTACTCCGTCTCTCAGAAATTTTGACCTCCTCTCCAAGAAGACGCTTGATAAGAGTTGTCTTCCCAACACCCAAGTGTCCGACAACCATGACTCTTATGTTGTACACAGTCTCCTTTCCATCTTTTAGAGCCTCTTCAAAAAGCTGAATGGATCTGTCGTCCATGTTCAAAATTTCTATTGGTACACCTGTACATGTAATGGATGAGTGGTCGTGTATATATAAATGAACTTCTTAAAATGTTAGAGAGCTTAATCTGAGTTTTCAAGCTTTTTCATTGTTATTCATGTTAATAGATATCTGCAACATGCACAAATCCTTTCTTAATAAAACTCATCATAAACAGTTTGTTGTTCAATTAGGTGCATAATCTAAAAAAGGACCAAACTAAATAAATTGCAACTTTTAAATCTCTAATCTGATTAAAATCGAGATCTACTTATATTGAGTATGAAATGATTGGCAGTCCACTAACCCAAGGTTAGCAAATTTCTTGTTGGACAAGTCGTTTGCATAATTTCAATAGTCTGATTGCTAGTCAAGTTTTAGTTGTCAACAGTCAGTGTATTGTGGGAAGGACACTAAGATTCATCTGGACTACTATATATATATATATATATATATATATATATATATATATATATATATATATATAGAGAGAGAGAGAGAGAGAGATATTAGAAACTTTACATTTCTCTCTTAAAGTACATGAAAGAAGTCAACAATTTATTATAATTTCTAATACATATATATATATATATATATATATATATATATATATATATATATATATATATATATATATATATATATATATATAATATATATATATATATATATATATATATATATATATATATATATATATATATATATAGTTGCAGTCACATGCATGCATCTCCCCACACTTCAAGCATAGTCTCCTAAAAGTTTCTTATCTGGCAAAACAAACAACATACATAATTTTTCTCTGTTCAGATCTTTGGAACAATGAACATAAGAATGTTTACTGTACATCAGAAAAAGTCCGGCATTAGAGTTGCACAAATACTAATTAAACGAACTGAATTCTCTATGCTCCCTTTCTCTTCAACACATTTTCCAGAAATTTCCTCGAAAAAAGAACCAGAGGAAATAAGGAACTAAGCATTTAATGGAGGTGGGTGCTGGGATTTTCTTTTGAATCAAGATGTTTTGTTCTCAATTCATTTTTTTAAACAAGTATAATGGATAGAATTAGATCTTGTTGTCTACAAATCAGAGCAAGATAATTTTTTAAGTTACTTGAGGGTTGAAATAGGTTTTTTTTCTTCAAAACAAGCCTACCTTCTGAAAAGGAAATGGTTGGTCCCTAAGTTAAACCTTACTGTACATCTACATCAACTACATACCTACACTACACCTGTACAAAGATTCATTAAAATCTTTTGAAGTAGTGGGTGATGAGAAGTGATAACAAGCTTTGTCACAGATGGATGGTCAAACAGGCAGACTGGTGCATGGAAGTAACTGCAATATCCTAGCTCATGGCTATTGTACGGAGATAACAAGGTTGTCTTATTTCAATAGACCTGTGTGTATCGTGGGCTAGAGCAATATACATTTTGGAAAAGTCAATTGTTACATAAGTCCCAGAATTCAAATGTTTCAATAAAGAGTATGACTAATTTCCAACTATTTTTGAACTCTGTATTCCCAACTGATCAACCATTTTATTTCTGAAGAAATTACTGGCCCTGGTCCCATCCCCTATAGACTACCAAAAACTCTGTTACACTATCTTCACGTTTATGACATCTGTATAGCATTAATTCCTAAAATTTGGGAGATTTGGTTGTTTCTCACATTATAACTACATGTTATAGTGGGACATTTATATGTATATCATTATGTAACTTGAGCAGTTTTTTATATTGTCAAATGAACATCTACCTTGATAACAAGAAATTCACTAATTCAACTTCTGAAATTTAGGAAATTAGTTCTGTGTAGACACAAAGAGAAATCTATGAATGTAAGAAATGTATAATGGTTTCCTTCAAAACCTTTAGACCAAAAAATAACATTTATATTTTATGAACCTGATCATTTATCAAGATTTATATATTTAAATTTAGGATTACAAACATTATACAACTTCACATTTATATGATATATATTAATTTTGACCTCAATCTCATCAACTGTTTAATACAAAGTGTCACCTTCCTTAAAGTACAATACAGGTGATATAGGTGTGTTGTACAGTCTATCTCAGTTACAGGTGTCATTATTTTTCGCATTTGATTACACATACCTTTAAATGGTGATTATTTGGTTTATTGCATTTGCTTGTCGGTAAATATCCCTTGTAAAATTATTATAGAATTGCTCCAATAAATGCATGTAAAATGAGCGCTAAAGTACGTGCACATTTTAAGACCTTGCCAACCAAGAGGTATAATCCAGTGTAAACTGGATTGAATATCGCGCTATGAAGTCACAGCAGGGTTCATACAGCTGTTGGTAAAACAAATTCCAGACCTTTTCCAGACTGGATTGCAATATTTTCCAGACCCCTCTGGCACATGTATTCGAAGTCTGTATCACTATAAATAAGCATGTGGTATCTGCATAATATAAGACAGTATCCACCAATCACAAGTGGGTGATAGGTCACATGTCTCGCCAACCACACTGAACCAGCAGGGCCATCACTAGATCAAATGGTGCCCCAGGTGACGAGTGTGTTTAGCAAAATAAAACACAGCAACCCAAAATTCCATCCTTTTTCCAGACCTTTAGGGCACATTTTTTATTTTCCATACTTTTTCCAGGTCTGGAAAAAGCACTCTTTTTTCCCCATACTTTTTCCAGACTTTGTACGAACCCTGCACAGTAAAAGCTCTGTGTATCTGAAAAAGATGTACTACCCTGCACTGGTAATGAGCCAATGTAGTAGCCAGCTGCCATTTTTAAAGTCTATAGTGATTGATAATTTTCATCTGGAAATTTTGTGCTGACATACTGTATAGCACTTAATGATCAAAAATTAATATACTTGGGTAAAACAATATTAGTATTAAGTTTAAAAATAACAAATACTATTTTATTTATACATTACTTAAGATCAATAATGATGGCTATACATGACACTGACATACACTTTAATAAGGAGAATGATCACTCTGAATTATTTCTTCCATTTTGATTTCATTTTACATCTTTTAAACTTTGTCTTGATAATAAAGTTATAACTTGCTATTTATAACTTCACAAATGTAAACTGAAATCCTTGGGAAATAATTGTAAACAAATGAAGTATGTAGTTTTTTTGTTCTGTCATGGAAAGGTTTATCTAAATAAATTAAGAAATATAGATTTACCTTGATTTAAATAATCCAGTTTGTATTGAGTGATCTTATTACTTTGCAAGCTTGTGATGTATAGAACTCTGTGCTGGTCCTCAAAGAATATATCACGGGGTGTCAATGACTTGGGCAATTTGTGTATGGTCACTAGTTCACCTCTGTCTGTCAGCTGATGAATGTGGGAAGTGCCCCCATTACACACAAATATAAATCCCCTCATGTCCACAGTTAAACCCCAGGGTCTCTGGAGATCACTATGTTGGTATAGAAACTTCCGTGTATGGGGATTTTGAATATCATATGCATACACACCACTTACTTCATGGGAATCAGGACCAACAGGACCAGCTTCACATGAGATATAAACCATATTGTTCTTTATGGCCATGTGACTGTCACGCCACCCTTTACATATCTGGTGAATTGGATCGACATGTCCATCTTTAAGGGAGACAATACACCAACACATTATGCCCTTATCCCTACCACTGACTACAAGCTGGTCCATTAATTTCACTTTTGCCACTGCATCACACAACTCAAGTCTTGTTGTTACATCTAATGTCCTAACACGTGTTATGGCTCCTTTGTCACCTGTAGATTTGAAGGACAGGATTTCGATCTTACAGTCCACCCGAATCACGGTGACCTCCATATTGCTAATAAGACAGATACCCAGGGGATCTGACTCCAGTCTGTTAGATGTAGCCAGGAGCTTTCCATCATGGCTTCTGTGAAGCCAGAGATTTTTCCCCATGAAGTCAAGGACGATCAAAGTATCTCCAGACACCACAAGACCTCTGTAGTGGGAGTAATGGTCCGCTGTGGAAAAAAATCATAGCATCAGTACAGGACAATACACAAAATACTGACATATATACTTATAGTAAACAATGCAAAATAACTTGTACACATCTATATACTGCATCATGAATTTCATTATATTTCTGACCAAGAATAATAGCCTACTGTAATAACTTGACCATCACCACCATTATCGTAATAGTTCTCTATTACAACCTCCACCATCAACATCGTCAAATTTGTTATTTTTTCAACTTATAATAATAATACATGTAATAATAATAATAAGTATTAAAAGTATTATAATTTTATTACAATTCTGGGTTATGTTGAATAATCATTTTTATACAAATAATACTAATAATAATTGTAGTAGTGGTAGTAGTGTTTCTTCCTATTATTATTATTATTATTATTATTATTATTATTATTATTATTATTATATTTTTATTCTGCGCATTATTTTTGTTCTTTACATTCAGTTTGACATTTTTCATGTGTTCGTTAAAACAATACTGCACATAGTCAAGATTAAGAAATTATCATGTGATAACTGGTTCTATGTGTGGCAACTAGTGTTGTTGTCCACCTATCATTTTTAAGGAAGCGGTTACATATGTACTGTTACGACTCTAGGGGTAATGTAACAGAATAAAAGACACAAACAAGCTTTCAAGATTAAAATACAAAACTTTAATTTCCTAAAATATTAAAAGAATTAAAATAATTCAACAAACAATCAAAGTGAAAGAATTAAAATAACTTACAGTATAGAATATCCTAAAAAGTCCTAAAATGTTTTAAAGTTCACTTCCTGATGTTAATCCGAGTAACCCGGATGTGGTATTCCGAATGAAAAAGCCTGTACTGTGCTGAAGTTAACAAGTTCAGCTTTAATCCAAAATAATCCTTGCAAGTCTGGAATCTCACAAGTTTTAGAATAATGTCCGATAATTCCACGGAGCTGTATAGTAATTCAGATGAATTACTAAATAAATAAATTCCACACTGAACTGAATAATTTCAATAACCTCTCCTCGATAAAGCAATTGTAAAGAATGATAATTCCCAAGATTATTCCCTATATATCTTGACTAAGTGCGCAGAATTAAAAGGGAATGTCCTTTCTCCGTCTTTAATAATATGGTATTTCAAAATAACACAACCCTCTAAGAACCAATCAGGAACTAGGTTACGCGTCATTTACCCAAAGGTCTAGTGTACTAAAAATCTTAAAGAGTAAACATAATGTTATTGTAGTATGGAATATGACCTTTCAATGTTGATTTCTAAAAAGTACAAAGCCAGGTCGACTTCATTTTCCCGCACAATTGATCATGTGACCACTTATTGATCGAGCAATAGTCGTATCTATACTGATATGCTAACCCCTAGTCAGACTAAAAACAGAAATCATTAATTAGTAAATTAAATCATTATAAAAGGTAAAAAAGGTATGATTCCGTAACAGTACTTTGCACGGGATTTGAGATACATACGTATATCGTACGTGTCATGTCTTTGAACTCCTCCTGCACCGTTACGTCTTGGTGCATGAAGCGTGAGACACTGATAGTTCTATTGGTGTAGACTGTGCTAACACTTTTATCACTATCTGGAGTTTGGGCTAAGGGGTTGGATTGATTTAACATAAATCCTGAGGTGTATGCTTCACGTCTAAGAATTCCCATATGTGATCAATGGCCCAAGGTTTAATACATATCAGATGAGGTGATACACCAGGGTCTATCCCTACCCCCAAAGAACTTAGACCTTGGGTTATATCATAAAAACTATTGGGATGCCCACTCTGTAACCAAAATAACTGGGAATGCAAAAACAAATTTATACATATAACTGACATTTACCCCAAGTATCAATCCCTACCCCCAGGAACTTAGCCCCTGGGTCATAATTTGAAAACTATGGAGATACACACCCTAAGCATATAAATACTTAGTTGCCAGGACGAAACAAATTATTGCATGCCACTAACTTTCACCTCAGCGTCCAACACTACTCCCTGGGACGTAGCCCTTGTGTCATAAATTGGAAACTATTGAGATTCCCACCCTGTAAGCATATATACACTTAGCTGGCATGAAAAGACAAATTAATACGTGCACCTTAACTCTGACCTCAACGTCCATCCCTACCAACAGGGACGTAGCCCGTGTCATAGTTTGGAAACTATTGAGATCACCACCTATAACCGTATATATATATATATATATATATATATATATATATATATATATATATATATATATATATATATATATATATATAGATATATATATATATATATATATATTCATTTACATTACTTTCCTCCATGAATTATGTAATGAGAAATAGGAAACCAAATTGATTGATAATGTTTTTTATAACATTGAATAATGATGAATTTCTATTTACCTCTTTTGTTCGGAGTCACCGTCATGCAGATCAGCCTCTAAATCTTTGGTCCAAGTTGGACATAGGAACTTGTATTGCACAGAAAGTTCCTTTCTCAATATCAAAGTGTCGACTTGGTCTTTTTGTGATAATGTATTTTTCCTCGGATAGTCTTTTATATGGTGTTTTTGTGACATCACTCTCTACAGTTTTCTCACTTGTTACACCATTGTTACGGGGAATATTTCCTGGTTCTGATGTGAAACTAAATTCTCGCATGAAGACAACCTTTGGATTTCCTCTGTACTTTTGACATTTTTGACACAGTAAAATAACTGTAGTTTATGTTTTGAGTTTCAAAGTGTGAATTCAGTACCTGCTTAGCACTGTTAGAACTACATTCAGCACTGTTTATATTGTTTCTTTACATCAATGGAAGCTAGTATCAGTTTACAGTCAGGCCAGACTCACATTTGGCCTCAGGTTCAAGACCTCTACATTTATCAATTATTCATGTGACAAGTGATGAAAAATAAAATAAACCTGTCACGTGCCATAAACACTTCTTAATATATGATTCAAGAAAACAAAATGTCCAATTAAGGAAATTTTAGGCAACCAAAATATGATCTTTATACCAGAAATTGATGAAAATAGGGGGTTGTGTAATTTGATACCTCTTATTACATAATGCTTATAGGTGCATATTTCATGCATGCATATCTGAATAGCAGACACACAGGAAATGAAGAAAAACTTGAGACAAGCTATTACAGTCACTGCATTTATTCAGTTATCTACATCTATAATATATGAACATGGTAAACATTCTTGAAATACAACACTCATTCTTATCATCTATAGGCATTACATAAGTGTTCATTACTACCATTTAGTGCACTTAGAATATCACCCAAGTTAGTACAGTATAATACATACTTGGTGCCTAAGGTTGTCAATATACAAAAATGACAAAAATTTATGTTCTGTATAGGTATCGGACCACTAATTATTTTACAGCCAGGGAACCAGTCTACTGGTGGGGGAATATAAAATAGAGTACTAAATCTTTTGAGATGCGCCCATTGGGTAATAAATGGGTTCAATTTTGTTCCACTAATTTCACAAACTTCAATCTATCTGCTATTGCTGAAAAAAGATATTTACTTTTATTTTGATATCCTGTATTTCATTTCCTACTGACAAAATGGCTTTTGTACTCTTGGTGCAAGGCTATGTTATTAGGTGCAGACCAGGGATCCTCCCTGTTTAGCATCACAATACTCGAAAGCATGCTGCAAAGCACTTGTTTTTTAAGGCTGAACAAAATTTCTCTAACTTTAATGAATGGATCCATGTGAGGTTTGTATGCCAAGCTAGTGAAGAATTTATTTTTATTTTGTAATATATTAACATTAAGTTCTATGGGAAATGAATTATTGGTCCGATCCCTTTAACATTCAAGTGTTGCTGGTGGTCTGCTGTGTATAATGCACATGACAGATGGAGCATTAAGTCCCATTCCGAAAGCTACAGTAGCTAATACACGTCTCATTTTAGGATTTTCTTTTCCAAGTTCACTGACAGTATATCTTTTCATGACATTTGTGTAATTATTGTGATACTGTGCAAATATTCTGTTTTCAGGAAGTTTGTGTATTGTAAATCTTGCAGGTAATAAGTTAGGCACTGGTAGCAGTATTCAAGAGCTTCCAGATTCTCCATGTATACTATGGTCAATGGAAATTTATCCAAATCCCTCTTCAGTTCCATTGAAATAGGTTCAATAAGTTCATCAAATTTATGATACTTCCTGTTTTTAGGTAACCTTTTTCTGATATCAAGAAAATATTTGATCTGTCAGGATTTGTATTAACAATTTTGGGTCTTAGTACTGTAAAACAGAACTGAGTTCTCTGATTCTAGTATGTGTTACTGTAGCTGTCAAAGCCAAATCCCCAACATGTGGCAGCATGAAAGTTATTTCTCCCAATTGCTTGAAAGCTGGACGCAAATTCTCCCCCATGCAAACATATGATGGGACCGATGTGATATTGTCAAGTGGAATTGAAATTACTGTAAGCAAATTAATATTAGTGCATAGTAATTTCTGCAAATTTGTGAGCAAAGGCACATTTGCTTTGATTTATATTAATACATCAGCTGTTTTCATCTTGCATGTAAACAACATATTTATTTTAGAGGATATATTCGTAATGTTTTTATAGTCACCCACTAATATAGCAAATATGTGTAACACAAATTCGTGTTGTTTTAAAGTACATGTTTGTATTATCTATGTGAAACATCATATTTTATTTACTTCAGTAGGTCTTCAAATTCAGTTGCACTTGAATGTTCTGTGTACAGTTTCAAACCTTTACTTTTCACAATTTTGAGTATAACTTTTGTTGGGGTAATACAGTGGAATAAACTCAATGTAAACCATTCATAGGTTTAATTCGTAGACAACATATGACTTTTTTGTATGGCTCAGAAAGAACAAAATAAATTTATATATGAATGATAGTCTTGCAAGTGAAACATTCAGCTGAACCCAAATTAAATTGTTTTGTTGGGTTTTATTTACAAACAATAAGTGTTAACTAGTTGGAGCAAATAAAATATACTGAATTGGAAATTATGTTGAAGATGTTAAAGCAAATGTCAGATCAGGATTTGAAACTGAGACCTCCCCAAAAAATATTTGGTACTTATTTTTGGGTTGCTCTAACTACTGAGCTATCTGACAGGATCTGCTTTAACACATTTTATGTAGTCCGTAAATTGCATGAACAATTCATTTATTACACCTATATTGGCTGTATACTTACAGTTTGTACATTGGTTCATACATACACACACACACACACACACACATATATATATATATATATATATATATATATATATATATATATATATTTAGTGAAGATATTGACAAAATATATCTGCGCACATTTAATAAGTTTTGTCAAGCCGAATGTCGTGTATAGTCAGATAGTCCACACCGGCATATTTTAATAGATACGATGTGTTATTTGGTATCATTATACGCGCAATTACAAGACCTTCCCGTGGGTGGGTTGCGATATTAAATCTAAATATATTTAGTGACAATATTGTCAAAAAAGCAGTGAAAGAATTGCTCCGCTATATGAATCTCGGAAATGTCGGGAAAAGTCGACAAATTGATATTTTATTTGTAAAAATCGCTTAAGGTTTAAGATATTTGTGAATTAGGTGTGTATGTGAAAATGTATATAAGTACATATCGGCATGCATACATCAGTGAAAGATAATAACTTTTTTATTTGTTAATTTTTCAAAGAAGTCATGCCATATTCCTCTTTACAAATATAAAAAAAGATATACATTGATATTTTATTTGTAAAAATCGCTTAAGGTTTAAGATATTTGTGAATTAGGTGTGTATGTGAAAATGTATATAAGTACATATCGGCATGCATACTGCAGTGAAATATACTATCTTCTTTAATGTTTATTTTTTTATTAAAGTAATGTCATATTCCTCTTTGCAAATATAACAAACATATACATTGATATTTTATTTGTAAAAATCGTTTAAGGTTTAAGATATTTGTGAAATAGGTGTGTATGTGAAAATGTACATAAATACATATCGGCACGCATACATCATTGAAAGATAATAACTTTTGTATTTGTTAATTTTTCAAAGAAGTAATGCCGTAGACCTCTTTACATTTATGATAAATATACAAATTGATATTTTATTTGCAGAAATCGGTTAAGGTTTAAAATATTTGCGAATTATGTGTATATGTGAAAATGTACATACAAATCGGCATGCATACATCATTGAAAGATAATAACTTTTGTATTTGTTAATTTTTCAAAGAAGTAATGCCGTAGACCTCTTTACATTTATGATAAACATACAAATTGATATTCTATTTGTAAAAATCGGTTAAGGTTTAAGATATTTGCGAATTATGTATCTATGTGAAAACCTTCATAAATACAAGTCGGCATGCATACATCAGTGAAAGATAATAACTTTTTTAAGTTATAATTTTTCAAAGAATTCATGCCGTAGACCTCCTTACATTTATGATAAACATACAAATTGATATTTTATGTGTAATAACTACAGTTAAGCAATAACTATAAAAATATTGGACTTAGGGATATATGAAGGAAGGAGCGAATGAATGAACGAATGAATGACAATGTATCTCTAGAAGAGAGATATAAACAGACATACATACATTTATAATATATATATATATATATATATATATATATATATATATATATATATATATATATATATATATACACACGTATAAATGTTTTTATTTATATGTCTATCTATATATATACATATATATATATGTATGTATTTATGTATTTATCTATATATATATATATAAATATATATATATATATGTATTCGGGAATTAATATATAAATATGCATTGGAATTGTAATATATAATTTCATTCATTTCATTTAGTTCATACATGTAAGTAAAATTTTCATTTTTCAAATTAGTATTATTATTATTATTATTATTATTACCAGTGGTGGTGGTGGTGGTGGTAGTAGTAGTAGTGGTTGTAAAAGACATCATATATATTTTTTTCTCTACTAGTTTAAAATTTCGTATAAGTTTATTGAGCAATTTGCAATCTGTCAGGAAATATACTCATGCCGGATGTCGAACAATGGTGTTTCATTACATTTGCCAAGCTCGGAAAAAACACTAATCCCTTGCAACGCCCTCGCTTACCATTGGTGACTTTGGTGTCAAACTAAAAAACCTAACCACGTGCAAAGAGGATCAAAATTTGTTTAAAATGCTATGTATTTTGTATTTCTATATCATTTATGTTTCGTGTGTTCTAGTTCTAGTCATTCATGGATTATTCTTGGATTTCCCTGCTTGGACTTATCTGGATGTACTTTGTTAATTTCTTCAAAGATCATTCTTGGACTTAGTGAATTCATTCACGGATATTTCTGGATAATTACGCTGTTATATGGATTTTTTTTCTATATCATTTCTGTGTCGTGTTAATTCCTTCAAGGAGCATTATTGGACTTAGTGAATTCATTCACGGATATTTCTGGACAATTACGCTGTGATATGAATTTTGTTTTCTATATCATTTCTGTGTCGTGTTAATTCCTTCAAGGAGCATTATTGGACTTAGTGAATTCATTCACGGATATTTCTGGACAAATACGCTGTGATATGAATTTTGTTTTCTATATCATTTCTCTATCGTGTTAATTTCTTCAAAGATCATTTTTGGACTTAGTGAATTCATTCACGGATATTTATGGACAATTACCCTGTTGTATGCAGCTGGACTTTGATATGGAACCATTTCTACTTGCAGTGGGTAAGTCAGATTTACTTACTGTATAATATAGTAATAATAATAGGTATATCACCCTCTGCAAAATGTATAAGTCCACAACCCGGAAACATGTTGTCTACAGTAGTAATTTTATCTTTAGCGACTGTATGCAAATTTTTAAAGTAAAGAAGAATAAAATAAATACATTATGAATGATGGAATAATTCTGTATTGTAAATCCCGGTAGAACTTTCGAAGTGTGGTATAATCTCTTCACGGTATAAATTACTAACTTTGTTATTTTCGATTGTTACTAACGTTATTGGTGCAGATAGTCTTATTATTATTTAAAACATGTAAATGGATATTTTATTTTTAAAAATAAAAAAAACTACGATTTATGTGACTTATTTATTTTATATTAAATAATACCGAAATAAAGCTTTTTTGACTGATAGCTAATTATTATCACCATTCTAATATTATTATTACAGCCGTCAGTTTTAGAACATTTTCTAGGTCTAAAACATGCACGGCTTTAATAATAATATCATAGGAATAGTCGATAGCTATCATTAAATCGTTGAAAATTTTCGAAGTACAAAACCGGGTAGCTATGAAGCTTTATTACGATAGTATTTCATATGAAATAATAAGTCACATAAATCTTAAAGTTTATCGGATGTTTGAGAATAAAATATCGATTTATATGTTCTAAATAGTATTAAAGCGAAATGAGGGATTAACTTTTTGTAAAAATGGAAAATAAAAATATTAGTAATTTGTACTGTGATGGGGTTATACCACATGCCGGATGTTCTACCTGTAATTATAAGGGTTTTTACCTATTCAAGGGGAGGTAACACATTATTAGTTCTACCTGCAATAATTTCAGCCCGTATCGGTATTGAACTACCTGTAAGTCAAATTGTCACAGCTAAGTAGCTACTTGTTAAGGGGAGGTAAGATACCGTTATCTTTGGACTTAGAAAATTTTCAAGCGATTGAATGATAGGTAGGTAATATTACTATTTCAATAATATCATAGCCGTGGAGGTTTTTGTTTTAGAATATTTTCAAGCGATGACATGATAGATATCTAATGTTACTAGTATATCCGTGCTGATTTTGGACTTAGAAAATTTCCAAGCGAGTCAATGATATCTAGGTAATATAACTCGGATATTAGTATTATAACCGTGCTTATTTTTTACTTAAACAAAAAAGTATTTAAATAGATACGATGTGCTAGTTGGCATTATTATACGCGCAATTGAGACACCTACATCAGGGTGTGTTGGATTCAAAAATATATACATATTTAGTGAAACTATTGACAAAAAATACAGGGGCGATTTTGGTCATATGTGAAGCCCGCTGTCGGGCTTAGTCAGATAGTCCTATTAAGAGTACTTAAATAGATAGGATGTGTTACTTGGTATCATTATACGCGCAATTACAAGACCTTCCCGTGGGTGGGTTGCGATATTAAATCTAAATACATTTAGTGACAATATTGTCAAAAAAGCAGTGAAAGAATTGCTCCGCTATATGAATCTCAGAAATGTCGGGAAAAGTCGACATTTCCGAGATTGTGTGAAGCCCGGTTCCTTGTGGGGCATTATAGTAGTATGGTATAGTATTATAGCCGTTCTAGTTTTGGACTTATAACATTTTCAAGCGATTCAATGATAAGTAGCTAATATTAGTAATATAATATTGTTATAGCCTTCCGACTTATACAATTTTCCAAGTCCAAAACATGGACAGCTATAGGGTTAGGGTTATATATAGATATGTGTATGTGAGAGAGAGAGAGTGAGAGAGAGTGTGAGAGAGAGAGAGAGAGTGTGAGAGAGAGAGTGTGAGAGAGAGAGAGTGAGTGAGAGAGAGTGAGTGTGAAAGAGAGAGAAAGAGAGAGAGTGTGAGAGAGAGTGTGAGAGAGAGAGTGAGAGAGAGAAAGTGAGAGAGAGAGAGAGTGTGAGAGAGAGAGTGAGAGAGAGTGTGTGAGAGAGAGAGAAAGTGAGAGAGTGTGAGAGAGAGAGAGTGTGAAAGAGAGAGAGTGTGAGAGAGAGTGTGAGAGAGAGAGAGAGAGAGTGAGAGAGAGAGTGAGAGAGAGAAAGTGAGAGAGAGTGTGAGAGAGAGAGAGAGTGAGAGAGAGAGAAAGTGAGAGAGAGTGTGAGAGAGAGAGTGTGAGAGAGAGAGTGAGAGAGAGAGTGTGAGAGAGAGCGAGAGAGTGTGTGAGAGAGAGTGTGAAAGAGAGAGTGTGAGAGAGAGTGTGAGAGAGAGAGAGAGTGTGAGAGAGAGTGTGTGAGAGAGAGAGAAAGTGAGAGAGAGAAAGTGAGAGAGAGTGTGAGAGAGAGAGAGAGTGTGAGAGAGAGAGTGAGAGAGAGATTGAGAGAGAGATAGTGAGAGAGAGCGTGAGAGAGAGAGTGTGAGAGAGAGAGAGCGAGAGAGTGTGTGAGAGTGTGAGAGAGAGAGAGAGTGAGAGAGCGTGTGAGTGAGTGAGTGTGAGAGAGAATTTTTTCTAAGTCCACACTGTAACATGTTTTCGTGGTTTTGTGTGCAAAAAAAAAAAAATCTTGAGCTTGAGAAACAAAAATCCGAAGTCGAACAAATGTAAAATCGTATATTTTCATCATTCGTTGCGAGCAATTTTATATTATGGGCTTTTCACAATGTACCATATATTCATATAGACGTAGAGCTTGAGAAACAAAATCCGAAGCCGATAAAATCAGTCAGACATACTATATCCACACTGTAACATGTTTTCGTGGTTTTGTGTGCAAAAAAAAAAAGCTTGAGCTTGAGAAACCGAAGCCGAACAAATGTATATTTTCATCATTATATTATGGGCTTTTAACAATGTACCATATTATCATATAGACGTAGAGCTTGAGAAACAAAATCCGAAGCCAAAAAAATCAGTCAGATATCGTATATTTTCATCATTCGTTGCGAGCAATTTTACATTATGTATAATTTCGTATATTTTCATCATTCGTTGCGAGCAATTTTATATTATGGGCTTTTCACAATATATTCATATAGACGTAGAGCTTGAGAAACAAAATCCGAAGCCGAAAATATCAGTCAGACATACTATAATATCGTATATTTTCATCATTTTCCGTTTCGAGCAAATAAGGGGGCTTAGAATTGTCCATATGTCACTACTAGGGGGCTTAGAATTGTCCATATAGCACCTACTATTCATTGTCCAGCGTGCCTGGACAATCGGTATTGCACCATGTCCGGGGAACACGGACATACGGTTTAACATTGATGTATAGTAAACACGGACATCACTTAACATGGATGTATAGTAACCCTGGACAAACTATGTACGGGTTACCTGGACAAAGATTTCTAGAGACAACCCCGGGAAGAACCACTGACCCTCGGGAAGCTACTGACAAGCTTTCTTACATACGTTGGTCGAGTCAAGACTCGAACTCACGCGGGCAGAGGTGAGATGTGTGAGTGATCTGTAAAGGCGAGCGCCTTAGACCACTTGGCCTCCCGAGACCCCTTTGCTTCAAGGTAAAGGATAAGAGATAAATATGTTAAAATGCTTTAAAATGAATATAAAATAAAATATATAGGTAAAAAAAAGGGTAAAATCATAAATAATAAAAAAATAGGATACAAAGTTGCTATGTAAACTGCATTCCATTTTTTTTTAAAAGTATAAGATTTTCTCTGGTGGTACACTTTCAAAAAGTTTCTTAACTAGGTTCACATATAAAGAATACTTTTGTCTCTCAGGGTGGAAGTCGATGCACTCGACAAGAATGTGTGATGGTGTGTCCTTGGGCAAGATACTTCACTCCAATTACCTCGGCACTAAATTACCTACTTGTGTCGCTGTGCCGTACAACACAAAATCAAGCTACTGTCAATGGACACTGGCAATGTATACACTCTGGTCGAGAAATAGACTGCATATGCGACAGGATTACTCCCTAGAAGCTGAATTGCTGGGTCAGCTTGTTGGGGGCTGGGGTGGACGATGTGGGAGGGGGGAACTACAGTAGTATTTTCGAGAGAGAGAGGGGGTGGGGGTGAGGGTGACTTTCTGTTTTCGTTCACCGGCTACATGTATACCAGGAAACGTCGGTCAGCATACCTGAATTGCTTATTTTCATTATTGTTTATGTTTGTTTCCATTCCGATATGAAGAGTGGTTACAAATTTGATTTGAAAGCAGATGTTCACATTTACTTACCGTATTACCTCTGAAGAGCTTTTAGCACAAAGGGAAATTTTTAAAATATTACTTTTAAGCGGAGTGACTTGCTACGGCTAAGAAGATCGTTATTTCGGTTAGTATTTATCATCAGACCATAATATGACAGCGAGGTCAGAGGTTAAATAATCTAATCTACATGCCACATTCAGGATGAGATGTGCGTCCGTCGTTGAGTTGGCGTTTGAAACTCAACATCTGCTCAACTTGATTTGAAAATAATATAAATTCTTATCTTTGATCTGACTTTTCTAAAGTACTATTCTTTGTGAGTGGCTAACTTAAATACTAATACTCAAACTCAGTCTAAGATGTTTTGCTATTTCCAGGTTTGGGTAGCTAATCCGTTTCCGTGTTACTATTGCTCCTGTCTTAAAATCGGTAAATAATATGTAAGTAGACATTAAAACGACCTTTGGTCAAGTTATCCTGTTATTAAGTCGACAAAACGGTTATGTTGCTTTATGTTTTAAGTTAGTCGAATTATTTCTCGTCTTAAGCCGACTTATTTCTAACTACGTCAACATATTTGAATGAATAAGTCGGCTTATTTAAGTGTCATAAATATGCCACGATATCTGACTATTTATTTGAAACCTTGCAATAATCTACTTACATCCCGTTCAAGTGCACAAAATGCATATTTACACTAATGCAAATTTACATGCGTACGTATTAGCCAATTAGCAAATACACATGGATTTTAAGATGGGTATGCACAAATTTGTTATTATAAAATAGGCCTACAAATGTGTTTTGTTATTGCCATTGATAAAAACAACATCAATGACGATGTATATGATGACTACGATGATGATAATGATTATGATGACGATAAGAGGAAAAAGAAAAAGAGAAAAATTAGGTTTTCTTAAATAAATGTATAAATAAGTGTGTCTATCATTACAATTATTATTATTATTATTATTAAAAAAATCTGTTAGAGACGAATAATTTAAATACAGATTTCACTTCATACTTTAGCAATACTTGTTTATATACACACCCATCATTACCTCTAAGTTTTCCTCCAATTGTTCAAGAAACTATTCCCTTTCTGTTTTGGAATGAAGAAACACACACACACACACATACACACACTCACACGCACACGCACACACACACACGCACACACACACGCACACACTCAAAGACAGGGACATAAAATACTTGCAGAGGTATTAATAGACCGTCTTAATGTCCGCAAAAGATTTGAAAATGTTTTACGTTTCATCTATTTGTTATAAGTTCAACGGATATGGATGGCGCTGTTTCATGTTCCATATCTTGTGATCTTTTCAGCGCTCCCCCTCCCCCTTCCCTCTATGGATGGAATATACAGTTATCCACGTCCGTCTGTCCATCTGGCTTTATACGCTAAAAGACTTTTCAAGGACTTTATGGACTAAAGTCAATTTAGATCTACGTCTTAATATCGAGCAGACATACGTCCAGTTTGAGTTTCATCTTTTTCTGTCGAAATATTTCAGAGTTTTGGCCTGTCTTGGATTTCACAGTTTGCCCATTATTCATTTTTTTTTCTCTCCATAACTTTTAAAGTGCATGTACTTCATGGATTCAAAATATAATTGCTATTTGACTTGATAAAAGTAGGACCTAGCTCACATTGGATAAATCAGAGTGAGATAAGATCTATCCATCGACAAGCAAGCTAAGTTTCACATATATAAGGTAATTCAAATTTGGGGGTTTTCAGTCCTTGAATTGTCAGTGTCTTGCATATACCCACATATGTGTTGGCATATACTCACATATGTGTTGGCATACATTCACATATGTGTTGGTGTCAAGAATACATTCATACTAACTGAGACTTGCCAGTCTACCAATTGAACAATCCATCCATCTCGTACGATGCCTTGTTTCAAAACTACGTACCGTATATACTCGCGTATAAATCAGGTCCAAATGCAAACAACATAGACCCTGATCTGCCGTTGCATAATGCGCAGGCAGATCAGGGTCTATGTTGTTTGTTCTACTGATTAGTCCTTACTGTTCTACTGATTAGTTCTTACAAACTGCACAGACCCAAATCTGCCTGCGCATTATGCGACGGCAGATCTGAGCCTGTGATATTTGCAGTTGGTATGGGAGTATACGCGAGTAGGTAGGCTAGACAGGCATAGGAATTTTAGTTGAATTTTATAAAACAAATGATGCCAGCAGAGCTGAACATCCACGCACAGACAGACCCATTGTCCATACTGTATTTAGCATATTCAGTGATAACCACCGTGTCTTTTCTTTATCTACTTTTAAAAATAAAAAGGAAAAAGGAAAAATAATATAATTAAAATACACACGTTTGTACATTTGATATACGTTCACATGCTGACGTTGCATAGCGTGCATACTTACACGTCATGAAAGTTATATACCTGTGCAAATCGGTTGAAATGGCAAAACCTACAGACGCATTTTAATAGAGCACATACGTATGTAAATTAGCATACGGTGAATTTGAACGGGGCATTACTGACTTACTTACTTGCTTACATACATATCGAAATCCATGCAAAGTTTAGCTGGCAGCTACGAATAAGGGAGGGCATTATAGATGGGCGCAGTTCATACATAACAAAGCCTATATTCTCTATCCTCGACACTTAAAATAAAAGGGATAACTTCTACATTGATTGAAATCAACCAGCACGCATGCAAAATGACGAGAGCTAGTAATTAAAATTATATTTTATCTGAATACTGATTTACTTCAAGACTCATTTTACACTAGTTTTCATGGACATCTTCACCTCAATCAAGGGAATGAACTGTCATCAAAAGCTGTTATTCTTTGTAAGAGTTGCACTTCTTTGAATGTTTCAGTCACTACGAATAAACGAAGAACTGAGAAGGTAATCGTCATTCGCAACTTCAAGGTCAGTCATACGTATCATACCTCGAATGTATGTCGATAGCTGCCATTCGGGTCATTTCGGATTTTTACGAAAGAAAGATGACCGAAAAGTTACAAATGATCGAACTTTTTTTTTTAATTCGTAGCTTCTCAGTCAATCGTACAGGGGGCGCTCTACAGATAATACATGCTTCTGAGGGAGTGACAGGTGTAAGATGAAGTATTTTGCATTTGCAACATGCACAATGGAGAGAATGTTGGTATACCTCTATGTTACTTTCATGTACTGTGGCTGAAATTTCTTTACATATTGTACTTGTGGAAACTGGACATGATCTAAGCACACAGCAGACAAAATGGCCGCTCCAAAGTACTCGAAAAATCAGCCTGAATTAGTCAAAAGTGCACTATTTTCAGCAGTTATTAAAATAGGGAAACGAATTTTGCCAGAGCAGACAATACCAGCCTCTGACAGTACTATGAATGAATTACAAAATATCTAAAAAGTAAAAAAAGTTATCGGCTCTTTTTTTTTTTTTTATCTTTGAAATCCAGGAAGTGAAAATGACCAAGCGGAGCTAGCAGTTTTTTGAGAGGTGCACATCTTATGTAAGACCAAGCTGTATACTCTATAACCCAAATTTCACCCATCAATCATACACCAAAATAAAGGGAATTCAAAGTTCTTTTAACAATACCTAAGATATACAATGTCCTTTTTAAATAGCCAGGACAGCCAGTGAGGAAAACCTGGCTAATTCTTTTTCTTTACAAATCTAACCTATGCAAAGTACGAAACTGGAGAGTGCCACCACAGTCAATCCAATGTTAGAAATAGCCGAGGTGATCCGAATAGATCGTGTTTCTTTTCTTGCGGATAAATTTCTGGCGAACAAAATGTATAATATTTCTGTAAAGTACTGCGCCGACATAGATCCAATGTATATTTTTGTCTCGCACAAATATCAGAAGTAGTTCCGAATAGAAAGTTATTCGACTCGTGTCGGGAATATTCGGAACATCCTCGTCTCCTTCCGATGCGAGTCGAATAACTTCCCTGTTTGTTTATTTTAGCTAGTGATAGAAAAGGCTGAGGACATTCCGATTGGCATTATAAACAATCAGAACATCCTCGCCCTTTTCCATTGCATGCTAGAAAAAACTCTTTCACATTCGCAACTTCGAGGTCAGTCCTACGGATCATACCTCGAATGTATGTCTATAGCTGCCATTCGGATCACAAAGTGATCCGAATAGATTGGGTTTCTGCTTTGGCGGAGAAATTTCTGGCCAACTACTGCGCCGACATACATCTGAGGCATACTTTTGTCTGACAGAAATAGCCGAGATAGTTCCGAATGGGTAATCGTCTCACCCTTTAGACGTCACCAATTAACGCGATTGATGCCTCACATTTCAGCAGCGACTACCGACTCGGTGACTGAGTAAAGATTAAGCTTTTTGTGAGAATATTTATTCATTTATATACTTTTCTATTGATTTATTCCAATTATCAGATTGTATTGCAGTTGACTTTTGCGAATGAAAACGTCAAAAGATTTCCGATTACAGATTATTCTTTGTATCTTATATTTCATTTTGATTGTCATAAATGCGTTTGGACCATGCTCCTAAAATGTTCATTTAAAAAAAAGTTGGATTTTTATCTTCAATTACTGAAGTAAGGTACAAAGTAAACATGTTCCTACGCATCTTTATCAAATTACGTTTTTGTTTCTGAACATGTACGATTGCATAGATTTTTTACCTTTTGCTTTTCGACCAGAGGAAAAGAGTCACAAATGTATATGCTCCACAACTCCCTTTTCATCACAGCTAATTATGTTGATTTGTTCTGTGGATAGGAATGTATGTCTGTATGCCTTTAGTGATAGAGTATTTATGTAATATCTTTGACCAGTGTTAAAACCAAACTTATCTAATAATAGTTCTTTTCTTGATATGATATCCAGTACCAATCTTGAATGCTGCCACATTTACAAAAATAATTTCACATGCATATACCATATCAAACACCAACTTTTTTGCAATTAAATCACCTGCGAACTCCTGCACCTTCATTTACATCTTTCGTATGTGTACAGTTGTATGAAGAAATCAGTGCTCTTATTCATGCTTTGTGAAATATCCATAAATATGCATGCGTCTGTCTGTATTTTCCCGTCCCATAATAAACACTCGTAAAAGACTGTTGCTGGCTCTTTAATGTATTTTAATGGAATGACTAATTTACTGTGATTACCCCATCCCCTTGTGTTGTTGGCATTAGTGCACATGGATCCGTATTTTTTAAACACACACAAACACACATATAAACACACAAATTAAAGGCGATCTTTTAACTCTAAGAAGAAAGCTTTTTGATATTCTGGTTTGAGAACTGCATAGTGTTGATCTAGAACTAGAAACAATAAACAATAAGCAAAACAAACAAACAAAAAAACACAGAGATAAAAACTTTAAGCAACTTGTATGTTTGCTCAAATACAAGCGTCGTTCGACAACAACTGACATTATGAACAGCATAGTAAAAACAAACGTGTAGGCTAAAACATTCATGATGATGATATTATTATTGTTATTATTATTATTATTATTATTATTATTATTATTATTATTATTATTAAAGAATAGCCATCATGATATAATTGTAACTATCATTGTCATCATCATCATCATCATCATCATCATCATCATCATCATCATTAAGAACAACCATCATTATGTAATTGTAACTATCATCAACAACATAACCACCATCATGGTCGTTAATAATAATAATAATAATTATTATTATTATTATTATTATTATTATTATTATTATTATTATTATTATTATTTTATAATATTTATAAATTGTAGAAATTGTAAAACTGGTAATTCTTATGTTAATCACATTATAAAGTTTAAAATTAATATGATTACAATGTTTGCAAGATAAAGAGCAAGAACTACCACTTAAAGTGATGTACTATACAAAGTTACCATATAAGTTTTACATAATACATATACTTCACACGACCTCAAATAAAATCGGCATTGATGTCTAGGTTGCTAGACGACCAAATTATATTGATAAATTCCATATTTCACGTATTTTAACAAAACGAAACACGGAATTGTTCAGTGTTCTAATGGAATTGTGCAGTGTTTCAATGGAATTTCGTACTGTGGGTCTTCGCTGACGTCACTGCGTCATGTGACCGACGTCTCTTTAATGTTCGACAAGTCGATTGATTTACCAAATTAAAGCCCCTGTTTTTCAAATATGCAGTGGATTCTGGTGCAAGTAAGCATGGGAGAGGTTAGTAAATATATTGTCACATCAGCTATAAACTAATAAACGAGAATTTAAAATCTTTCGTACAATAATCTATGCGGCAGTATACTTCAAAGATAAGATACGAGCTGATCATTTCGGTGCTTTCTCGCGATCATAACACTTTTTGCTGAGACTCTATCACCCGATGTCCTAGTCATTAAATAAAGAAAGGAAGGAAGGAAGAAATATGAGTGTAATAAAATGAAGATAAAAGAGTGTATGGGGGGGGGGGAGAGAACAAGACCATCCCGCCAAATGTGTTTGTTTTATTTTAACCCTTTGAAAAAACAATTATAAAGCATTTTTTATTGTTTCATTTCACACGTATCTATATAGTATCCGGTAGATTACGTTTTCACTAACTGCCTTAAATCGATACGTTTTGAGATAAGTAAGGATACAGAAAAATTTTAAAAAAGCATAAGGTATTAAAACTCTAAATGACAACTGGTTCAAGCCTATCTCACATCTCTGATTCCACCATCCGTTAGTGATATTAGTCGCCATAACTTACGTAATGTAAACAATGTCCCATTAGTACAAGCTAGAACTAATCCTAATTACAACTCGTTTATTCCTTCAGTCATTCGAGAATGGAATGCATTATCTATTGAAACTCCTCAAATTGACTCCATTAACAACTTCAAAAGCACAATAAATAATCGCAATACTCATGTTCCCAGACTCTTTTATTGGGGTAGAAGTAAATTTCAAATTCTTCATACCCGACTTAGAACAAATTGCAGTTCACTTAATCAACATTTATTTACAAAGAATATAATCGGGTCACCTCTTTATAGATGTGGATCTGTAGAAAGTACACAACACTTCTTTTTTTCTTGCATTTATTACCAAGAACACCGCATCGAACTGTTTCAATCTGTCGCACCATATGGTAATTTAACATTAAATACCTTCTTGTATGGTGATACAACGCTTCCGTATGAAGTAAACATTAGTGTTTTCGATGCCATTCAGAAATTTGTTGAAAAGTCAAACAGATTTACTTAAGTGCACATATTACTATTACTAACATGCATGCACTTCTGCAGGTGATGAACAGGTGCAAACATTAATGTCCCCTTATTTTTCCAGATGATTCGCTATCGCCTCCGCAACGACTCGCTCTAGAAGGAAGTACTGTTCACTTTTAATCTCGCGTTTTGTTCCTTTTTATTAATTATTTATTTATTTATTTATTTATTTATTTATTTATTTATTTATTTATTTATGAATGTATTTATTTATTTATTTATTTTTGTTCCTCTCCTTTCTTTCCTCCCTATTTTCTCAACTTTCTACAAAATGTTTGACACATTTTAATTAACAATTTCTCCTTTAAACTGCCTTCTTTTTTATTATCCTTGTCTCTTACATACTCCCTCGTTGTCCATCCTCTTGCTTCATGTACATTGGCTAAATGCTAATGTTTAACCAAGAGATTCTACACTTTGGCTGCTCAATAATTTTGCTCTTTTGTCGTTAAAACTTAATATCGTCCACCATATATTTATATATTTTTACAATTTTTGTATCGTTAAAGGAGAAGAACATTATAAGCTACTGGCTTTCTTTCTAAACCTTTACCTTCTGTACTGTACTTCTTGTAATCACCAATTACAAATTTATTAAATAAAATATGTTTAAACTAAACACTAGTATTACTGAAAATGAGAGAAAGAATAATACATTATATTAGTATTGTAACAGGATAAAGCGAAGACACTGAACACAATTTCACGAATGAGATGTTTATTTATAATGTAATTGAACGATGAATGAATCTGACACCATATTCGTGCGCATAGAGTCCAACAATGGATTTAACAGAATGATACGCACAGAGTTCAACAATGTATATAAGTAAATGATATCGTTCCTAAATGGAACTAATCAGATCATGTAACTTCATCGAGTAAATCAAGCGAGAATCAACATATGGAACTCATAAACAAATATGACTGATATATAGATCTATCACCAGGGACGAGCAATGTATAGCATTTATAAACAAATATGACTGATATATGAATCTGTCACCAGGGATGAGCAATGTATAGAATTTATACACAAATATGAACAATATATGGATCATAGACAAGTACGATGCATGTATAATTGATTTTCACCCATACAGCGATATGGAATAATATTGATTCAAAAATGGAATATATATGTATCTAGTGGTGTCTAGTCGACAATGATGATGTATTTCCGGTTCCATAGTTCTCGTCGAATGGTCAAGGAGCCACCACGCATTCTTTATTCAAGCGAAAGTATTGTCCAAAATTGAAATCCTAATGCAAGCACGTCTCACTGTATCCATGCATGCTTGATCCCAGTGAACAACATGACTGTAACATACTAGAACTATTGCTTCAGACACAATTACTAATGAAACAGTCTGTGTATACACTAATTACAGCAGAGTATTGAAGCTTACAGTTAACTTATTTTAGAACAAAACCACTGAATCAACATCGTGTCAATCAAGTCTGCTGGTAAACACAATTGTTTGTCAGGTAATTCAACCTGAAATTATTGAATTAAACAAGTCTAACTTTCTCAAAGCCACGGACAATTAGGTCCGATTTTCACACATTTTTCTCGTGAGCCGCAATTATCAATTCAACATGAATCAGCTTGATTGATAAAGTTTTAAGGTCCACTAATATAGTACACTGATCTTCACCAGTGATGTCTTCCTTTCTTTTTCTCTCATGGTCTCCATGACCTCTTTAGCAAACCAGTTGTGGAACGGTGAATTTAATTCTTCTTTGTAGTCTTTATTTATTGTATAGTCTAGAGCAGGGGTCTCCAAACTTTATAAGACGAGGGCCATGTTAGATTTTTGAAGGGGGTTTGCGGGCCGAAGCGATTGTGAAAAATTTAAATATATGCAAAATACGTTTTAAAAAAGTACAACACCGCGGGCCGGACAAATCGAAGCCGCGGGCCGTAGTTTGGAGACCCCTGGTCTAGAGGCTGAAGTTTGTTCTACATGAGGCAGGCTCGAACAAAGGAGTGATTTCGTTGTTTTTCAATTTAGTTAGCATCATCGTACTTTGATGGCCTCTAAACACATCAAATCTTGACAATGCTTTGCTCATTGCATTGAGCAAAGGACAGCTGGTCACGTGTTTGGTTTGCATGTGAAACGATGACATTATCTAAACCAGGGGTGTCAAACATACGGCCCGCGGGCCGTATACGGCCCGCCAGAGTCATTATTTCTTCTTATTATTATTTATATCAAATCTGGCCCGCCATAACAAATGAGTTTGGACACCCCTGATCTAAACCTTTCGGGGATCAACTGTAACTGCTCGCGTATAACTCAGGTCCAAATGCAAACAACATTAAACCCTGATCTGCCGTCGCATAATGCGCCGGCAGTTCAGGGTCTATTTTGTTATTTCTACTGATTAGTCCTTTCAAACTGCATAGACCCAGATCTGCCGGCGCATTATGCGATGGTAGATCTTGGTCTATGCAGTTTGCAGCTGGTCTTAGTTTATACGCGAGTACATACGGTAATTTGAATTGTAGCACTCTTAAGCCACTGTGTTAATGCCATGGTAGTCAGAAAGTACTGATGGTACAACTTTATGGACAGTATTTGAAGGAAGAGATCACACACATGTACTTTAATAACCGATTAGCTTTATGTTGTTGGCTGTGTTGGCTCCCACTGATGTTAAGTGTAAGTGATTGATCATGACAGTTGTTTTATTTGTGCTCACACAGGTGGTTGTATTTTTTAACCATTGAATCAACCGTTGTTTGTTGCTGGTATAGTTTTGTTCTTTTGTATTTGGTGTAATTGTAGAGGTTAATCAACGAAATTAAATACCTACAAATAAGCAGGCTTTGATAGGCAATACCACGAATTTAAGTATCCACGAAAATGTCTTTTTCTTTTTTCAAAACCATGAAAATTGAGACCCACAAAAATAAATGATACTACACTAACAATTACAAACACAAAAGCGTAAACAAAATATCGAAACACCTAAAACCTCTAAATTAGTTCCGTTATAAAACAGAGTATTAGAGAACTTATACCACTCTAGCAGTTGATATTTATGTCGTCATCTGTATTAACATTATGCAGATATCCGTCTTATCTGGTCAGTTCACTCAGTCAGAAATCATTCGTATACGTTAGAATCATAGGAAGGAACTGCAATGTACCAAGAATCTATCACAATCTGAATAAAATCGAGATCTCGGACATACTTAGATCTAACAAACACTGATGAAGGTTATATTCTGGTAACCCGTGGAACTCTCCGTCCACCTTTTACTTGTAACCTATCAGAAAAGGGTTACATTTCGTGTTAGAGTGTTATGGTTTCTAATGATAGGTTCTGAATGACGTTTTCAACTTTCAAAATTTGAAAGCTGTGATTCGATTCGTGAATCACAATGCCAATAGAACATGATCTCATATCGGTGTCCATCAGATCTACTTATTATAAGTAGACCTCGATTTTAACCCGATTGGGATCTATCACTGATGATCATTGTAATACGAATATATGGAAAACTGTTGCAGTTTTACTCTGAAAAATTCAAACCTTTAAAGATATTCTCTCCCAAAACCAATTTTGAACTCATATAATGTGCGTGTTCTTTATAGTTCATAACTATAAAAAACGGTTGTTTTACCACCAAAACCCATCCATTCGTCCAGTTCAGCTTGTTTGGCATTTAGAGAAAACTGTTCCAGATATATAAAAAAATAGAATATCGATTACGTACAGTGACGTGGAAGGGTCTAATACACAAATAAAATAAGTTGAAACAAAAGTTATCAATTCATTTTTTTCAAACACGATATTCAAAAGTAATTAGGGTAATATCAATAATAGGACATATCTGATTAAAAGAATAGAATTATACAGTTGGAGGGAAATAATGTAATACCGTCGTTTTTCCGTGATAATTATGTATATGAGATATTTGTTTGAGTCATAAATACAACATTCCTGAATACCGTCATCTATCCAAAAAAAATGTACAAGTTAATAACTTTAAAAAAGAAAGAATAGGCTTGTTTAAATTACGCTACGTTTCTACGAGATAGACAATGATGACAGATCGCATCCATGTGGACTTGCAAGGAGTGTTCTCTACCGCACGCGCTATGACGTGTTCTTGGTGTCGCCACATACAGCGTAAAACCCTGAATAGGAAAGTACTTTCTGAACTAGCCGCCAGTTTTGAGCCAGAATCCATGGATATCTTCTTACATGCAAATCATTTCACAGAATGGACTTATTCTAAGTATGGATATGATTTCTCATAATGGTGATTATATTAGAAAATGATAGAAGTGAAGGTTTGTAATATTTGTTTAAAAACTGGAATTGTGCTTTTCGATAACGATAAAAAGATACAAAAGAAAAACAACAAAAACAAAAACACAGGTATAAGATCGTCCTGCCCGTACTTACAATCATGTTCCAGTGACTCCATGGACCTACCATTTGTAAACCAAGAAATTACAATCTTTAACTTGTGTGCAAACTCCCTTATTGTGATAATATGCCCGTATAGAGTACATTTGCTGCTTCCCCCAAAAGTGCTCTTTTTGTAAATTTTAACTCTAAATTTCTGCGAATCTGAACAGAAGTAGTTGATAGTTGTTATGTATGATGTTTATATAATATAAATATTTTAGGAAATTATAAATGTTTCTTGACTTTAATATTTGCTTAAACCCTAATGTTAAGTATAATGTTGACATGTTTGGCTATTGTCCTCGAATTAGGTTGTTTACTTAATATTTAAGTTCAAGGACGGTTGTGGTAAACAAGTTGTGTATTCCATTTGAGGTCAGGGTTGATTTTGGTTACAGATCAAACCAGAATTTCCTTATAGTTATGTGTTAAAAGTCACACACACCATATAATATTCTAGAACATTGTCATGTGACTTGTCAGTTATTTATACAGCATTTGGTAAACAAGATTCCGTTCCAATGTTAAATCTTGTGTTAAAAACATTGTTGTTTTTTATGATCAGTCTTTGGAATTATCTGATTGTTTGTAATCATAGTTGTGCTGTAACCTTGTAATCCTCTAATGCCGTAATTCTGTATTGCTGCATACATAATTAGAAAGGAATTATTTATTGGAACATTCATTGGAGTTGCCTAAAGTACTCATTACAATTTTGGATTTAAATATATGACTTTTGGATACTTGTGGACATTCTCAGAGACGATCTGGATTACATTATCGTTGGTACATCAGGACACTCCAAACTACCCATTTATTCGGAACATTCATTCACTCAGAAGATTTGTTCATTCAGAACATTGATTCACTCGGAACATTCGTTCATTCAGAACATTCTATATTTAAGACTTGTGATTAGGACATTGAGGATTATTGGATTATTTGGATCTTAATTCACATTACTGTAAGTGTCTTTTGAATTTTCACTTTAATTATATAGAAATAAATTGTTTGTTGATTTTACATACATTTGTTGGTTTCACTTTCTTTCTGTTACATTTTTCTTAGACCATAGAGTCGTAACAATAGTTCAAACACTCTTTATAGATAATCTAGAGTGGTTCATAAAAGAAAACTAAATATATTGATCACTAAGAACCAAGTTCAGTACAATTGTTTTTATTACAATACCTAGTGGTTCAGAGGGTGAAGTTGTCTACTGGTTCACTGTGAAGTTGCCTAGTTTTTTACAGGATAAGGTCGTATTACTTTGAAATAAAAGTATTAAAATATACCGATTCGTCTTCCTTTAAAAAAAGGAATTCACAAAACACAACATGGAAAACAAATAAAATGTCCTATATTCATGCTGCAATTTTCTGAAAAATTTTATTTTATTTTTATATGTAATATCTACTGTATAGCTAATTAAGTAATACAGTAACAAAATTTGAGCACAACGTAGTGTCAAAAAATTGGACAAAACCATCTTTACTTATTTAAAATTATATGTGGTTCATTTTTATACCATATCACTTTTTAAATATTCAATAAAACTCGATTATGTAAAATAATAATAATGTATGCTAGTGCTAAACATTTTTCATAGATAGTTAATTTATAGTTTCCTCCCTTGCTCTTGTACATTGTGATTGGCTACTTTAATTGATCCCTGGACCGCGGATAACATCTGTCAATCAACGATCTCATAACAGAGATTCTAAAGGATGGACGACCATTTCAAAAACATGCTAGGCGTGGGTCATCACGTTATAGGGTGAGTGTGCCTAACCAGGATAGAGCCACCTGGATAGAATATACTTTTAAACATGTATTATTTAAACTCTTTTAAAAAAATCTACATTTTTCATATACTTTCCGCAAAGAATTATCGTAATTTCCTTGTGAATCCTGTTTGAATCACTGGGAAAATGTTTAGAAAGAAAAATGATGGATTTGTAGAAACAGATTTGCTCATGAGGGCGCGTACAATTCTCCGTTTTTCTGTGGGGTAAATTCAAGGAAACCAGTCGATAGCTGATAAAACAAAATGTGTCTTTTCACGACAAAACAAAAGAAAGTAATAATAGCCCGCATCCTTCAGCAACAAATTAAGGGCAAAATGCGTGGCAGTTCTACAAAGCGTGTTAATCGTAATAGTGTCCAGGGGCAATGTGAAATTGTGTCAAAGAAAATATCCAATTGGGTATGATACATTCTAGTTGATGAACATGTAGGAAGCAAACTGCATGTCTAGCGAAAGGTACGCTGTAACCAATTAGACCTTCTTTTAAGTAAGAAAACATTAAATAATGTGCAATCTAAGAAAGGCAAACCATTTTGATCCTTGCAAAAATGCTTTGTTATCAGAGCAAAGTCACAGTGGCAAACTTGTGCGACTTGCGTTTTTTTTTTTTTTTTTATAGTTTTCGATATTTGTATACTGAGGAAATTGATGTCAAGTCAAGTTGTCTTATAGTGTTAGTCTGAAAAAAGGTATAAAGGTATCTTACATAAAATTATGCGTGTTAAAAGTTAGGAAAAAGCTATACCTACTGCCAAAATAATAAAAATACCTCACCACGGAATTAAATTTTGTTTTCGTTTTTTATATTATTGCTTAGAAAAGTAAAGAGAACACGACAGAATGGCGGACATTGACCAAAGCCGGATGCTAGTGGCAGCCATAGATTTTGGAACTACTTTTTCAGGTTATGCCTTCTCCTTCCGTAGCGATTTTGAAAAAGATCCTCTCAAAATCCATGCCAATCAATGGACAACTGGTTTAGGCTCAAACGTATCACTAAAAACATCCACTTGCGTCCTGTTCAAACCAAACAAAGAGTTCCACTCCTTTGGCTTTGATGCGGAGGACAAATACAGTGAACTGGCCCTGGAGGAGCAGCACAGCGATTGGTACTACTTTCGGAGATTCAAGATGATGTTATATGATAAACAGGTAATTAACTCTCTCTCTCTCTCTCTCTCTCTCTCTCTCTCTCTCTCTCTCTCATACACAGGAAGAAGTATGAAAATATGACATATGTCCAAATGCATCTAGCATTGTAATTGTTTTATATATCATTCAAAATAAAGCGATCTTCTGAAATAAATTGATGATGAAACAAATCTCATAAGATTGTATTTCATCAGTTAAATTAAATGCTTGGTGATCATAATCGTATGATAATAGAGAAATATGAATAAAGTTGAAGAAGAAGATAATGATGATTATGATGAATGAAAGAGAGGGAAAATGGAAATAAATTTACCTTTCTATTGAAACATTTGTGTGTGCATTTGCTGAGCTATAGGGCAGATACCGCTTTCATTTTATGAGGAAAGTGTCCACATTCTATAAAATATCATACACACTGGATATTATATCTTCCTCTAATTACCCATGGCCATTATAATAACAAGTTAGACAGGATAGGAAACCTCTATAGTTTCAATTAAAAAAACAAAATGTTTTTCTTATTACCATAAGTTTCTGACGAGGAGCGGATAAAATGTACCTTGTGACTCATGTAAATAAATCAGATCTTCTTAACTTCTCCATGTGTCTAATAGGAACTCTCTCGAGATCTCGAGATTGAGGATGCGGATGGGAAAATGATGCGAGCCATGGATGTGTTCTCGGCTTCGATCCGGTACCTCCGGGAACACATGTTGCGGGCTGGAGAGGATAAGATGTACGGTTTGACTAGCGAAGAGATCCACTGGGTTCTCACCGTGCCGGTCATCTGGAGCGATGCTGCTAAGCAGTTCATGAGAGAAGCCGCAGTCAAGGTTTACTATTTGATGATTTCGATTTGTTTTAGATACATCTATTACCATGATACTTACTTATATACGATATTTCACGAGTCTGAATAGAGTATTGGTCAAACACCTTATACTCGGGATAGTCTTAAAAGCGTTTTAGTTTTCTTTCATCACCGGTTTTCTCCTTCGACTGAAGCATTTCCGTCACGAGTTACCAGTCAGTGATGCTATCTACTATGCTCCATCTACTAATTAGCATATCAGCTTCTTTAAAATTAAAGATTTCTTTTAAAGAGATAAAAAAAATCAAAACATCGCATAAATCTTTTAACAACACTATTAAGTGACTCTTGAAACTTGAATCAAAATTCGGTTAAAATGGAAAAGTTATAGTAATATGAATTTATACATATCAAGTGGGCAGAAATGTCCAGGTGTCAGAATTCAGTCAGCGAGGAGTTGCACAAACAGGCAGTACAGAGGTGATTGCATAACAACTTTCAGTTTACTCTCAGTCTAATGTGTCACTGAGCACTTGGATCTCGGATAAACATTGTTTGATTGACAGTTGTCGATTAGTCAGTTCAAACGAGCGAAATCCAAATAACGTTTATTATACTGACATTTCTAACCTTACATCCATTGTGGCAATTGGGAATAATACTAAGCTAAGTATGAAAAACCGGTGTAAATTCAGTGATTTTTTTGTTGGGGGGGGGTGGTTTGGGGGTTTTAATGCACACCAAGACATGAAGGTTATTTGGTGCCGAAGCAATTGAAGTAGAGTGCCTCACCCAGGGACACACCACGCTAGCCTACCCAGACTGATCCGAAGGAAGGATTCGAACCCGCCCCCTTTCGGTCACGAACCCGGCACGCTAACTACTGAGCCATCGCGGCTCCGCCTTCTAGTAAAGTTGAAGAGTATTACTTTAAACATATGGAACTATTCGTAAAAGTCTATTATAAATAATTGTTTCTTTTTACCTTTAAAATTAAATAGACTGGTATCAACGGTAACAACCTATCAATTGCTCTAGAACCGGAGGCTGCGTCATTTTATTGCAAGTATCTTCCAGTTGAAAGGATCTCCGGTGAAGGGGCGGTTACTTGTTTCAGGCCGGCTTCAAGATACCTTGTTCTAGATGCAGGAGGTAAATACACTCTATACAACATTTTTAATAAGTGAAAGTGAACATTCCTATGACATGCGCTCAGTGCCCCTGCACCACCCATGGTCCAGTATTGATGGTAGTAGTTATCTTCGCTAATCTAATGTCGTCGATCCACTTCGTTCCACATCGATGTGGAGAAAAAAAAATGAACTGAAAACCCTTTGCTAGTAAAGATGAGTTGTGTTATGCTCTGTTTACAAATACATTTACAGTATACGAACCTTAACTTATCCTTGCCGTACTATAGTTTTTAAAATATACCTTTACAAAATATCTTCGAATACGCTGTTGTTCACGGGTAATCTTTCAAGGACGATAAAAGCATTCTACATCCGACTCAGTAAATAAGGGAAAATATGCTGTATACTTTAACATCATCTACTGTGTGGCCTTATGAGTTTATTCTTTATTTTTTTTTTGTCAGATGTTGAACCCATTTTTAGAGGAACTTTATATAGCTCACGCTGTATTTTATATGCGTAAGCATGGTAAATTTTGTTTTGGGGTGGGTGGGGGGAATTCAGTGTTGATTTCTATTGCACAGTAGTCAAAGAATTTATTTTCTAAATGCATTCTGCTCTCATTGAATCGAATTTACTTTAATTTTTTGCCTTCAATGTAATAAGTTAAATGTTCTCGGCTAGCGTTTTTTTTTAAAATACGAAATGACTTTAGAATTGATGCATTTTTCTTTCTAGGTGGTACTATTGACATCACAGTACATGAAGTCCAGGTGGATGGCCGTCTGAAAGAGCTGTACAAGGCTAACGGTGGGCATTGGGGAGGAACAAAGGTTGATGAAGCCTTTCAGCAGTTGTTGGTGGACATCGCTGGTGTGGACGTAATGGATGACTTTTACTTGAAACACAGAGATGATTACCTGGACCTTTTTCGTGAGTTTGAACTGAAGAAGAGAACTATCACCCCTGAGATGGATCAGAGAATCACAATCAAGCTACCATTGTCACTTCATGACGAGTTTGTTCACCACCGTGGAGAAGATTTTCGCAAAAGTATATTGATGGTAAGACAACCTGCTCATTTTTATATTTCGATCCACATGTTTTTTTCAAAGCGTCGGGATATTTTATTACTTCTGTTTGAGTGTCCGTCCTTCAGTCTGTTCGTAACCGACCTCCTCCTAAACTGCTGGGTAGAAATTCACAAAACTGTGTAGTTACGTATCCCTTGGGGAAACCATTTGCAATAGGGGTATCATCCTTGGCTCCCAACCTTGATGTCTCTGGGTGGAGTCAAAGGCAATGTTTAAAAAATTTGTAGTATAAAGACATATTTCAATCTTTTGTGACCCAAGTATATATATATATATATATATATATATATATATATATATATATATATATATAAAATCACTGCAGGAAAACGTTTAAAACATACGATGGAATTTGCATTCTGATGCCTGGGTCACTGTATAGGAGTGGGACCGAGTACCAGGTGAAAATCGTGAGGTTGGATGAATGATGGTATAATAAAGAGCGTAGGTTTATCAAAAATTCTTTTATTTCTCTCATTAGCGTCAAGAGCTCAGTGGGAAGCTGACCTTCGCTGGTGACAAGCTTCGCCTCGATCCAGAGATTATGAAGGATCTTTTTAGCGATACTTGCTCGAGCATTGTCGGTCATCTTCGAGAAATATTCGGTGAGCGATCTGTAAGAGGCACAGACACTATCCTGATGGTTGGGGGCTTTTCCGAATCTCCAGTGTTGCGCCAGGCCATGAAGGACAACTTTCCAGACAAGAAAGTAGTGATTCCAAACGAAGCAGGTCTGTCTGTACTGAAGGGAGCCGTCATATTCGGGCACAAGCCCGCCATTGTTATACAGAGGGTCAGCAGGTTCACCTACGGGGTAAAGTCCTACACGTCATTCCTGCCTAATGTACATGAAGAGAACAGAAGAAAAGAATATAACGGAAAGAGCGTATGCTCGGTTTTCGACAAGCATGTAGAAATTGGCCAGCCCATACCATCTACTGGAATGTTTGAAGAGCGCAGATATTATCCTCTGGACAGTTGGACGCCTGTGATGAAAATTGCCGTCTACACGTCCACTGACAATCAACCGATGTACGTCGACGATAGAGAATGCGAAAAGCTTGGAGAACTTATTGTTGAATACGAGGACAATACAGGTGGAAAGGACAGACCTGTCATGGTCAAGATGATATTTGGTGGCACTGAGCTAGGCATTGAGGCTGTGGAGGAGAAAACAGGTAAACAAACACGAGCCGCTTTTAACTTCCTTGGTGAGACGAATGCGTAGCAATTCACAGGAACTGGAATTAAGTTCAAGGGCTTTTCTGTCATTTAAAATGGAGTTTATATTAATATTCATATCTTATCCCATGGACTGAGACCAAAATTAGTTTGCAGTATAATGTACAGTGCGCGTTTCTTTCATCACAGTTCATTAAACTTTCCAACACTTTGTAAGCACAAATTTGACTGTACTCGTAATAGTCGGGAAAAATACTGAAAAGTAATATTCACCATGAACCAATTGAAATATCGACAACTATGAATCTGTTTATTTGTAATCACAGTGTGCACATGAACAGTTGGACTGCGAACCATAGGATAGTTTGTTTTTTTTTTTTTTTTTTTTTTCTCGCAATTACTGCTTACCGTTTGTTTGCCAAGGTCATCGCTTACTGAACCCTGACACCGAGACATTTTTGCCTATAAATCACGAGCACAAATTCACCTTGCTATTATTTTTCTATTTGTTGATCAAGTTCAAGACAATTTCCAGCAGATACTCAGCATCGCTGTTATAGTAGGCATGCAATTTGTTTTTTGTTTTTTTACAAGAAATTATTTGCTTTATGTCGAATATTTTGAATAGCTTACGAGTAGGCTAAGTCTATTCGATAGATCAATTAATAGGAGACTGTTCATTATATGTTGGATAGTTTCTGTGATATAAATTAGATATATTTTGTTTTAGGTGTTTCGCAATATTCACATATATTGTTAATCTAAACTATTTTGCACCATTTAGCATCGTGTCCCGAGGTTATTACACTTGTGAGAGAGCCAGACTCCTTATTGCATACCATATAGATAAGTATGTAGGTTGTAAATATATGGTTTACGTATCTTTTTTATGACATATACTCTTGACCCATTAGACAGACCATTTAATGTATATTGAATAATGATATATGCAAGAATTCTTTGTATTATTTGAAATTTATTTCATTCTTTGACAAAGATTTTTTTAGCATCCAATGATTGGTATATGTAAGATATAGGAACTTTAATATGCTTACATTCAATATTAAATTACATGAACTTGAGTCTCTTTGCTCCTATTTAATAGAGCACCTGTCTACAATGAATGAATATATTCAAATATATGGTAATTAATTGAATTAGAGAAGAGGTGTGATTTCCATGTGGACTCTATTCAGGATGCAGGGTTAGGATAGTATTTGATCCAACCTTTCAACATTTTTGTCCATCGAACATTAAAAACGTCTATTAAATTGATTGATTATTTTATTGGATGAATTGATTAATTTATGTAAAGATATTTGATGATTGAGCCTTGATGTTATGACGCAAGGCAAATCTGCATTCCATATTAAGAGATATTAGTCTTGCTCAGTGAATCATTGCATCGTAAATATTTTGTCCCAGAGTCCATTTCTTCTAACACAGAAGCTGTAACCAAAATTAGGCACCAATGAACCTGTAAGTCATATTCTCTTATTTATATGAAAAAAATCGTGATTTGTCATCATTATATGTCAGCAACTACAAATGTAATTCGAGTCAAAATGATCTATAACAATATTGCTTATTTCAATCTTGTTATGAAGAGTAAAGGATTAGTTCCAATTTATGAGGGTAGTAGGAGTTTGGAAAAAAGAAAAGATCAGTTATGTTTGAAAATAATATTGTCTTTGGTTTCACATAATTATTATCTGTAGACTAAGTTTAGTAAATTGAGCCAAGAAAAGTTGAATAATAATTCCATTGTGCAAAAACAGGACAAATGCGTAGTTTGAAAAAATAAAATCGGATTTTATAGCGAACCATTCATGAACGTCTTATATTTTATAAATGTTCATATTATTCCTTCTGTTGCCTTCTTTCTATTTTTATCACTACTATTGTGGAACACTAACGAACAGTTCTGGGATCGAGTTATAGCATGATGACATTGTCTGTTATTAGAAAATATACGTTGTAAAGCTTATATGTTTTAGCAAATAAATATTTTTCCCCAACTTGCAAAAAAATCTTTTAAACTTTTTGTTTGTCTAGCAGTGCCATCTGCACTCAAGATGCTGGCGGTAATAATTACTGTTCTTTCATAACTTGCACTACTTTGGTCATGTTTGGTGTATGCGGTATATATGAACTGTTGAAGTATCACCTTTCTTTTTATATACAATCTTCATTTTGTTAGAGATCAATCCTTAAAACCGAATATTTGGATTTCGACAAAAAATGATGGGAATAAATGTGTTCATAGTACATTTGATCTTCATAAAGGAATAATACAGTTTTTCTTTCTTCATTACGATTTCCTGATTGGCCAGACCCTTTTGAACTTTTTTGGTTTATACCTGTTTGAACCGAAGAAATATAAATATTTAGTGTAAAATATTTGCAAGCTACATTGACGTAGTGTTGGTTTACAACAACAGCGAGAGTAATATGATCATATGGTGTTTACGATGTATAATAAATAATACTGCGAATGAAGAAAAAAACCCGACTTTATAAGATTCTTAAAGTATAAAGCTGAAAGTTGATCGATCAAAAAACGCATACAATCCGCGGAGAGAGAGACAGAGTCAGTCGCGGGCCCTGACATTCCAACTGTTCGTCCAAGTTACATTCTGACATGTCAAGATGAGTCCATTATTCGGGCAGGACTGAATAGCTTATTTCGCCTCGCGACTAGACAAGCTCTGGATCTAGGCCTTTAGATTAGTGTTATTTTCATGTTTTCAATTAAATTAAAGCCTGAAAGAAATACTGAAAGAAGTTAACATTTTCTTCAGTTGTAATTCTAATTTAAATAAATGACTTGTTGTAGATTTAAAAGTTATGACTGAAGCTGTTCTTGACTGTCGTAGAAAAGTTGTGTGTGTGTGTGTGTGTGTGTGTGTGTGTGTGTGTGTGTGTGTGTGTGTGAAATCAGCTGAAACTAAAGCTAGTGTTGAGATTTATAGAGATGGTAATCGTGTTTCTCAAAGAAATTTAATATGGTTAGACCCTGATATATCAGAGAAGTAAAACATAAAATGGGTGAATCGAGAAACCAGATGTTTCGAAAAGTAAGTAAAGTCATGCAATTTTCGAGTGTGCAGCCTTGCAATTTCATACTCTCTCTCTCTCTCTCTCTCTCTCTCTCTCTCTCTCTCTCTCTCTCTTTCTCTGAAAAAAATATCCTGTTCAATAGAAATATATGTAGTTTTCAGTAAACTATAGACAATATTGCAAAAGTTAAAGAATAAAACCTCTTTTCTTTAATAGTGAATGTTGTTCACCAGCTAGGATAACTCAGAGCTACTGTCAAATTTCGACATAGGGAAATAAAGGTTAAAGTAATTAACAAATCGAACTGCAGTTTAACCATATGCGTATTTCTCCGCAATGGATTTCACTTTGGATACTTGGGTACTATATAGTTCAATGGAGGCTGCTCATACAATGATTTAATGACAAAAGGTCTTGTGCTATGTTGTCAGGGAACTGGTTGATGTCTTCTGATTGGCTGTATGCAAATTACGGATACTGATTGCTAAATTGCATATATTCATGCACGGCTATACAAGGTTAGAATGGTCTATTTATAACACTTTTTAAAAGAATTTGAATTATTTTGTCTTTATTAGACGTAAAATTTGATTATAAGGATTTACCAATTTATTCTTTAACGTTCACTGAAGTATGAACCAAAAATCCTGTGCAAACTTAAGAATGATCCTCTTCGCGGATCATACAGTTTGTTCCGCGTTTGTTCGGTTCATATTTCAATCAACTTAAAAAATAAATGGTCTATCCCAAAATATTCAGCATCCGACCCCAACAGCAATTTCCCATTAGCAGACATGCACAAGTACTTTATATATATATATATATATATATATATATATATATATATATATATATATATATATATATACATATATATATATATATATATATATATATATATATATATATATATATATATATATTATTTTTGTTTCGTGACGAAAATGAATCGTTCAAAATAAAGCTAACTGTATACTTCCCATATTTTACACAAGTATCTGATCACATTATTTTTGTTTTTCATTACAATTTCAACCCAGGTCAAAATGCCCCACACAAGACACACGTGAAAAGCATGCGCATCACATGCGTTGCCTTCACGTGTGTCTCATGCAAACGGTGCTATATATGAATATTGTGGGTTTAAAACGCATGCGAGACACAAATGTGATAGATACGTTAAATTATCTCGCATGAGGCAGGCACATGCATATGAACCACATGAGACATATGTGTATGAACCAAATGAGAACCATGTGTAAAGTGGCAGTTGAAAGCTCATGTATGAACCGCATGAGACACATGTTAACCTCATAAGACGCTTGTGAACCGCATGAGAAACATACGTAAAGTGCTCAGTGCAGGCTCATGTATGGTGAGTACAGAAAGGAATTATCCTTTTAAGCCAAGTGAATTATTGTTGCATTTCTATCCAGGGTATTGTATTTACAAAGAAACTATAGCAGGAATATTGTAATCTTGACATTGTCTTACATCTTAAATGCACAAATTCAGTACATACGAGAGAAGACATTTGTCAGTGTTATTTATCTCCAGAATGCTCATTTCCGTTTTCTCCATCAGCTTCTCCCATTTTGCATCCCCTTGTCCTTCAATAAATCAAAAGATTTATGAAACAATCTCCAAAAGTCAATTTGGCCCGTATTCCTAGAATTGAAAATCATTTGACTTTCTGCAAAGCTCTCTGACACGAGAAGATCAATGGATGTAAGCATATTATTTTCATAAGTATTATACTGTGTTACATATTTGATGTAAGTACTTTTTGGTGTGTGTGACACTGTAAAATTATATTTAAAAAAATAGAATAATTACTTCATATCACATGCTTGAAATATAAAAGTGTTATTTTGTTAAATTCGAAAAAGTATTTGATGTAAAACGAATCAATGGAAATGTTTACATGAAAAAGACCTAGTAATTTTGTTTTTGTTTGAAGCAGTACCTAATTTCTAATCACTAATGAAGTAAAGAGTGGTATCCCAAAAGTTGATGGACAGTCTCTGACAGCACGATGAGAAGAGCTCATAAAGAGAAGATCACGTGATTAAACAGTATGTGGAGAATAAGGACTATGATAACAACCATTGTACTATCAGCTCTGCTAATGCGATCCGATATTTGGACTTTCAAATAATGCATAACAATTTAGAAACACCAAAAGCAAAAAATCATCATGAAAAAAACAAGTTATTTATAGTGACACTAATGGTTGCATGAGCTTCTATATTTTATGTTTTTAAGTAGTTTACTGCGAGGAGGTCACTGTTTTTTTTGTTTGTTTTTTTTTTAAATATTGTTGTTGTTGTTGTTGTTGTTCTGGGTTTTATTTTCATTAGCGATGCCGTGTCTACATCTATGATCGAAAATGCAAATAACAAACCGACTAATTCTAAACGAAGTAAGCTATTATTTTCAGAAAGGAAAGAAACAACATGTCCGGTTACTTGCAAAACCAGCTGTATACACAGTCCATAATTCCAGGCAAAGCTGCTGCTTTTATCGGCAAACTTAAATAAATAATTTCCAATAGTTATTAAGCCTCTCTTAAATTTTGGCAATGAACAAATCATCTTTACCTCCTGTTGGAGCAGCACCTTTGCCACTAATACCACCCGCTACTAAACCGTTTACAAACTTTGTCATAAGCAGATAAATAGTTCACATTGTCACCCAAACACAGCTGCTATTGCAGCTATTGTCGCTTCCATTATCATTAAACAGTGGTTGCAGCCTTTCACCAAATGGTAATTGTTCTCTAACTTTTGAATTAATGCTTTCTGTATTTTCTCCAAAATATCTCTCCAAATCTTTGATGTTGCCAACTAATTGCGCTTCTTTACTTTCAACACTTTCCAATTGTTCTTGCAATGAGATCTTGCTTATTTGGGTCTCTTTCTTTACTACTTTCGTTTATCAACTCTTCAATCTGTTTGTCATACATTTCAACATCAAATGTCATAGATTATATATAAGATTTGAGAAATTCTGCAGCATAGCCCCTTAATTCTCTTTCATTTTGTGCAGTGAATAATATTCTTTCTCTTGCTTAAGCAAAGCTGGTCTCATCTTATCTTACCTTTTAATCAAATATGTGCCTATGGTTTGCATCTCAGTTCTCTCGGAGAGCTGTATTGTTTGTCTTTGAACAATAGTGGGTTCTAATGGATATCCATGTTCAGTATCCTTTTTAGTGATCTGTCACTTTATTTTCCATAACTCAGAGTAAGATTGAATGACGACTTACACCTGACATTTTCAACGTTTTTAAATTAATTTTCTAAATTGCTTTGTAAATTGAATGGCAAATAGGGAAGATAAAAAAACAACAAGATAAATCTAACATTGACCAATAACCAGAGAAAGTAACTTCAAAAAAGTCAAAAGATCCACGCTGAGGTGAATTTGGTAGATAACTCCAATAACGTTTTCAATAATTTAAAACAGTCCAAATTTAGAGATTTTAGCAATAACAAGAAGAGTCTAAAACAATACAAGAGAAATGGAAAGATACATGTTCGTAAAGTTCAAACAAACTATGTTATTTGATAGGTCGTGGGGTAACTGTCTTGGGTATTATTTTCATTTGGTGTTTAAAAACAATTAATTTTACATCACACCCAGTTGTAGTTGTAAAAGGTGTCAACGTTGAACGCCTTGAATAATGATTAGTCAACTAAATTGCAGCAATAAAACAAAACCATGGAATGTAACAGAGGTATACAAATATATATAGTATATGATGACTAATCTCCTGAGCTCAACACGCAAAGCTCTCTAAATGGGATACTGTTTAACTCATCCTTGAAACGTCCAGGAACTTTCGTATTAATTTGTGGTAATCCAAATATGTTGTCCCTTTTGGAAGTCACCAATGTCATAAAATTGGATGTTATCCTTTATGCCACTGTAACAGATTTCTGTCTAAACATGAATGCACAAAGAATTAGTTTCAGCCATAGGTAGTTTCATTCTATCATCGCGTTTGTTTTTCAACTTATTGGTGTAAATTCGTCTACTGGCAACATGCCTAACTATAACACTGTAAATCCACCATAAATTGGTTTGTTAATATTATTTTCTTGTTTTTCAAACAAACAAGTACTAAGATAACGCTAAACAGTGTTTGGTTACAGCCACGGTCGAGGATGTACCCTTTTACCTCTGAAGACACCAGATATCAAAATGAAGATCCATAACTATCAACATGCATACATTTTTATATTCGTCAGAGAATGAAGAAACCGAATATGTTTTGGCACAGCTGGTGTTGTAACTTTTGAATCATACATCAACCTATTATGTAACTGTGATAATCATTTTCAGCTGGACTTAAGTTTCCATGTAGCTAATGTGTTGTGCTTGAAACGATCGTGCATGGGTAACGGAATCTCTTATCTACTTCTAAAATGCAACCAGTATCATAGTAATCTGACGTTCAAACATATTTCTTCTTATAGTGCCTCGCACTGGTTCCACTATCTGCTTAATTTGTTCTTTTGTTGCCCATCTAAAGCTTCTTTACAGTGCATGTATTGGTTCATGAGGGAACCATACATATTGTTGAGATCTAGGTACATACTGAATGACCTTGACCTTGACGTTATAATTTCGTTCTCCCTGTCATTTTTTAAAAATCTTACTATCTTTGTCTGAGTGGCGTCATGATAATAAGAACACTTCATAGTCTGTTAATACTTCAAGTTCTACACCTAATATCTTTAATTGCTAATCCAGAATCACTGTAATCATGAACAAGGTCTAGTTTGTAATTTTTGTTATACGGATATTACGAAAATCTTTTAAATTGTCACCTAACATCAATGTGTCATTCTTGACATAGTAGTCATTTAAATCTCAAAGTATGTTCTAGTAAAGATGTTCCATGGTATCATGTACATGCTGATAATCGTTATTTTATATGTTGGAATCATTAAATAATGAATTAAACTTTTCTACTGGTGGTATAGCTGTTTCGTTCATTGTACCTCTGGTACATGCTGGCTTTGGCACTGTTAAAAGTATAATCGAGTTTTCTACATTGCAACATAGTCTTTTGTGTTGTGATAATTATTCTTCTGCATTTAAATAAATCCAGCATTTTATTTTTCTGTCCGTGATGTCTGTTTATCTGTATTGATACCAATCTTGATTTTGTTTGTATTTTAATGTAGTGATACATTCCATCTTTGTAGTCATTAGGACCACCACGTTAAAAAATATGATTGTATGTCAACATGTCTTTCTATCTCTATATTTAAATTATTCTAACGGGTTTGATGTAGCGTGATTCAACTATTTCGTAAACATTTAAACTAATTTTCATTTTTGTTGAATATCTATCATCTATCAAACCAACAAAGGTATATGCATAAACTGTATTTTGATGGTGTCTGGGTATCTTTTATGACTATTTAAAAATGATTCTACGGTACAGAAACAAAATCATTTACCATTTTTACATGTTGCATTGATAAAAGCTTGTTCTTAATCCTTTCAGGCATATCTATGTATGAGCTTCATCTGAGCGGATGATATATATGCCCAACGTTAAATAGTAAATCCTATCAAATATCTATCTTGCACTTATTCCCATTTCATGTCCAAATGTTGTGTGAAGTATGTCAAAGAGGGTTTCTACTGCAGTTCGAATTTCACAACTATTTAGTACATTTTTCAGACCTTGTTCGGTGGTGACAGATTTCTGTACACAACTTGTTCTTTCGCATGAATCGGTCGCCTAATTCAGCTTTCACTGTGCCACTTGTCATTTTATTTCCAGGTCCAGCTCTCTCGTCTAAACATCAACAAACGATTTGAACCACATACCTTTCAATCTGTATTGATACGTTTTCCGCCTACAGCACTCAGCCTTGCTTACTAGCCCATGTACGCGATGCAACATTTATTTACCTGCAAAATCCAAGTAGATGACATTTTATCATCTCCATTTTTTGGATTAGTAAGATTTCAAATAACACGATGGTAGGATATAGTTGCGCTTTAGTAGGCAAACAGAGAGAGTGCTGGAATTTGAATGATCTAAATTTCCGTATGTATTTATTTATTTACTGGTAGGCCAACACCCCTACCCACCCCCCCACCCCCCCAACTCGTACTATTTCAATTTTTAATGCTAGAGTCCTCTAAAAATGTATGCAAATTGCGTTATGTGCCTTCATCTTGATTTGATTAAATTGTTCGTCAGTGGTGATGTTTCTTCATGTACATTTTTAATTTTAGCTATGCAATGAACTGTTTGACTACAAATTCCATTTTTGTCCCAGCTCCACGACTTTTTCATAAGTATAACGGACATTAAACCTGTTGACCTTTCGTTTTATCTAGTAACAAGTTTATCCATGTACTGCTTCTACCTGTAATATATATAATTGTTTTGTAAACATGTGATGAGAACAATAGAGGACTGTGGCGGGCTCCCTTCTTACAAGGTGTCCGATTTATTTGGTTGGTTATCGTTATCTAGAGGATGATCGACTTCGGTGTTATTGCCCGGATCGAGTAAATAATAAAATAAATTATGAAATCTATAGATGGGATATATAGAGATCTGAGCAGATATATAGAACAGAATAACACGAGCCCCCGTACATGAAATATAACAATTTAATCAATTACATAAAACAAACTGAGATAATACATTACATTAGGAAGATACAGTTCTTTTTTAAATAAATCATTTACTGAATTTCAACCCAAATATACTTATGCAAATAGCCGATCTGTTTTAAACGATAGAATTAGTTCATCATAGAATCGAGTGAACAATCGAATTCATTGCCCTGTCTGCCTGCATAACCTGCGATAAGCTGGGTCACTCCAACTTCGATGCTGCTGTCCAGTCAAGATTGATGTTCTCCTCTTGTTTTTCTTCTTTTCCTTCTCACTCTCTCTATCTCGCCTCTGTCGGCCCTCAAACTTTGTGTGGGTAGGTGGATACGTGGATACGTAGGTACTTGGATACGCAGGTACATGGGTGAAGCTATTTCCCCTTTCAAAACAAACAGAGAAGCAACCTAAATCTTCTGTCAAATATCCTACTGGGATTAGAACATTACTCCACTCTCGTTACGTCAAATATCATCCTATGGGAATTCAAACAGATACCAAAGGCTATCTGGTCAGGCCAAACCTGGCAGACCATAAACAAACCTAGTTTCATAAGGTTAATGTACTTCCTAACGGATATTTCATCACTGACTCACATTAACATCAAACGTCCAAATTATACAAATGAATCAATGAAATTCACTTCATGGCTTAACAACGTTAATTTCAGTGAATACGCACTCAAGTCTTTATCATACATGAAATCATCTCAGATCGGTGAATTCACACGGATTCTCGCAACTCATATCAATTAAAGTAATGCATGAAATTCTTAGAATACATGATTCCTATAACAATCAAGACGACAAATTCAAACAATTCGTCAAACTCATATAAAGAAGATTAGTGTACGAATTCAGACAAATGAACTCAACAAAATAGTTATACTCATATCAAGAAACTGATGTACGAATTTAAACAAATAAATTCAACAAATAATTATATTGATGTCAACGAATTACATGAGATTGATGCAAATACCTTGTGCTTTCAAGCTTTGCTCGCTTCTACCGCCAGAATTGTGTCCGTCAACATCCAGACATCCGGTTCCTTGAATAATTGTTTTACGAGAGAATTTCGCCTAAATTCTACCTCGGAGTCAATATCTATTTTCTCTTGCAGAAAAACGTAGACCGACTAAAATTTGCGATGTGGCATATTAAAACCATGAAATTTCGTGTGGGAAACACGCCCCTTATTTAGCGTAGCCAATCAGGATTAAATATATCTACCGCCTTTTATAAATACACGCCAAAATGCGGTCAGCGTAACCCTCTAGATTTTTAAATAACCGATTTTGGAGAATTTCAAGAAGATAATGCAACTTCAGCTAGCTAACAAATGGTTTCTGTACCCTCTCAACTCTGACATTTTCGATACCAAGATCGAAGTTAACCTTTTCCTTCCAATCTGTCTGACCATTAAATAAACGAATGCTTAATCAAGAATCAATTTCTCCCACAACAGGGACAATAAAACCATCGCAGTCTAGCGATTTCATACGGTACCTTTCCTCATAAATCTAATTAATTGTTCTCTGTCAAAACTAATGTGCTCTTTATAGATCGACAGAAATGTGCACTCTTACATAGCTCCCCACCCCTCTGAAGAGTAAAATCAGGGATTTTTACTCTCCAAAGTTTGGAGATGTAATCTGATTCATTTACAGTCCTCAGGTGAACCCTTCACCTCAGACGTTCCTAGTCTACTTAAACAGTCAGCCCCTACAATCTCGCTGCCCTTAATATACCGTACCTGGACTTGGCACTGCTGTAGAAATAATGACCATCTCATTAACCGTCCATTTGTCAACTTAGCTTGAGCTAAATAGGCGAGAGGTTGGTGGTCAGTTCCCAAAATAAATTTTCGTCCATACAAGTAACGTTAGAATTTAGATATCCCAAAGATAATCGCCAAGCATTCTTTCTCAGAGACCGAATAATTGCGTTCTGCAGTTGACAATTTCCTACTACTGTATGCAACTGGGAATAAGTTTCCATCATGCTCTTGCAATAGCACTGCCCCTAAACCTCTATCACAAGCGTCAGTACGTAAGACAAAGTCTTTTGTCACATCAGGCAATTTCACTACTGCGTCTGACGTCAGCCTGTCCTTCAACGTCTGAAATGCTCGTTCACATGCGTCTGTCCATATAACTTTCGTCGGAGCCTTTTTCCGAGTCAAGTCAGTCAATGGGCTAGCAATAGCGCTGAAGTTAACAACATATCTACGATAATACCCTGCCAGTCCCAAGAAAGATCGAACTTCCGTCTTAGTGGTCGGTCGTACTGCGTCCCTAAGTTGGTCGACCTTTGAACTATCTGGAGTTAACGTGTCTTCGCTGAGGGTATGACCTAGGTAGGTTAGTTTTCTAAACCTTTCATGGCACTTAGATGGTCGTGCGGTCAGTCCCGTTTGTCGAAGTCGCTCTAAAACGTTTTTCAGCAAAATGATATGATCGTCCCAAGTAGCGGTTGCTAATAGTAAATCGTCCATGAAGTTTGAAACTCCAGTCCCCCTTAACGGTTCAAGTAATTTTCGCATCATAGGCGTGAAGACACTTAGTGCATTCTGGACTCCGAATGGCATGACTACCCACTGGTACGTCCCATCTGGAGTTGCGAAGGCAAGTTTTGCTCTGTCTTCATTTCGAACTGGAATTTGCCAGTATCCCTTAGACAGATCGATTTTCGAAAAATATTTCGCGCTGGTCACCCCGGCAAATATGGACTCAGGATCAGGTAACAGTTCTACCTGGAATTCCGTGATCCTGTTTAATTTCCTGTAATCGACACAAAATCGGTGTGTACCGTCTTTTTTCTGTACTAAAACAACAGGAGAGCTATACGCCGACTCAGCTGGTTCTATGAATCCCAAGTCGATCATAGCTTGAATTTCATTTCGGACAGTTTCTAATTTCGCCTATGGTAGCGGACATGGTTTCAATTTCACTGGCTTCTCGTCCAGTAGCTTCAAAGGGAACTCCTCCAAATCCGTCTTGCCAGGTCGTTCTGTCAAGACGCTTGAGTAGTCTTGGAGTAACGACTCCACTTCATTACGTTGCTCTGACGTTAACGTCTCGTCAAGGACAACGTCGACGTAGGTTTCATCCCTCGTCAAAGGACAACTAGAGAGTACTTCCGCCTCTCTTCCGTTGTCATCGGGTTCTTCAGTCACAACTGTAGCAACCACAAACTCTGTGAGTGTCTCTCTTTCACGGTAACGTTTCAGGAGATTTACGTGGTACAGTTTCTCCTTGTCTCCTACCCGGATACGGTAGTTCTGTCCACCCTTTTTCTCCGTTACCACCACGAATGGTCCCCTCCATGAGACTTGAAATTTGTTGTGCTCTAATGGCAGCAACAACAACACCTTGTCACCCACCTCGAAGTGACGTTCCTTCGTCCTTTTATTGTAATATTTGGCTTGACGTCCCCTTGCGTCGCGGAGATTCTCCTGAACCAATTTAGAAACCTCCTCCAACTTGTTGCGGAAATCAACAACATATTGGTATGTTGTTCGCACTTCCTCGGATGCTTGTTCATCCGTCCATAACTGCTTTAATACAGCCATGGGTCCCCTAACTGTCCTCCCACAGACTAATTCGAAAGGTGAAAATCCTAAACTAGCCTGTGGTACTTCGCGGTACGCGAAAAGTATCGCGGGAAGGTATCGATGCCCAATGCCTGGGTAAACCTTCACAGAGCTTCTTCAGAGCCTGTTTCAATGTTCCATTGAACCGCTCCACCAAACCATTGCACTGCGGGTGATACGGGGTAGTTGTCAGGTGTCTAATGGACAGTAATCCGTTTACCTCGTCCATCACCTGGCTCACAAACTGCGTCCCCTGGTCAGTTAGTATCTCCTCAGGAACACCAACTCTCGACCAAACTCCTAACAAAGCCTCAGCCACCGTAACTGAGTCAATGTTTTTTAAAGCAACGGCCTCCAGGTATCGGGTGGTGTAATCAACTATCGTTAGTATATAACGATTACCGCTCTCTGCCGCCGGCTTTATCGGACCTACTAGGTCCATCGCCACCCTCTAGAAAGGTTCGTCAATCAGTGGGGTGGTTCCAGTGGCACTGGGCGATGGGAGGTCTTAGGTGCCACCCGCTGACACTTGTCACACGACAAACAAAACCGCCGAACATCCCCATACACACCTGGCCAGTAGAATACCCTCACTAACCTATCTCTGGTCTTCGCCACGCCCATGTGGCTTCCAAGTAGACCCTCATGTGCCAGCCTAAGCACCTCTGCTCGCTTTGCTATGGGCACAACAACCTGTTTAACGTATCGGTCCCTTTCCTGGCGTATCGGTAAAAAATACCGCGTTTCGTCGCGAACTTCACCTCGCCGTCTGGCAATTTCCCTATGGACCCATCTTTTGCGTACCTGCGTTCCTTGTTGAGAGACAAATCTTCCTCTTGAAGTTTCCTCAACTCGCCAGGTAGCAAATTGTCTATGGGCGAAGTCGTGGGTCTTAGCGTCTTTGACCCTGGCCTTCGCTTCATAGCCCTCGTCTCAACGGACCCCACGTGTACAGGTGTACACGTCATAGGGTTAGACTGTGGCAACACATACCTACACCCTAATATTACGTCATGAGACAGTCCCGACAAACACGCTGCTTGAATTCGTCCCTTTACATACGGCGAATCAAGATCAATGTTAACGACCGGGAGCGAATCTTTCGTCCGGTTAGCAAACTGGACTTCAACCGTCTCGCCTGTGTAATCCCCAAGCTTGACATATCTACTATCTACCAAGGCCGGATAACTACAGCCGGTATCATACAGCACGGTTGCCATCTCACCATTAACCGTAGTTACCGCTGTGTTAGTCAACTCCACTGTTTTCTGTTTCTTTACAGTATTCGGAGTTACCGAATTAATCGTTGTTGAACGATACTTCCTACAATCCTTAACGACATGGCCTGGTTTGTTGCAGCCGTAACACACGAGCTCACCTTTCCTCCCAGTGGTATCATTCTCTGCCCCCTGAGTCTTCCCCGACCCACGGAAATGTTCTCGGCTGGGATTTCCGGCCTCTGGCCTCCCACCATTCTGACCATTCCGTCTTTGGGGTACCCCCTCAATGGTCTTTCTATGCTCCCCGATGCCAGGTCGGTCCCTGCCACCCCAGGTCGTTGGACGCGAGTGCGCGCTCTCATAGCGCGCGGCCATCACGCTTATGTCATCCAAGGTTGAGAATTCACGCTCCGCTAAGAACACTATTAAGTCTTTCCTGTATGTACTTAACACGTGCTCTTTCAAAATTTCCTCGCGTAAACCTTCATACGTTGGCGCAGTACCCGTCATTTTCATCCATTTATGAAAAATTACGCGTACGCGGCTATGAAATTGCGCGTGCGTTTCGGTAGCTCTCTTCGACGATTCTCTGAAGAGTTTCCGAAACGTTTCCGCCGACAGCTCATAGTGCCGTAGTAGCGCTTTCTTCAGAGCGTCGTAGTTGTCTACCTCGTTCGGTGTCATATTATGGTAGACGTCTTTCGCGGCTCCCTGTAAGAATGCCGAAACATTGATAGCCCACTGGTCTTTGGGTAGCTGATGAACCAGTGCCAACTTTTCGAACTGCGTCAAAAAGTTGTCAATGATTTCGTCCTTGTCGTTGAACATGGGCATGGTGATCTGTATTGGTCGTCTGTCTTCAGATCGCCTACTTGTAGGTCCTGAACGTTCGTTCAGATCTTCACCCCTTCTGGACTCGGCTTCGATCCTCAGCCTCTCCATTGCTAACATATGTTCGCGTTCTCTAGATTTTTCCTCGGCCTGCAATCTGGCTAATTCGAGCTCTTTCTCTCCTTCTGCGGCTAGTTGTTCCTTGTGTTCTCTAACACTTCGCTCAACAAATTCAGCTAACTGGGCCCCTTCGTAACCTAATTCGTCCTTACCAATCGACTTAAATTCCCTCACTAATTGTCTGTCTGTCGCCATCCTGGTCTACTTGCACGGTGTCACAAGAACAAAGTTCTTTACCTACACTCAAGTCTTACTGTTCCACTCGAAAATAGCCCCACACGTATTTACCCTACTTCTAGTATGGCCCTACTCAATTAAACCACACTATCCCTTCCACAAACAATCAACAAACGGGTAGTACACAGCTGGAATTTCTCCCCAAATTCAGCGAAACGCTTACCCACTAAACTAGGCGTAATTGCTACGGTGGGGTTGGCCTAAATATCTCTCCTCCCAAGAGAATACGAAGGTAATAACCCACTTTAACTTCACAAATTTAGAATACGACCCGAAACAGCAAAGGAATGTGCCTCAATCTCTTACAATAGATTCATCACAATATGAAAAGAAATGGCAGGAAAATTGCATGCATAGAATATACAAAAATAAGCAGACAATGATTCGGTTCTCTCTGATCGCTATTTCTTGACAAGTACTATCGAAATTATCAATGTTTAGATACTTATTCTATTCTATATTTGCTCAGACTCTTTACTGGAATAAAATATCCTAATCCCAAGACGAGCGCCCACTTTGTGGCGGACTCCCTTCTTACAAGGTGTCCGATTTATTTGGTTGATTATCGTTATCTAGAGGATGATCGACCTCGGTGTTATTGCCCGGATCGAGTAAATAATAATATAAATTATGAAATCTATAGATGGGATATATAGAGATCTGAGCAGATATATAGAACAGAATAACACGAGCCCCCGTACATGAAATATAACAATTTAATCAATTACATAAAACAAACTGAGATAATACATTACATTAGGAAGATACAGTTCTTTTTTAAATAAATCATTTACTGAATTTCAACCCAAATATACTTATGCAAATAGCCGATCTGTTTTAAACGATAGAATTAGTTCATCATAGAATCGAGTGAACAATCGAATTCATTGCCCTGTCTGCCTGCATAACCTGCGATAAGCTGGGTCACTCCAACTTCGATGCTGCTGTCCAGTCAAGATTGATGTTCTCCTCTTGTTTTTCTTCTTTTCCTTCTCACGCTCTCTATCTCGCCTCTGTCGGCCCTCAAACTTTGTGTGGGTAGGTGGATACGTGGATACGTAGGTACTTGGATACGCAGGTACATGGGTGAAACTATTTCCCCTTCAAAACAAACAGAGAAGCAACCTAAATCTTCTGTTAAATATCCTACTGGGAATAGAACATTACTCCACTCTCGTTACTTCAAATATCATCCTATGGGAATTCAAACAGATACCAAAGGCTATCTGGTCAGGCCAAACCTGGCAGACCATAAACAAACCTAGTTTCATAAGGTTAATGTACTTCCTAACGGATATTTCATCACTGACTCACATTAACATCAAACGTCCAAATTATACAAATGAATCAATGAAATTCACTTCATGGCTTAACAACGTTAATTTCAGTGAATACGCACTCAAGTCTTTATCATACATGAAATCATCTCAGATCGGTGAATTCACACGGATTCTCGCAACTCATATCAATTAAAGTAATGCATGAAATTCTTAGAATACATGATTCCTATAACAATCAAGACGACAAATTCAAACAATTCGTCAAACTCATATAAAGAAGATTAGTGTACGAATTCAGACAAATGAACTCAACAAAATAGTTATACTCATATCAAGAAACTGATGTACGAATTTAAACAAATAAATTCAACAAATAATTATATTGATGTCAACGAATTACATGAGATTGATGCAAATACCTTGTGCTTTCAAGCTTTGCTCGCTTCTACCGCCAGAATTGTGTCCGTCAACATCCAGACATCCGGTTCCTTGAATAATTGTTTTACGAGAGAATTTCGCCTAAATTCTACCTCGGAGTCAATATCTATTTTCTCTTGCAGAAAAATGTAGACTGACTAAAATTTGCGATGTGGCATATTAAAACCATGAAATTTCGTGTGGGAAACACGCCCCTTATTTAGCGTAGCCAATCAGGATTAAATATATCTACCGCCTTTTATAAATACACGCCAAAATGCGGTCAGCGTAACCCTCTAGATTTTTAAATAACCGATTTTGGAGAATTTCAAGAAGATAATGCAACTTCAGCTAGCTAACAAATGGTTTCTGTACCCTCTCAACTCTGACATTTTCGATACCAAGATCGAAGTTAACCTTTTCCTTCCAATCTGTCTGACCATTAAATAAACGAATGCTTAATCAAGAATCAATTTCTCCCACAACAGGGACAATAAAACCATCGCAGTCTAGCGATTTCATACGGTACCTTTCCTCATAAATCTAATTAATTGTTCTCTGTCAAAACTAATGTGCTCCTTATAGATCGACAGAAATTTGCACCCTTACAAGGACAAGTTAATAAATTAAAAGTGATTGAATAAGTGGCAAGACTGCCAACCCCCAAAGGTTTTCTGCCAAAATAAAACCATGAAATATACTAAAGATTGAAATTTATTACTGAGGTGTCTGCATTGTCAGATTTTTTTCATTTTCTTGACGTCTGATACTGTAATACCTAAAAACATTCTATCTGCTCGACAGTTCGCTTCGAAAATCAATTATCTGTCAATTTCATATTCTGTTTCATAGTTATTAAAGGGGTTTGGAATTTATTAAAGCGTTGAGGTCACTTCCATGGCATGAAACCGTATGTATTGCCTTTCATTTAGCATATTTTTTCCATAAATGTAAACTCCCACTGCAATTTATCCGCAGTTTTAATGAGAAAATTCCATAGTTTTGCTGAGAAAATGAACTCGTGTAGCCTCACACCGCTTCTGGATTTGAAAATCTTACATAACACTCCAATTTCATCGTTAAATAGCATTTCCAAAGATAGATTAACGGAATGACTGATCTTGTAATTGAATCAAAATCTTTCTCTGCGACAAGCTTGCTCCCACATTGACAATTACCAAGGGAAATATAAAGCAGCATGTATGCATACCCCGCCCCCACCTCTCTCTCTCTCTCGGGCGCAAGCAGAGAGACCCATATATATATATATATATATATATATATATATATATATATATATATATATATATATATATATATGTTCATTAAGTTTACCAAGCTATTTCATGTCTCTTGTTTTTTCACCATTATTCTCAACAGCAACCAATGTATTCTATCTAACAAACAACTGCCTCCCACACATCGGATTAAAAGTGATCAATGAATTTGATATCAAGTCAGTCATAAAATCGCATTAGTAAGGGAAATCTCATCGCGAGCTGATTATCTGCTATAGCATATTTGCCTCAACATACCATCTGTCAGTGTAATAATCACCAAATGAACCAAAATCGTATAAAATCTATCAAGACAATTTACGGAAAAATGTAATGCAAAAAGAAATAGTGAAGTAGATAGTATCCTCGATTTCATCTCATCACCCGCTAAGAGACGTCGGCATTGACTTTGGCTTCACAGTGTTGGTATTAATAAGATTTTTGTGCTCATGCTGTCGATAAGATGGATCTATTTCCTTTTCTTTTTCCTTAGTATAAATATCCTCTATTTATAATATCCTGTTGTAGTATAGATAATGTAAACACTGATTTATTTTCACAATAAATCAATAAAAGAAGGTTATTAATGACAGATGTGCTTAATCCGACCTTGGATTTTATTTTTTACTCAAATAGCAATCATACAAATTTGAATAAACTGAATAATTATTATCGAAGGTAACTGATTGCAATGTGTAAAAAAAAAAGTAAAAAATGTAATGTTGAGTTTATACAATTAGATCAAATGAGAAAAAAATTATTATAAACGATGTAAAAGCTAGAAAATCTTCAGTGAGATTAAATAAACCGCACGAGTTGGATAGCTGCTTATCATGCGCATGCGCTTGAGTATGTGCTATCTGGATGAGAATCTGTTTACAGCACTCCTGGTTTCATACTACTGGTTAGCTTGCCGGATTCGCGCGAAACGGTGCAGGTTCGAATACTACCATCTGATCAGAACTTTTCGGCTACCGTGGTCTGTCATTGGGCAAGGCACATTACTCCACTCGCCTCAGCATTAAATAACCTACGCGTGTTGCTTTGCTGCAAAACATTAAGCCATACCTAACCAGATTCACACCAACAGATGGATGACAGTTATTCTCACACATAATAGGGTTCATGTGTTCGTTCACTTTTCCTCACCAAACAACCTTTAAGCACGTATAACAATTTATATTATTAATTACATGAGAATCTAGAAATCAGAATCACGTCATAGGTATAAAAAAGATGCTTTAAGGAAACAAAAGCAATAACAAAACTACGGTTATAAATCGAAACGTTGCCGACGGCATTATTCTGGCAGTAACGTTACTTCTAGAAAATATCAACACTATTAGAGGAACCTAAGAGTGTGTCGTGTTTTGTAGAGAAAATATCTTTTTAAAAACATCCTTCTAATAATTTGTAGAAAATATAGCACATTATGAAAATCGTAAGCTGATAAATATCTCTGGAAGAATACATCAACGCAAATTTTCAAAAAGTGTCTAGCGTCTAAATAAAACAATTTTTAATAACATGGAAAATATGTCCATGAGGCATATACAATCAGAAAATTGGCACTGGAGACAGCCTGTCCTCAATTAATGCTAATATCAATAATCAAAAGTAATTTTGTATATTTTCGTAAATGTAATCCAGCCTCTTTTCAAAATGAAAAATAGGCTGACAACACGTTCCACGTCCTATGTGTGTTCTAATTTGTAATAAGCACGCAATGAATAAGCGAGTCAGCAATTTGAATTTGAATTCAAGTGTATATTAAGCATTGTGTATGGTTGTGTATTTGTTTGCTTGAATTCGCCGATAACTTCTATCCTACGATTAAATTTACGTCAGAGTCATCAAACAGGTCCAACATATTTTTGGATACTCAATCTACCCTCCTGTAGGGGAACATAGAAACTGACCTGTATTCTAAACCAACTGACTTTCACCAGTATCTACTCCCAACCAGCTGCCACCACCAGCACGTAATAAAAAAAATCTTCCTTACGGTATGTGCGTTCGGACTAAACACATATGCTCTAATCCGGCTACCTTTAAAAAGAGACTATGAGAGCTCAAGGGGCACCTTAGAAGGAGAAGATACAGAAATAGCTACATCGAGGAGGCTATTAATAACACTAGACTCCTCGAAAGAGAAGCCCTCCTGAGATATAAAACCAAGAAAACCAACAAACGCGTCCCCTTCGTGGTTACTTTCCACCCCAACGCCCCAAAATTACAACAGATAATTCGGAAGCATTGGAACCAGATTGAATTCTACGAACATCTGAAGGTCATATTTCAAGAAGTTCCTATGGCTACGTACCGTAGACCTAAAACTCTGAAGGACCATCTAATACGCGCCAAGGTAACTTCAAACAAGACTACAGATTCAGGCACATATTGCCGCAAAGACAAGCGTTGCCTAATTTGCAAACATATTCCCGAGACCAAATCGTTCAGAAGTTCGACGACAGGAGTTAGCTACACTATCAATCAGAAGTTAGGATGTCGAACCAAAAATGTAATCTATTTTCTAACACGCAAGATCTGTGGCACTCAATATGTTGGCGAAACCGTTGATTTCAGAAAACGAATGAACAACCATAAGAACAATATTCGCAACAAAATCAACGCGAAACTCTCCAACCACTATAACTCGAACGGGCATTCAGTCGATACACTCGAGATGCTACCGATTGATTCTAACCTGAGGTGGACAGATATAGAACGCACACGTAAGGAACGATACTGGATACTTCAATTGAAAAGTCATGGGGAGTTCGGCCTAAATGAAAAAGTCTAACCTTCCTAATGCAGTCTTATCAAAACTACAGCCAGGCATCAGTTTATCAGACGCACGCAATCTTTGCGATACTATTTACCCAAGTAAATATTCCGTAACTCTTTACAATGTATTATTATTATTTTCTTTATTTTCTTTATTATTATTATTATTATTATTATTATTATTATTATTATTATTATTTGAACTCTAGACCATTATCCCGCTATACCATGCTCTTGACATACTTTCTTATTACACCCATGCATAACTTTACCGGGATATATTTTCTTTTGCACATTTTTGATAATTTCATTAATTGTTCGCCGCGCATGGTGTCAGTCCTTTGTTTCCAGCCTGGAATTAGGTCAAAACACTCTGGTCCTCTGCGTGATAGGCACACCTTTGTTTGGCTGATGACAGCATAACATAGATATGTAGTTTACCCGTTTTAGACCGTTTTTTAATTTTGTCTTTTTTCTTTCTTCTATTGTTTATCCTTTATTTGTTTTTTTTTCTTCCCGTCGTTGAAACGTGTAGGCAGGACTGGATTGCCCAATAGGCAGACTAAACACGTGCTTAGGGCACCAGCAAAGCAGGGGCACAAAAAAAGAGAGAAATTACGGGATTTTTTTAATTACATGTGAGAGAGGGGCACCATAATCTTTTCAGTGCTTAAAGCCTCTAAAGGTCTTAATCCGGCCCTGCATAGGAGTCAAGAAATTCTCTTGGCTTTTGTGTTTAGTGTTTGTTTTGTGAATATAAATTGTTTCTTCTCCTGACGAAGAGCTTGTTTGGCTCGAAACGTTAGGAAACTGTTTTGTATTTGCGCCATTATAAAATTTTGTGTCATTATATATACATATATTGAGTCATGAACCTGATATCCAAGAGGAAGCTACAAACATGGCCAGACGTCTCTAATACAACACCACTAGAATATGCTTAATTATTGCAATTACAGACAATCAGTGTGAATAACTCCGTTATGTATGATGTTTATATAATATTATAAATATTTTAAGAAATTATAAAAGTTTCTTGACTTTAATAGTTGCTTAAATCTTAATGTTAAATATAATGTTGACATGTTTAGCCATTGTCCTTGAATTAGGTTGTTTACTTAGTATTTGAGTTCAAGGACGGTTTTGGTAAACAAGTTGTTGATTTAATTTGAGGTCAAGGTTGATTTTGTTTACATATAAAACTAGAATTCCCCTTAGAGTTGTGTGTTAAGAGTCACATACACCATAATATTCTAGAACATTCTGTCGTGTGACCTATCTTTCTACATACCATGTTTAGTGGACAGTTTTTCAGTTTCAACATTATCATCAGTCTTTAAAGAGCCATTACAGTTGTGAAAAATCATTCCAAATTCAGAGAGATCAATTATTTAAAATATTCATTGGATTATAAAAGTGCTCATAGACTTTTTAATTTTGGATTTTTAACTGATGATTTTGGGATTTATGTGAACTTATTCAAAGATATTCTGGAGTATTTCATTTTGGCACATCATCACATTAAATACTTCTGGCATATCAGGACATTAAAGACTATTGGCACATCGACACATTCAAGGATTCAGTCATTCATTCGGAACAGTCTATATATAGAACTGGTGATTGGGACACTTAGGCTTATTGGATTATTTGGATTTTAATTCACGTTACTGTAAGTGTCTTTTGAATTTTCACTTTAATTGTCTAGAAATAAATTACTTGTTGATTTTTACTTGATTTGTTGGTTTCACTTTCTATCTGTTACATTTTTCTTAGACCATAGAGTCGTAACACTCCTCTTGAATTATATGTGTTAGTCATTGAGACATTTGAAGGTTTTTCCTAGTGCCTTGTCAAATAAATAATTTTGTAAATGCCAAAACCGTTATGGTGGCATGCGGGAAATTAAGTTCCAAACAATAATTGATGGAGTCAATATAATATTCTTAGCAAGCAATTTTCTTTCATAAATTGTGACTAATGTGTGACTTTTCATGATAAATAGTGAAAGTCGGCTAATATTTATGAAATATGCTCGGTTAGATGCGTCAGCTTTCTATTTTAAAAAGTCAAACCTGCTCTATTCTGACGAAATGTCTTCTTCTTAGTTAAACTAAATCTCACAAATTTGTTTAGCGTTAATAAAACTAAGTGCCTTTGTCAAGTTACACTTATTCCGCTTGTCTTGTTTGTTTTGTTCCAAACACTTATTTTCATGATCGACACATCTTATCTCGAGATAAGATATTTGAAGACAATTAAGACTTTACAGAAGTAAAACCCCATGTACTTCAGGTGCAAAATACTTATTTAAGAATCATATCGGAACTAATTGCCTTTACGCTTCGGTCTTTGCTTGAATTGAAAACACTCCAATGGAAATTAAGTCAAAAAAGGGGAATGGGCACTCAGTGGACACAACTCGTATCAAGGATTATGTGGAACGTTGGAAATACAACTAATTCAAGCTTCCATCAGTATAAAGCTGCATGCCGAACTTGGTTGAAATCTAACGAACTTAGAAAAGTAATGATGCAGAAACCAAAGTCAGGAGTTGGGGAATTCAGGTGTCATAACATTTGTAAATGACGTCGTGGAACACTGGAGATCGACCTTCCTCAAGGTCTTATCAATGTAAAGAACCTTACCATGTTTAGTTGACAACCAACACACCTTGGTGAAGTTATGCTGCGGAAGTACATATCAGGAAGAAAGAACATCAGGGTGCAAAACTCCTGTTAACGCTATCAAGGAACGCTCGAAAATGAATTCATTCAAGGCTTCATCAACATAAACATCAATTCCACAATTTTCTGAAATCCAAACCTTGCTTACGTTGCGGAAATCCAGATCAGGAGCGCGGACAATTAGGAGTATAACTCTTGTAAATGTTGTCGTGGAACACTGGAAATCTTTCACGGTCTCATCAATATAAAGCCGCATAATAAACGTGGTTGAAATTTGATAAATCTTGGTAAAGTTATACTTCGGAAACCAAAGTCAGGGGGTCGGACAATCATGGGGCATAAATCATGTAAATGCTGCCGTGGAACACCGAAAATGGATCTACATGCTGAATTTAGTTGAAATCCAACAATCCTTAGGAAAGTTAAGCCGTGGAAACGAATGTTAGAGGAATAGGGAATCGGGGGCCATAACTCTGCTAAATGGTGACAGAAAAGGCTGGAAATCGAACTCTTTTGAGGTCTGATCAGTATAAAGTTGCATACCAAATCTGGTTAAAATCCAGCAATTTCCAGTATAATTATCTAGCGGAATCCAAATTTCGGATGGACAGACGGACAACGTGATTACCCGCCCACCACGTCACTGAGTATACATAATTCAAATTTTAAACAACAATATTAGGGTTCCCCGAAAATTAAACAATCCAAACTGAAGGATCTATGCAGATTTTTATGGCAAAACCAATGTTTTAAATTATTATGTGCTTGCAATATTAGTTAAAAATCGGTTTTGGGAACGAATGCAACATTGACCAAAATTTAAGCAAGATTTGTCAAATAACCTTGGCCTTATTTCTGGGAGTGAGGTAGAGTGGGGTGTATGAAGTTAAATGGACTATGCTTACTAATTATCTTCTCCAAGTTTGACATCAATCTCTCTGAAGGTTTGGGACTTGTGACCATACAGAAAAACTTTGACCGAAACTTAACCAAGATTTTCAAATGACCTTCATCTCGTATGGTTGAGTACACGGAGGGTGTGTGTGTGTGTGGAGACGAAATACTAATGCTCACTGATTATATGGTTAAAGTATGAAAGCAATCACTCAAAGGATTAGGGACTTGTGACAATACAGAAAAACTTTACCCTAAACCTTAAGGAATGCTGCTGACGCCGTCGCCGCCATGTCTCGCATATGCTAAAGGAGGCAAGATGATGTATGCAACTTTCCCGTTGTTGAATATGCCATTGTGTGTCGATACAAGATTTATCTCCTCTTTGCAATGAGGAAGAACAATTGACTCTCCGTTTGGTCGTTAAATGAGGTATTAGCTGCGTATTTTTCAATTTTACGCAATTATTACTTTAAATCATTTTTTTAATTCTTTTAGTTCTTTTTAGGCTGAGCACGTGCCAGATACATAATAAATTCCAAATAGGACAAAAACAACAATATGATTTTTGCATTTTTTTCTTCTGTTTTCTTTTTGTGTTTTGTTTTTTCCTAATAATTTGCATTTCCTCCTTAATTACGTCTGAGCAGGAGATTCGAAGGTAGAGATAGACCTGGAGATTCGACCTTCCAGTAGAATTTTATGATGGACCTAGTCCTCTCTATAAATAGGTATTGCAGTACATGGATCATACGTGTATAGGTATGGCTTAACCAATTCCTGTAACATGATAATATTATGTTAGCTGTGTACTTTTCACTAATCCAAAGTCCCTGCACACCCTACCATTTATATGTATCCATGCACTCGCACTCCTCCTGTGTGTATCAAACCAAAATACTGTTCAACTTAAGACGTTTTAAAGAGAGGTATAAAACAAATGGTTGTTTTTAGACCAGCCCTAAGAAACGCAATGCTTTTATTTACGTTGGAATAACTTTCCGTACTTTCTTTAAACTGGAAAGAGTTTCACCAAACATTTAAAATAAGCTATAATTATAAACAATTGAAGATTTTGGGAGATAAGTTCCGAAATTTAGCATAGAAGAATAAAACTTTCTCCTATAACAATGTTTACAGTTTAGTGAGTAGAAAATCCAAAGGCACCTATGTTATATATCTAAAAAGTTATCCCTCTACAACAATTTTGAAAATGTGTTTCCAGTAGCGGATTGCTGTTTTCATTTGTATCTGAATAGATCGGTCTCTTGTATTAACATATTTTGTGAATTTGACTTTACAGTATTATCAACATTTTCATGAAATTGCATGTGAGATAGACTGCAGAAGTATTATTTTACACAGGTGTTAGTAAATTGCCTGCCATCATCAAAGGTCAAATATGTAGGTTCTTCTTTAAACTTAGGTTTGAATCTTCCATGTCTGAAATTCCCATAGTCACTAATTTCTTAGCTCTTTAAACATTTTTTTTATATAGTTTACGAATTATTGCATTAAAATGAGTTAACTTCACTAACGTTGGTGCAAGTATTGCACCCACCCACCCACCCCGCCCCATCGCACCCATCCCCACCCTCATACGTATGCCGAAGTGATGAAGAACAAAACAAATCATTAATGTAGAGATTCTAGCGTAGGGAATTTATTTTTTAAAAAAACAGCGAGATTGTGGACAGGTAAGATACTGAAAATGTTAATTCTAAACCTTCAGTCAGTAAAGTTAACAAGATATACAATAAAAAGAAATCTTGAATGATTAAAATTGTTATAAAGAATTACAAAATAATATGTATTTTCTATGCATTAGCTCAATTAAGCTTTTCCAATGCTGTTTTGTTTTTTGGGGGGTTTTTTTCTAACCTTTGTATCATATGTCACAAGAAGACAATAAGTGCATCATCTACCTATTCTTGTCAAAATTACCGTCAATAACTCTTTAATCCCCCCCCCCAAAAAAAAAAAGCTTCATTTAGTACGAAGATGTTGGGGGTGGGGAGGTTGAGGGATTCCCCATTGAAACTTCATCCCCTAATCTTCCAACATAATTTTGAGGTCATGTTTTACTTGATATTTGCTGCTATTATTTCTCCTTCGTTCATCATAAAGCAAAAGTTAGTGATGCCAGCTTTGTACTCATCACTTTACAATAATTGGTAATTATCTATACTTATCAATAATTAACAACATACACCCATAGATGTATTATTATAGGATATGCCTAAATAATATTCTGGATACAGAAGGAAAACATTCAACTAAATTAGATGGACAAAATCATATTCTCGAGCTTATCTAAAAAGTAGAGAAAAAAGGAGAGACAGAACGAAAAAATCGAGATAGGAAATCTGGATAAAAAGGCCTTAGAAGAGGAAATACCAGTTGAAAGACATAAATAGAACGTCAATACTATTTAGAATATCATACAGCAAATTGATATTACATAATTTTTGTGAATATTGATACCTCTATTAATCATAAACATTTATTAATTGACAATTAATGGTTTTCATTCTCTCAAAATTAGCTTTCTTATCCCACTTAAAAGAGGCATATTTTTCCATAGCATAATAATATCTAATAAATTCCACAACTGCCCTTATAATCAAATTCTTAGATTTTATTTTTTTTGTATGTAAATATAAAATTTAGCAACAATCGCAATTTAGTTACCGTCTATACTCGCGTATAATGTAGGTCAAAATGCAAACAACATAGACTCTGATCTGCAGTATAAGGCGCCGGCAGATCAGGGTTTATGTTGTTTGTTCTACTGATTAATCCTTACAATCTGCACAGACCCAGATCTGCCGGAGCAGAATGCGCCGGCAGATCTGGGTCTATGCAGGTTGCAGTTGGTATTAGTTTATACGCGAGTATAGACGGTAAGTGGAATATCATTACTCTCGTCTAAAAACATCAACATTCCAAATAAAATCGTCTTTAACTGTAATATCATAATAGTTTCAACTTTTGAGGAAATTCATGTTATTACTTCTTTCTAAAATGTCTTTATTCTGTCAGATATCGAAAACAAATGTTGTAATGGTTTCTTTAGCAGAGTTACAACAATAAAGTAAATGTCATTATCATCTATCCCAATTATTTTTAAGAAAGTTTGTTGTCAGAATTGTAATTTTTTTGTAATTCTAAACTGAAACCAAAGGAGCTTAGTGTTTTTATTCAAACTCCTGTATACTTTCCCATTTATTCTCAATGTAAGGCTTTTTGTTTTGATTTTATTAATTTGTTATAACAATCTTTACATCCTCTCTTTGTCTTAATTATAATTTATATTAAATTATAAGGAATAAAAGATTTACATAGAACAAAGCTTGAAGAATTTGAAAATCTGTATTTTTGTTCTAAATGCATCAACTATCTCTTGATACATTAAATAGTTTGAATTGATATTATATCTTTCTCTGAATAATTGCAATTTCATAAATGTGCCATCCTCATCAAATAAATCACAAATATAGTTTACATTTCTATATTTCCATACTCTGTAAAAATATGGGTTTATTATTGAGTCTTATTTCTCTATTCATCCATATATATTAGTGGACAGTACAACTTCTTCCTCAGTTGACGTGTTTACCGCTAGAAAATGCTTCCATGCTTTCAATACATCCACCCAAAAAGTATTTTTGGTTGTCATTATCAAATTTGAGATATATTCAGTGCCAAACTCAACTAATTCATTTCTTTCGCATACTGTTTTAAAAAATTCCTACCAATTTTGCATTTTTCTGAAAGAGACGACGAATCCATATAATTGTCAAGGCCATGATAAATTTAGAAATGTCAATACTTTTTAGTCTACCCAAGGGAATATCTTGTACAAAGATTTCTCTTTTAATTTTATCTCTTTTTGAGTTCAAAATGAATTCAAAAAATAATTTATTGCATTTTTGAAACATTTGGATTCGGTAGGGACACAAATAAATAATTTAAAACTGAAATTACCGAGGTTTTTAATACTGTTATTCTTCCTACTTGTGTTAGGTTCCTTTTAGACCACATATTTAACATGTTCCATACTTTCTGCCATTTATTCTCATAAGTTGTTTTGATCATATCTTCTAACCTAACCGAAAATTGTGTGCCTAATAATGTAAATTATGTTGCCTACTGTAATTTTTATCTTTGATGAAATGTTTCGACACAGATCCTAAGAACCTGATAATGTTTGATTTAAGGTCAGAAAGGAGAGCTAAAGTTTCAAAAACTTGTAAAGTCGTATTTCCTGAAGAGAAGTTACCAGCAAGGGTTAATGTTGTGTCATCCACAAACTGTGTTATTAAATATTCAGTATTGTAATCAGTATTATCAATCTTTAGCCTCTAACATCTGTATTGTTTTTCTATAAGATAACTAAAATGTATGCACGTGACAACAATAGTTATAAGGAGATTAGGTCACCAGCAACAGGGATATTGAGCATACCAAGAGTTTGGACAAAATAAAGCTTCCAGCCCTATTTTACTCTAAAAATAATTAGCCCCCTCACTATTTGCTATCTAAATGGTAAAGTTAGTTTCCAGCTGCAGTTTTCGCGAAAACATTAATTGCCGGCCGCCCAGTATCCTACGATGGCGGCTTAACCCTCATAGACCCACTCTCGCGAGCCCTTGGAAATTAATTTTTATTTTCTTTTAAAAAATATAGTAATAAGATTTACTGAAATGACTGTGGGAACCATTATGTGATCTTAGATACTGCTGGCAAGCACTAAAAGATGCGGAAAAAGCTGCATAAATGAATTTTGAAAACTTCACGCATAGAGACTTCACAGAGGAGGAGGAACGTAAACTGGTATCGGGGATGAGTGAAGGCAAGATACGCATGATGTGTGCGCTGCGGGGGTAAAACCGTGCAAGCGAGATCTACAAGGAAAAAGTAAGGGAAAAAAGAAATATTATCTACGAGGAATTTCAGCGCCTGGCCAATATCTAGTGGTAACATTACACGGGTAATTATTTTTATTTAGAAAGTTTGAATCATAACATATACAAATTAACTTCACATGACACATGCCAATAACGCCAGGGCAATACACAGAGAATATGAAGGACTCATGGGGATCTGGTCACCTTACCCAGGAGCCGCAACGCGCTGCTTGAACTGGAGGAGCGACTCGTCCGACTGCGGGCGGCTTATGCAGAGATTGCACGATTTGAGGCCGAGACACGCCAAACAGAGGCGAAGGCGCTTGCACGAGCGCGGGCAGCAAAGAAGGAGAAAAGGGAATTTGCTCGTCTTGGTGCCATCGAACCTGAGGAGCCCAAGATTCCGTTTGATATCGACAAGGCAGCACCGCACCCTGAGCCTATTCCCAAAGGTTTGGATGTGGGATGGTACCGTAGCTTCCGCGACGCCAAGGATGAGTTTAATGTCGACGGCGCGGCGCACGTTTTAAGCACTTGGGATCGAGGACGTCAACATGCTGCGTGGGTTTAAAGTGCGGGGTGGGCGATTGATCCTGGACAATCATATGGACCACGAGCGCGCCGCTGTCATCCTCGACCGCCCTGCCGTTCCGCCAGGCAAAGAATACTTTATCTGCATTAAGTTTATCACCCAAATCCGGAACGCGGACGAATAGACAGTGATGGACAAGTTTGACCCAGTGAGGGGAGTAGCGCGTATGAGCAGGGGAACGGTCACAATCATGCACGAAACAAGGCCTGGAACTCTTACCGGCATTGACAGGTCCTACTATGAAAACGCTTATCCGGTGGCAGCAGTGGTATACGGTCTCTACAAAATGCTGGAGTCCAACCCCAAAAACCTACCTCCCCCACCCATCGATGGTGATTTTAACTGCGTCATGCAGTTTTTTTAAAAGAAAACGCCACCAGAATAAACGGTCTCACAGACGTCCGTAGTAGGAGCTGAGGACTGGGAGATGCGATCCCACAAAAGAGGAGCAACCATCAACGACGTGACCGACCTTGAAAAAATCCTCATGAGCGCGATGTGATCGACCTGGAACAAATCCTCAAGAGCGGGATAATCCTAAATAACATCGCTTACCGCGCGTCAAGATGAACACTGATACTTCATTTCGCCAAAGTGCGCAATATAGAGTTCTACGAGGGCGACATTTGGGAGGCAATCAAGAGGGCCACAAGACATGAACCAAACGCGTTGCGGGTTCTTGGCGGAGCAAATGAGGAAAAACTAGACCCCAAGCTTGTGGAGCAGTTTGTGTTGTCAGATGTGAGGTGGTTTAGAACCCAAGAAAAGCACGCGCAGATTATCAAGTCCAGCAGCAAGTACACAGATGACCCCGAGGAGCTGGACACTAAAGTTTTCAGCGACGCCTCTGCCGCAGCAATTGTAGTAATAGAACGAAACAGCTGGAAGCCACGCCAGCGACCATGTTGGAGGACGTCCAGGGGGCATGCGTCGAGTTCGGACTTGGGGACTCTAAAACAGCCCAGAAGGCAACATTGTGTTGGAGATAGTAAGCCTCGACATGGTCGCCTGTTATTCGGACAGTTTCTTGGGTATGGGAGATTGCGCTCCATACTTTGAACGGTTTGGCCACCCGCACCATGAAATGATTTGCGTGGCTGTTAACGGGTCAGTGCCCACAGCTGATCTAACAAGGTTCGCACAGGTGCGGTCCTGGGCCTTCGCGCCCGACTGCCATTCGGCCATTTCTGCCTGCTTCAACCGCCACTGCAGCAAACCCGGAGAAAACGAGGCTCCAGCAACGACCGTGTCTGGTCCCTTATCACGCTTCTGTGGCCGCCCTCCAATGTAAGGACACAGCCCACGACGCTCGACTCGCAACTGCAAATTGGGACAGTGGCGTGTCAAGGAGGAAAAGCTCCTGACCCCTATCGACAGCGCCGCTTATATGCCAAAACTAGAGTATTGGGCCGGCCGGGCCGAAGTGAAGATACTCTAAACGGCGGTGGAGGTTCTGGTAAGACGACCCACGCGATCGCGCTCTTTCGTACCCGTGCCGCTCTGGTCCTCACCCCGATGCACCGGCTCACAAAAGAGATGCGTGACCGAGATGTCCGCGCACAAACCTATCACAGCTTCTTTGGTAATCATCGTATACTCAGACTCACGGCCGCCAAGAACTGCTTAATTTTAAAGGAGGTTGCCGAGGTCTTTTGGCGTAAGGTGGTTTGGCTACTATTCCATATAAAAAAGGGTCGGGCTTGTGTCTAATAGTGGCTGCTGGCGCCCGCAGTTCCTGCTGAGTTTGTCGTTCCCTGCTGTCCCTGCTACCAACTGCTTTTTGCTCTGCATAAGATGTCATCTTGCTATCTTGCTCTCGTACTGTGCTGTGCTGGCCTGGACTGCTATTCCCGTCGTTCAGTACTGTTCCCTTCGTTCTGACTGGGCGGCTTGAGTGTCGACGTTTTTCTCAGTCTGGCCTTGTTTCATCAAAGCAGCAATCTTTTTTTCTTTACCGGCGGCAACTCTACCTAGGCTTTTAACCTTAGTGACCTGCATCATTTCCTGAGCAGACAAACTGATCGGTCTTTGCGCATAAGGAGCTTGCCATAACTTTTCTTTTTACGAAACTTATTTGCCTCCACTCGACGCGATGCCTCAATGATATCATTTTCTCTCAGCGTGTCCCTAAATCAGTCTAAGTCTTTGCAGTCAAAGAGGTGTATCCACGAGATCTGCTCACGGAAATCGCGGGAAACGGCTTTGTACTTTTGTGTTATGACCCACACACTGATGCCGGCATGGCAACTAACACGGGCGATTTTGTGAGAGCCGTTCCTTATGCACGACACCCGAAAGAAAGGCGCAGTCATATAGCAGAAAGAGCGTGGTGGTGCCCTCAGACCATTTTGATAAGGTAGAGAGCAAGAACATTCAGATCATGGCCCTCAGGGACGTCCAAATATACATCGTCGTCTTTATTGCCGCGGCGCACATCCTATTGTACGCATTGCTGAGGCGTATAGTAGGAGAGATGATGACAATAAAATCGAAGTGGTACCTAAATGCCAATTCGAGAAATTCACACGCAAATACGCTCTTTCCACAGCCGCATCGGCCAACGATTATGGCACAGTGTGGCTGTAAGTTATCAAATACCCCGATCGTGTTACCACATGATTGAAAGAAACTGGCCATTTCGAATGTTGAGCTGAGAGGCCATTATGATGTATATGTATGCGTTCAACACGCCTGCCGCCTGGGCTGTTTTTTTATTTGTAGCGTTACACCTTCGCTTACATTTTCGGTGCGCCTTTCTGACCCGTGGAGAATGCGATCTTCCGTTGACCTCATGTCGATGACAACGGCAAACCAGTTTTGGTAACATTCACCAATGTCTATCGACGGTAGCTCCACCTCCTTAATAGATTCAAATGCCATTATTTTTAACTCCTTTTCCTACTACTGATATCGTGCCTATCCCTAGGCATAAACCTGGTTCGGGACGCCCTCGATCGTCACCAACAATTTGTTCATAAGGGTGTTGTAAAATGCTCATCATCGTGCTGGAAAACAACGGTTTACGTAGCGTCGTCAGAGAGCATGACTATCGCCTTCATTCTTTTCGCTGGCGAGTTTAGGTTAATGTTCCACGTGGTGTCACTCTTGTGTAGTACCGCCCGTTGGTGCCGCAGCACGCTGGTGTACAATATAGCCACCATACCATTATACTGCTGCAGGATCTGGTGTGCGAGATCTGTATGTGTCACGACGTCCAACTCCAATGAAATGCCGCTGATGATGTAGCTCGCCCCTTTGTTCGCTCAACGTCAGCAAAAGGGTGAGACGGTCAGAGAGGCCGGACTGGCAGTTTGGCATGTAGTCATTTAGCAGTTCAAAGTCGAGCGGCATAAAAAAAAAACGGGTTTTAAACGCGGCAGCGCCAGACGCGTCGGGCTTTCTGTCAGCAATTGTATTGCCAGCGCAAACACGTACATCGGCAGTGTTCGTGCTCTGTATGCTCTGGTAGACCGCGTGGGTCTTTTATTTTTCAGTCAGCCAAAGATCTTTGTAACCTTCTCTAATGTCGGTATCGTCAATGGTGGCCAGCCCATTGCTCTCAAGCCTGACACATATCTTCTTGAATATGGCGGACACACGTTTTTTTACGATTGTACGGTTGGCGTACGTCTGTTGTCCTGTACCGCCGCGCAAAAGCAATAGTGAATATCAGTCAGGCAGCGCCGGGCACAATAGCATCGTTGCTGCAGACTGACAGTAAGCATCTGTTTATATCTAATGATGCTTGAGTTGTTGGTCACAACAAATGGTGCACCGGGCTCACTTTAAATCAAATGCGCGGTGGAGGGAGCGGAATGAGTTCAATTTATTTCCGTATTAAGCCGTACTTACTGTTCCTGCCACGAGTTGCAATGCTATTGGAGTTCATGCGCCCACTATTCAGTAGGCGAGCATAGCTTCATCACCATGGCTTAAAACCATTGAGACAGAGGAGTTTGGCCCTCATGAAGAAAAATCCACATTTACCACTGGAGTTAATGAGACAAAAGAACTGCCGACGGAAACCCCTTCTTGTATTGGCGGCAGAGAGGTGCCAGCCGGTGGAATCAAGAAGATATCATATCAACGGTGAGACTAGAACGACGCCTAGCAGAGTTCAATGCGTATCTCAAAGGACTGGGGTTTGGAAACCGCGAATGAATCTAAAGTTTACAGCAAAAAAGGTCGGCGCCCATGCAGTGTCTTGAGGCATAAAATGGCTTCTGCTAACAGCAAAAAACGATCCAAGAAACTTCTTAGCCCCATCAATACAACAAGGACAATAAGTTAATTTCGAGCGTTAGGCCTTAAAACGGATTAACTCTCGGCTGAAACACAAAGAAAGCTCGCCACAGCTCGAAAAGAGATCCGACCAAAAGAAACAGACTGGCAGATTATGAGCTACTCGCTGCAGCGGGATCAGAGGAGACAGTGCTCAATATAGCGGCAGCACACAAACCTAATAGCCTCCCAATGCGAGAGATCCTTGGTCTCAACGAGGCGCTTCAAAAGATGCGTGGCGAGCTTATAATTAGCCTGTCCAAATCGTGCTGACTGTTTGTTTCGAGTTATGCCGACTCTTGCACTGTTATTTGCTTCTTTGCTGGCGCGATCAGCTTCTCTTTTGCTGCTGGTTCTGTCTGCGCGACGGCTAGAATCAGCAGGCCCGGATCCAGCTGCTTTACCAGTGCCATCAGTGCGGCCACCTGCGCCTCCATTTCGTCAATCCTTGCGTTCTGAGCATCCACTTTTGAAGCGTGCGATATCAAGCAATGCGCTTGCAGTGCCTGCACAACTGCAAGTACCGGCGCTAGCTTTCTGGGCATCTAGAGATGCTCTCTTGTGTCGGGACGAGCTTTCACTGGTGCCGTTCGTGCCTCGTGAGCAATGGCTGCACTGTAAAAGATCGGCCGCAATACCGACACGGTAATGGCATCGTGGCTAAACCAAGCTATACCTGGCTATATTTAGCTATGCCTGTGTCAAATTTATATATATATATATATATATTTAAAGTATTTTTTTTATCCTTCTCTCATGAACAAGTTTTGCTTTCAAAAACTTTTCTTAGGGGGTTAGGAAATTGGCTTTGCTATATTTGGCTAACCTGGCGGAATGTTGTGACTATGCTACTGCATATATTTTCCCCATATACGCCGGTTATCGGGGCTTTAGCGACGCATAAACCAGATGACTCCAAGCCCAACCGCGATACTACCCACGACTAGTGCCGTTCCATTGGCTTCGTGGTCTTCGGCTTCTTTGATGCATTCGTTATTTGCATGGCGCTGGTTTGCGCTGCTGGAGCGGCTTGCGCTTGCGGGTCAAAGCCGACCTCTTCATGATTCGTTGGCTGCGATTGTTTGAGCGAGCTTTGCACTTGTGCGGGCGAGCAGTTGTGCGGGAATCCTTGTCGAATTATTACGAACATTGATGCCCATCGTCATGTTGTCTTCCGCTATGAGAAGATCGTTGTTATATCACTCATAGGTGCCAACTTTAAGATCCATGTCAGTTGGAATCATGTAGAGGCCGCCCCCAATCTAGCTTGCTTTTGGCGTGTCCGAGCAACGACTGGTACTTTCCTTTTATTCATGAACTGCTTTGCCCAAGTATGCCAGAAACTCTCAGCTGCCTATACACATCAGACTGCATGGTATCGCATGGTCGAAATTCTAAATGAACGCTGAATAATCCTACCGAGCTATCACTGAACAGTGCGTTTTCCTTGAAGGGGACTACTAACTATTAGCAAAAGAGGTCAATGTGACGTTCTTTTCAAGTTCAAGTGATCACAGACACTTTTGTATACACGATCACAAAATTGTATGAGTTTGCTCATATTTTAAATAAGCACAGGCAGATCGTATATGTAGGTAGAAGTGACATGCATGTACTTTTTATGTTCCATTGAATATTTTCATTTTCTGAATTTACATCTACCTCAGTTTCGTAGACAGTTTTGCATGTCTGGTCGTTACATTTCATATGTGCATTCACCTTATTACATATATTATCACCGATAACACGTAAATTGCTGTTGTAATGGCCTACATTTCTTGCTAAAATGGCTATGCTAAGGTTTTGGATTATGTACAGGCGAAGTGGTGGAGACATATCATTCAAAGAACTTCCTGTTGGTTTATTCTTAGCACACACCTTCACATTTTTATTTAATATAAGCATGTAAAAGAGAAAAGTCTTTCATTTGGATTGATTTCATGGATGGGAAACACAGTAACAGCTCCGTTTCATATGCAATTTTCACTCGCATCTTCTACTGGTACTTTTCTAAATTACAAATGCTATTTTTGTTTTCTAATGATTTGGGAACAGCCCAGATACTGCCTTAATTTTAAACACCTGTACAGCCCGATACGTGTTGTGTGGAAATCATCAGTCAGTTGCATTAATTGCATGCGTGGTTGAACCTTCCAGAAGTTAAATGAGTGGTTTTGGTTTATGTGTGGAAGATAACGTTTGAGATTGTAATATAAACTAATTACACTGTATATAATAATTTAGAGATGATCATGTATGAGTCTATTGACGGACAAGTAGACAGACCCAGTACGTCTGTTATGTACATATGTTTCATCATTACAAGTTACGAACGTGGCGAAGAAGATAGGGTACCATACTAGAAATTATAATGAATTTAATCACTATATGGCGGATGGGCCTTTGTGTCTCGTTCAGTCGGAGAGAACGAGATATGGATACTCTAATCATCTCCATAGCTAGAGTGCAAATCCGTTGCTGACTTCAATTACACACTTTCCTGTTTTGCCTATAATTCGCAACATCCATATAGACACGTGAAAATTATGTTGACAGTGAAGTTTTAATCAAATCATGTATATCATGCGTTCCTTATTATATTAAAATTTTCTGTCTTTTTTAAAATCTAATCCTTACATAAAAATCTATTATTTTGGCCAAGAGATGGATTAGAGTATTTTTGTAGAAAAGGTAACACAGTGTTTATAAAAGAAAATAAGAAAGTAAAACTTTGCATGAGGAAATTTTCTGATCCATATCTTTCCATTGGCGCAAATGAGCATAGCCTTCCTTAAGCATCATTTTAAATTAGCAAGAAAATGCTTAAATAGTGTAGATATTCTATTTATTTATCTGTTTGTAAAATTTATATCGACATAGTATAGTATGACGGACATTGTTGTTAACAGGTTGTCCGATAAATGATCCCCCATAACCTGTGTTGATACTGTTGGACGATTTGAGGGCCTGATGTCACCTATTCATTAAAATGTGAAATGTTTCTGCATACAGATCTGTCCTGAACACACCAGTTTAAACACGTACCGGTATTTTGTAACAGCCGTATGTAGCCACAGAATTCAAAATGGTCACATGACATAGGATTGTGTTATTCCACGTGGATTTACAAATAGTAAAACATAGGATTTGATCCGGAAATATTCTGTACATGTTGCCAAAAGGATGCTTCAACCGATGGTAGCTCAAGAGACGCGAGAAGAACTGGTAAGTGTCTAAAATGTACACCGATGTGTTGCGGACAGATCTGTCTGCACAGATTCCTCGATTTTATGAATAGGTGACATCAGATCCTCAAATCGTCCATCAATATCAACACAGGTTTGAGGTTCTGATTTATGGGACTAGTTAACAGGAGAATTAACCGCGTGATTCTTTCCTCCGTTGCCTAAGGCAAACTAAAAGACATTGAATGCTATGCTATTTCGATACTCGAGGTGGATGTAGTTGGAGGAAAAAATACATGATGCCATTTATATTAGAAAAATAACTACGGGAGAAACGAGTTAAAAATAGAGGCACGATTACTATGCGAACCTCATTCAATCTGACATTTCGATGGAACTATTAGCAATATGTAGAGGTTTAAGAATATGTCACTTAGTTCAATGTTGCATTAATGGGAGAAGGTGTCTGTCTCATGCGATAACTATTTCCTTTACCTTTAATCTATGGACCTATTATTGATAGATGCTTTTTGTTTCCATGGTGAAATAACACAAATCGATGTCTTCATCGACGTCCTTTCAAAGATCTTACATTATAATCATTTGCCAATCTCTTATGGTACTGCATATATTTTGCAGAGGTTTGATTCTTTTCTTATATAGAGAGAAACAAGAAAGAAATAAAGCTCCTCATTCTATAAACTTTGGAAAATATGAAAATAATTTAATAAAGGATAATTTCTAAATACGTCAAATATAATCTCTTTAGGAAACCGCCAGTAGTGTAGTGTACTCTCTCTCTTTCTCTCTCTCTCTCTCTCTCTCTCTCTCTCTCTCTCTCTCTCTCTCTCTCTCTCTCTCTCTCTCTCTCTCTCGTATGAGCCAAACATTGCCTGCGCGTGCATGTGTACTGACTGGCTTCATGTTTGTTCTTTATTAAAATAGCGTAAATCAATCTCATCATCAAAGAGTTATATCTTAAAATTATTTACATCTGTATAATTGAATTAGCTTTCTGGATGTCCGCAATTGTTCAGTATTCTTGAGAGAAAAACGTATTTCCTGCTTTTCTAGTGAGATTTCAATGTATTTGTAGTTAAAAAGTAATGTAGCAAAAATGATTCACAGAAGGCATAAAAGCATAATCATTCATTTTGGGCATTATAATTTGTATACACACACACACACACGCATATATATATATATATATATATATATATATATATATATATATATATATATATATATATATATATATTCATTCTTCTGTAGTTGCTACTTGCCAATCGGGCTCTTGTCAACTTGGTCGTTTTCAGTTTGTAGTATCAAGACCATATGAAAATTAAATTTTATTTTGAAATTGCGTAAACAATTGAAATAAATGTAAATTACAGCTGTGGATTTGTATAAATTGTTTTACCATAGATTTTTTTTTTTTTCATGTTGCAGGTTTTAATTACAAAGAGTGCATGTGATAAGATTAAGGTAGGGCCACTGCAGAAAATTTCAGATGTGGCAGGTTTACAAGTGCAGAAACCAACAGCTGCAGACGTGACACGTGTACAAGTGCAGAAGCCAACAGCTGTAGTTGTGGTAAGTGCACATGTACAGAACCAACAGCTGTCGATATGGCACCCGTAATCTTTCATATGCTGACGTGCTGTTCAACATGGACTAAGCAATCAATCAATCATTATTTTTGTAAGTATTGATTGTCGTAGTTTTGAAAAAGAAGTTACCTGTTCGTCTGTACGTCTGTACAGGTCTCTGATTAGGAAGGCTGCCCATTATCCGTATTTGTTATCTGAGGGATTTGAATTCGTGGTTTGTAGCAACCGTGAAATCTATGAAAATTGGTACACCACTAATGCAAGTTAAATCACAGTATTTGATGAAGAAGCAACACAATTTATATAAGCTTGAAAGATCTTGATCCTATTCGGTGTATCCTGCTCCACTGGAAAATTTACAAATGTTATTATATTATTGTTGTATGTGTAGGAACCAGAACATGTTGTATGAAGGATCGATATCTACTTTACAGGCTTACAAGTTTGTTTTCAGGATGTTTCATTCTACAGTGACCACGTTCTATTTTGGAAGAAAATTATCTAACGTCTGGTCTGTTGTGAGTAATACTGAGCATATTTCATAGGTGATCGGCAGCAGTTGCACAGACATTAACAAAAAAATTGACGCTGGTATGTTTTCTATCAAATTCAGTTGAATTCGGTCGAGGGGTTTTGCAAGAGTTGTATTTTTTAAAATTTAAATATATATATATATATATATATATATATATATATATATATATATATATATGTGTGTGTGTGTGTGTGTGTGTGTGTGTGTGTGCGTGTGCGCGTGTGTGTGTGTATTAGCATACATAATATATGCATTCGAAGGAATCGTACCGTACATATCTAAATCTGAGATATCCATTTAATTTTAAGTTTGCAACAAACTTTAGTTGCTACTATATGCTCTTTTTCTAGTCATAAATTGAATTAAATAAACTTTAAGTCGTTGTTTTCACAATCGTTTACCACGCAATCTAAGTGTGTCAAATGTATTGCTAATTGTATAACCTTCGTATGGAAATATTAAAATTGAGCCTAGTCATATTCTTAGTGTAACACAGTCATATTCTTCGTGTAATAGTAATATTTGTTGTGTAATATAGTCATTCTTAGTGTAAAACAGTCATAATCTTTGTGTAACACAGTCATATTCTTCGTGTAATAGTCATATTCTTTGGGTAATAGAGTCATATTCTCCCTATAATAGTCATATTCTTCGTGTAATACAGTTATTTACTTTATGCTAGGCCCTGAATTACTGGATGTTTCAAGAGAAATAATTTTGATAATTCACTGGAGTGGAATACCTTGAATATGTTTTCACCGTCCTGTCAATAGACATCGACAACATTATGATCAAGAAGTCTGAGTTATTTTTAGACGCTTGCGTGGCTTAGTGGTAAGTATGGCCGCCACGCATACAAACGAATTAAGTTCAAATCCCACAATGTACATATATTTCTTTTTTCTTCAATTTTTTTTCTACTTTTTATGTACTGTTTTACCTTGAATTGGGAAGGAGAATTATGGTGCTACTGATATTTTCAGTGCGAATATACACAAACACAGCGGAACATAAACGGTAAACTGCTGACATTATCGCACTGGATACAGTAAGAAATCTGTTTCTTCAATCTGTTATACATATTGCTAGCCAATACGCTTGAGCATAAAATAAAAAGAAAATTTGCTTGCTCCGAGTGAATAACGGATATATTTCATCTCGTGGGTGAAAAACTTAAGTATTTTCACCCACTCGATGAAATATATCTGTTATTCATTCGTTTCAAGAAAATATACTCTCTATTCTTCGTGTTATACAGAACCATGTTCTATGTGTAATAGCCATATTCGTCGTGTAGTACAGTCATATTATTCGTGTAATACAGTCATATTCTTCGTGTAATAGTCATATTATTCGTGTAATAGTCATATTCTTCGTGTATAATAGTCATATTCTTCGTGTATAATAGTCATATTCTTCGTGTAATAGTAATATTCTTCGTGTATAATAGTCATATTCTTCCTGTAATAGTCATATTCTTCGTGTATAATAGTCATATTCTTCATGTATTATAGTCATATTCTTCGTGTATTATAGTCATATTCTTCGTGTAATAGTCATATTCCTCGTGTATAATTGTCATATTATTCCTGTATAATAGTCATATTCTTCGTGTATAATAGTCATATTCTTCGTATATAATAGTCATATTCTTCGTGTATTATAGTCATATTCTTCGTGTATAATAGTCATATTCTTCGTGTATTATAGTCATATTCTTCGTGTATAATAGTCATATTCTTCGTGTAATAGTCATATTCTTCATGTATAATAGTCATATTCTTCGTGTAATAGTCATATTCTTCGTGTATAATAGCCATATTCTTCGTGTATTATAGTCATATTCTTCGTGTATTATAGTCATATTCTTCGTGTATTATAGTCATATTCTTCGTGTATAATAATCATATTATTCGTGTAATAGTTATATTCTTCGTGTATAATAGTCATATTCTTCGTGTATAATAGTCATATTCTTCGTGTATTATAGTCTTATTCTTCGTGTATAATAGTCATATTCTTCGTGTATAATAGTCATATTATTCGTGTAATAGAGGCGACCATAATTGTTCCACTACAGAAGTAAAGAGTGCAAAAAAAATTCCTATTGAGGAGAGAAGGGTTCCTGTTACTGACAGTAACTCCATGTAACCTTACACTCGCCAACTCCATGAACCCCAAATTATTTTTATCTCGCTTAATCGGATATCAGGGTAATATTATCCCACATGAATCTACAGGAGTGCGCGCTGTGTACTGTGCATGTGTAAACATGGAGGTTCCCTCTTTCGCTAGAAATATATAGCGCATCTAATCACATCATCTACGAGGGAAAAACATATACCTGAAATATCTTTTTAGATATGCAATAATCTCAAAATTCTTCAATTAAAAGTTTATGACATGGGACTATTGGCGCCTTGGGGGGATTGTGGTGGTGATGGTATCGGTTACCTGAAAAAATGAGGTATTTCTGCTTTATTACACACTGACAGCCTTTGATTAAATCATTATCAAATAGAAATGAATTTACCCCGGTATACGTTGTCAAAACGGCAAGTATATAATGCCATATTAACATAGATAAGCAATAAATTCCATTACAATTCCGCATATTAATAAATCTATCGCATATATTTCTTCATTTTTAAGTGTCCATTTTCAACAGGCGATTTTGGTACACAAAAGTCAAAGATTGAATTACCAGGAACTTACAACCTTTGAACGTTGGAGACAATGTTGTAATAAGCAATTTGAAGACATCTATATTTTCATATTCCTCATAAAAAAAAGTATGAACAGTTAAATACACATATTTTCCCCACATGTTCTAACTACACTACAGTAGATTTTTTTAAGTTACTTTATTAGAAGTAAAAACGCATTTTTGTCAGAAAGTTTGTAATTACACAACAGTAGGTTAAAGAAAGGGATCACTCATTGGGAACGTCCAATAATGGACTTCTAAAATGAAAAGAAAAATCTGCAAAAACATACAATTCCTATATAAGAGTCTTTATTACAAAAACATTGCGCCATTAAAACTGGGAATGATACGTGACAAATTAGAACCAGCACTTTCCCTAACTGTGTCTGAATAGTTCCAAATATAAAGTGATGACAAACATAAAAACAATTTATTTTACAATAATTACAAATTGAACAAATTAAAAGCGTGAAAATATAAACCCGTACTCATGAGAGTCGTTATTGTATTTTGTCCAAGACATCAATGAAACATGCCGAACCTTCGAACAAGAGAGAGAGAAAAAAATGCCCAGCTACAGATGGCGCCCTGTGTAACCCGATCTCCTCATAATTACGTAATTAACTCGGTCACGTCAAGTAGTTTAGAGCTATAGTCTAAACCTGCAAACTTATTCGCCTTATTCGTATATAATAGGTTCATTTCTAGAGATGTAGGTATTTCTTCTGTTATTTGTTTGTTCTTTTTTCTTTAGTTTAGACCCATTCACTATTCTGGATAGTTTTTGCTTCTCTATGCCAAACTATCCAGAATGATAAAGAGGTCTAAGCCAAAGCAAAAAAAAAAAATACGTAAGAAATAATAACTACTTCTTTCTTTATTATGGATAGTTTTGCTTATATGAAGCAGAGAGGAGCCGTGTTAGCTCAGTTATTAGATAATCGGACTAGTAATCAAGGGTCGCAGGATTGATACCGACCCAGCCAGCCCGGGTTGGCTGCATCGGCGTGTCCTTGGGACAGGAATTTAGCTAACATTTCGTTAGCATGATATAGCCAATCATGTGCTAAAAGTGTCGTTAGAAACCAACTAACTAACCTCTGTGCGAAAATGTAAATATGTATTTTTTGTATGTTTCTTTGTGTGTATGGGTAAGTGTTTCTGCATGTGTTCTTTGTTGGCCCCTAAGGAAGACCATAGGGAAACTTCGTTTTCTTCCCGCGCCCGTTTTCCAACTCTTGTGTCATTATATATATGTATATATATATATATATATATATATATATATATATATATATATATATATATATATATATATATATATATATATTCACACACACACACACATATAGGCGAGAAAATTCATATTCTTTAAAGAATGTAAACAATTCGTATAACAAGTTCACGTCAAAGCATCTATGTCCATATGTCGCTTTTTTATTGTAGGCTTTCCATAAAATTGGAGTCTATATTTGATGATAATAATGACTATCATGTATGCTAGATGAACTTATAATTAAAAAGTTGCCCAAATATCTTTCAACCACATTAATGGCAGTGAAAATCAACTTTTTGTTTACATGTTAAACTTTCCGTGCTAATGATTCGAATATATTGTACTTTGTCGAACTGCTCGAATCGTTTCATCACTCTGGAAGTCATTAGAATTTTATAAAGCATATTAGTTCAGACGAAACATAATTTTTTTTGTTCTTCTTTTTCCATTCATCTGAAGTGCACCAGCGCTCAGTTTAATATCATGGCAACACTTTTTAAAATTCTGCCCAACAATGAACCATTGCTCCGAACAAGCTTTGAGTTTGACGCATTTTATGTCAATCACTTTTGGAAAATAATGCTCGAAATACTGCATTACAAAAAAGTGAACAATGCATTGTTTGTATGATGTTTTCTGAATGAATTTATGACTTAAAATTATATTGCCGTAATAACGAAAAACCATTGCACACGAGTCGGCATTAACCGAAATCTAAACGTTGTCTGAATTGACAGAGTCTCACTATATGTTCTATGTCTGCAGGGCCATGCTATTTTGCTTTCGGACAGTGTTTATTGACGTATTTAACACCTAAATGATTATAGGGGCTGTTTACGTGTTTTTCTTGTATGTTGACAAAGAAGGATCATTAGAAAACTACCCATCTTTCAGTACATCACACAAAGCTATGGGCTTTGCGTTAATCACGCCTATCCACAAGCTGCGCCACAGCAGAATTTTATAGAATGAAAAAAATCAATCACATACCATGCGGAGTGACTCAACATTAGCAACGAGCCTGAGCAGGTAAAGCCTGCCAAGCTACCTGCCAGCGGTGATTTGTGAACAAATAGACTTACACTGTCTGATTTTATTTCATGGATATATGGATATAAATGAACAATTATACATTAGAAATGGTTAAAGATATCAAAACTTCAAAGCTTATATGATTATATAATTATTTTTAAAGTAATGGTAAGATGTATAAAACAAAAAAGCCCCCACCCCCCCACCCCACCCCAAAAAAAAAATATATATATATAAATCCCTGATAAAGTAAACAAAAATGGTCACATACTTGTCAGGGTATAGCGATGAAAATTCTGGTAATACTTTTTAACAGGTTTATGGTAAATTCTTGAGTAAAACAAACAAATTATGTACAATATCATCAGGAGCAACCCAATCATTTATTTTCTCTCTTATTTTTTAAACTCTACAATTTTCATTCACATATTTGAAGAAAAAATACGTTCGAAGAAAATTTAATCATAATAAAGACAAATGAAAAAAACAAAAAAAACAAGAACACTCTATTTTGTCCATAAATATAATTCATGTCATTATTGGTAAATTAAATAAAAAGTTTAAACTGTTTGTAATATATTTCATTATCAGCAATTTAAACAGAAATATCTAAAGACAGAGTTTAGTTACAAACAATTAATTTTGCTCTGTGTATTCAAGTCCACACGGACAGGACTTCTCAACACTTTTTTTTTCTTCTCAGAAATGTACCCCTTCACATTTACCTTCCTATGTATTTCTTTCATCGATAATGAATATAACATACATATCACATGTACTATAACAGGTAATTGTTTAAGCCAATTGTTCTTAAGGCTGCACATGCTGCATATTGGTACCGTTGATTGCTTTCCAAGTGCACCCAGAGCTTATATACACGCATCGACATTTACATTGATCTTAAATAGAGACACACAGAAGTAACTTATTCTGTCCGAACGAGATTTTTTTTCTCGTGTTCTTAATACAAGAAATTGTTTGCATTAGTCCCTTTAAAACTGTGTAAATAACAGGAAATTCATAAGTGTAAATCTGACATGTTTTCCATCGAACTATGTGTCCAAAATCTGTAAAAATGTACTTGATTTAAATGATACAAATTATATACATTCTAAACACGTGCAAATGATTGTTTTTCATGTTTTTTTTATATATTTTTTTATTTTTCATGTTTTACATATGACTTCTTTCCTAGCACCGGAAAAATAATAAAATTTTCTATTTTAAGACAAATCGTTTTTCTCCATTATGTTCTATACAATCGAGAACAAATTTCACATTGTAAATGTGAATGACAGATCTCACTCTGTATTCTTGCAACAATTTGATCAAAAGCTCAATCACAAACTCTAAAAATCACCAAAACAGATACGATACACGTCGTATTCTTACGCAATTGAAGAAAAGTATATAAATAACGGAATTTAAAGCAAGGACATCCTGAAAGATGTATTGTTCTAACTTCATTCTGTTTAAAGTTACACAGTGTCAAAGTTTTTTTAATTTTTATACTCAGAGCCTGAGCTTGAGTTTTTTGCTCAGTACGGGGCCTAATTTATTAAGCTGTACACTGCAACAATCTAAATACACAAGTTGCTTTAAATAAAATAAATTTATTCAGCGACATATAACCGACCATTGGCAAAGCGGATGGCAAATCTCTTTGACATGGTATTAATCCCATTACATATATGTTGCCATAATTTGCAAGTTAAGAGATATTTCTCCAACACGATACAGTCATTTTAGGCGTTTCGGATACAAATTACTATTTGCTCTTAGTTACTAGCAAAACTCAGGAAGAAACCTACTTTTCGTGATATGTGAATCATACTTTTCGTGATATTTGAATCATACTTTTAGTGATATTTGAATCATACTTTTAGTGATATTTGAATCATACTTTTAGTGATATTTGAATCATATTTTTAGCGATATTTGAATCATACTTATCGTGATATTTGAATCATACTTTACGAATCATACTTTAAAATATAATGTCGTTCTGTATTACATATGATACTGGCATTATTTATTACCATATTGTCATGGTTACAGTTCATACTTGGAACCCCCCATATTGATACTTTGATAAGCAGATAATCCATACTTGCTTATTGCAGATATGAAATCATGCTTAATCTCTTACATTTTATTAAGTATATTCAGGAAAGCTAGATTTTGAGCGACTTATAAAGACCGGTCTCTATTTAAAACTCGTTTTACCGTATATACTCGCGTCTAAGCCGATACCAACTGCAAACTGCATAGACCCAGATCTGCCGTCGCATAATCCGCAGGCAGATCTGGGTCTATGCAGTTTGTAAGGACTAATCAGTAGAACAAGCAACATAGATCCTGATCTGCCGGCGCATTATGCGACGGCAGATCAGGGTTTATGTTGTTTGCATTTGGTCTCGGCTGATACGCGAGTACATACGGTAATTCCTATTTCAAAAAAACATATTAAAGAACAACAACAAAATCTTTAATGCTAAATTCATAATTACTTTCAAGGGTGTTACGTGATGTAAATGACACAAATACTCATATTGTACTACTGTCTTCTATACTTGCCGATGGACTTGCTGAGGGACCTGTGACCCAAATATTAGACAGCCTCTTAACTCAAACCATGCTTAAGGTCAAAAAGTGTTGGATTTTTGTGGAGATGTTCCATTTTTATAAAGTACGACCCATTTGGCTCGGCACAAGATAATTTATTGATCGTCTCCGATTGTGTATAGCTTTGAGTTAAAATAAAGATAACGGTACTCAGTTTGGCTTATGTGCGGTATCTGTATCGCACGATCAAGAGCGATCGATAGAAAACAGTATGCAAAGCATGTGTGTTAAAGATCACAATTAGTGTTGCGTTTGCTTATAGGTATCGGACCACTAATTATTTTACAACCAAGGAACCAGTCTACTGGTGGGGAAATAAAAAATAGAGTACTATATCTTTTGAGATGAGCCCATTTGGTAATAAATGGGTTCAATTTTGTTCCATTATTAATTTCACAAAATTCAATCTATGTACTATAGCTGACAAAAAATATTTACTTTTATTTTGATATCCTGTATTTAATTTCCTACAGACAAAATAGCATATGTACTCTTGGTGCGATGCTATGTTATTAGGTGCAGACCAGGGATTCCACCTGTATACCATCACGAGACTCGAAAACATGCTGCGAAGCACCTGTTTTTTAAGGCTGAAAAAAAAATTCTCTAACTTTAATGAATGGATCCATGTGTGGTTTGTATGCCAGATTAGTGAAGAATTTATTTTTATTTTGTAATATATTTCCATTAAGTTATATGGGAAATGAATTAGTGGTCCGATCCCTTTACTGACCAGCACTATGTTTTGTAGCTTGTTTCTCTTGGTTATCCAACTATGACTGACTTATATTTTTTTCACTTACTCTGTGCGGACGTAAACTTTTTTTTTTTAAAATTGTTTTATCAGCTTTAAAAAGCGTGATTTAAAAAGAAAAGAAACATTTAAAGAAGCAAATAAGATGAATTGAAAACTAACATCCTGTTCAAGACTACTTTTAAACCCCCTTTTTCGCGACGGTTTCAATCGGCTTTAAGTGCCACGTCGATTTTAATAAAAACAGTAACACCTTTTTTGTAAAAAGTATTTGGGAAAAAAATCATAAAAATAATTCTAGAAGATATGAGGAAAAATATGTACGTACATTTCTGGACGGGAATTTTTTTGTTGTTGTATAAAAGATAATTTTAGTAAAGAAAGAGAGAGCGAGAGTTCTGATATAATATTGTTATAACATTATTGAAAGAAATCAGGCAATGCAATAAAACTATACAAATGCTTGTAAATCACAACTTAAATCAAATATCGATTAATAACATGTCCTCAACATTTTTGCCCTGCCAACTACGCAAACAAAAGCGCTGTTTCACGTAGATATAATATCCGATAAAGATCTTTTCTAACGGTATCTGCGCATATTCGAAGTTTAGACAGCATCCATGTCAATCGAGAATTAGGCATCGGTACATGTTTTCCTTCAGATAGAGACGTACTTCTTTCGTGGCACTTGGGCAATTAGTGAGTTCAAGCTCCTCCAAATTCCGCAGCTGGGTCAGACCACACAAGACCTGTTTAGACAGTAATGAGCACCCTGAAACGACCAATAAATGGAGAATTAAACTTATTTCAGTTTTTATCAAACAGAGTTTATTGTGGTGAAGCAGCTAAATAATAGCAGAGGAAGATCTCATGCTTTAAGTTTTCATGCATGTTACAAAAATGAAAGTCAAAGAGCCCTGTACCGGCGACCGAACATTTTGGAATATTGATCATGAACTTTATGGTTCATGAACTTAACCGATTAGCACGGACAAAAGTAAGATAGTCATTATATATATATATATATATATATATATATATATATATATATATATATATATATATATATATATATATATATATACAAATATACATATATACATTTATGAAGCATGGTGGAACACACAAATAAAATTAGAACCGATTTGTTTTACTTTTTGTTTTCAACAATAATAGCAATGGAAAGACAACAACAACAAAAAAATGCTAAATCAAGTTTTGTGTATCGTGACAAAATTTATTCAAATATCTCGCTTGCTGAACCCAAAGCGGCCTTTGCACGGGCGAACCACATCTCACAATCAGTAGAATCTAGAGTTTATTATAATTCTCAAAAAGAGACAGAGACATTGGTATATTGGACTGAAATTGTAGTTGGAATCTTCTTAAAGGAATCTTTTGTACGAAATCAATAATGTCACCTCATTCTTTCTCATTTCGACCATGAACTCATGCATTACTCAGTTCAACATAAAACTCCATTTCTTTTAAAACAATGTGTGCAGAAATCTATTAATATCTCAGTTATGAGACCAATAACAAAACATTTGCATCCAAAAATTACAAGCATTATGGAACCAAGTCAACCTCCTTGACCCATCCTTATATGCATCCATATACGGTACATTCTTAACCATGTATCAGTGTTTCCAATCGTACATGTATCCAAGAAAGAATAACCCAAACTAAAATTCTGTCTAATTAAAAATTGAAGTCAAATTTTCCTTACCTGCAACAGACAAAACCCGTAAATTTCTCATTGTGTAGATGTGTTGAAGGCCGAAGTCTCGAACTTGCGTGCACCAGCGCAGAAACAACTTGAGCAACGACGTCATTGTCGATAAGTAGCCGACTCCTATATCAGTCACATGGGAACATCTGGAATAAAGGTCATACAAAGTGCATGAGCAAAATTTGTCTCGCGTCATAAAAGCGTAAAACATGTTCGAAGAGATACAGTTTTGTCTTACGATGTAAACAATGAAACAGCTTGCTATATTGAAATCGACATGATGGATTATTATATTTGTACTCTAATACTCGTGAATTGAGTTACCATATGAAACATATAATCTTGGTTTTAAGTATTTTATTGGCAAATACATGTACTATTCTTCACATACCATAACTATGACGATCTATGAAGTTTTAGCCTTTATAAGGTAAAGGAAGAGATGCCATGTTACATGACATTAATTATTACGGGATGCGGAGTCAAGAGTATACATATTGTGAGTGTGTGTATGTGTGTGTTAGTAAAAAAAAAAAGATTAAAACAATCCATATAAAATTAGAACAATTCTTAGTCTTTCAGAACCTCTAACAATGGTAGTCCAAATACCATTAGAACAATTCTTTGTCTTTCAGAACCTCTAACAATTGTAATCCATATACCAGGTCATATACTCTGGACAACAAATTCAGTCTTAGCTTCATCTTTACGTTAATTGTTCTTGCTAAACCGAAAAAGACATACTTTAAATTAGACGATATCTATATTCAAAGTGCTTTAATCGAAACATCCAAAAGTCAACGAATGTGCTCGTGTTTTCACCTACTTGGGTACTCATGTAGAAATACATATATCATTCTAAAAAATCCTCCAGAGATTTTGAAGTATGAATTTTGTAAGATAGAAGTGATGTAGCGTCATTCATACCGTTTTCTGGTATATATTCCCCGTTCCCAGGCATTTCACTATAATATAACGTATCTAAAAAAAACAACAACAACAACAAAAAAAATAAACAGTTTGCTAGAAAATGTAGAGAAAAGTCTGTAATTTCCAATCTTCTTTATTCCCCGAGGTTTACATCGTCGTGATTCACACCGAGTGGGAGTAAAACAAATAAATTTATTCCTTCAAAGGGTCATCGCTCTGATTTATTTTTGGCATAGGCAGCGAATGACATTTAATCTGAGCCTATATTATTATATTTGTACTCTAAGCGAATCTGACACCCACGCTGTTTTACTCTCTTTTTCTTTTCATTGGCATTTTGAATACATGGCCTTAATCTCGGTACAAATTGAATTATCTGTTTATGGCAAGGTCGGCACCTGTTTAGTAGGAAAATCTATCACCAGCGTTTAAAAATGAAATTTTAATGGAAAAAAAAATTGTTTGAACATTCCAAAAATAAAATAGCCCGGAAATAGCAACTGTCAAATTGAGATCATGATCTAGAGTAGCATGTGTCGTGAGTTAGAGCTATATATATATATATTATCACAGTAACGCGGTCTTGATTGCTGTATCACGTCGAGTTGACAGCATTAGAAAATTTGGATCATTACGAGACGCGAAGCGTCGAGTCGTGATACGAATTTTTTATGCCGACAACGAGACGTGATCTATCAATCAAAATCGCATTACTGTGATAATGATATTTTTGTTATATACCTATCAATTTTCAGATAATTTAATAAAATCACTATATGTAGCTGACAAACACAAGAAATTGCTAAACATTTCATCCTCTTTAGTGCGAACTTCATCTTAAAGCATAAACCGAATTACTTTTTGAAAAGCTGACATGCGCATGAATATTAGTTTTATGAATGAAGCTTGTGAAACAACGCTCACTCAATTCGACCACATCACTGTCAATAACACGAATTCTTCTACGCTATATATATGTGATTTACAGTTATTGTGCAGTTCTCACATTTTGAATCACGGAAGATTTCACCAGCTGAATGACTGGGAGTTTCTTTCAGAGGCTAGGTTGAATGTAGTTGAACTGTTTCTGGCGAAACATTGTGAGAGGCTCCGATGGGAACTTGACATGGGAATGACAACATTATTTTGACAGTTATTTACAACAGGATTGGAGAAATTGTTGGAACTTGATGGTACAGATTTGTTGCAGAGAATGTTACTCATTTAGAATTTCAGATTAATCCATTATGCAGTAAACTCACTAATGTTACCATTTATGAACTTCCGTAAATGGGTTGTTCTGTACAACTGCAATGTTTTGGTACGCGATTTCCGAATTTGATCTTGTTTCAGACGAACCTTGTAGCTATACTTTACAACTTCAAAATAAAGGAATACATGTGTTTTGGGTTTTTTTTTGTGACATAAACATGGTTTAGACTTTTCAGATATTTTACATATAACGCAAAGTTTCTTAACTAACGTCGCTGTGATCGCTTTGTTTACTGCTAGCGTTGGCATTCCGTCGCTAGGGGCGCTGCTATAGTCACCAGGAAACCTCGAGAATAAAGTAGTTCCAGCCTCGTTTGAGAGTAGGGTAACAGAGATTTAGAAAACGATAGTATCGTTTTCCTGTTTGTAGGAAATGACGGTAAAATTCTGGCTCTTTCTTGGGTAGAAAATTGGTAGGTATATAATAAATATATTGCATACTCCCCCCTCTCTTGATTAGTTTATTCCAGATAGTTTACTAAAAATAAAAAAATAAAAAAAATAAATAAAAAAATTTAAAAAAAAAAAATTCTAAATAATTTTAAGTTGCATAATATAAGTACAGTTGCTTTCTTGGGCGAAGATCTGAGGTACAGTTTTTCTTCAAACCTTATGTTAAAGATCATTTTCTTTAGATAACTGTAGCAACTGTGATCCTTATTAAAAACACGAAACCGAGGATAGAGTTAGCGATCCCAGCTCGGCTACGAAGCAACAACCACTACCAGTAAAACCATCAATGTCCTCCAGTACAAGAGGTCCTGGGGCTTGTGATTGCATTGTCATATGGTACAAGAGGCCCTGGGGCTTGTAATTGCATTGTTATATGGTACAAGAGGCCATGGGGCTTGTGATTGCATTGTTATATGGTACAAGAGGCCATGGGGCTTGTGATTGCATTGTTATTTGGTACAAGAGGCCATGGTGCTTGTGATTGCATTGTTATATGGCGCTATATTCGATTCAGCATGCGTTACAATGAAAGTTCGGAAAACTCAAAATCAGCTATGAAAGAGTGTAGAATATGTCGCCAGTGGAGTAATAGCAGTTGAAACAGAAGGGTAGAATGACATCGTATGAGGACGTCTTTCAAATTATAATGACACAAAGCGAACAATGCACGCTCACATGTCCCGTTACTTAGTGCAGATTCTGTCAATTTGTCAGAGACCTCTCTGCACAGTCATACATTTCTTGTTTTCTAGATATATGATGCAATGACACACAAAGATATTACTAAATCCAATATTTTTTCTCTTCATCTTGACAGTAAAAAAACACAGATTATCCGCAACTGAAGTATCGGTTTAGTATTTATTAAATGACTCAAGCTATTCTTGTGATACGAAACAATTTTTTTTTTTTTATCTATTGTATTTGTAAAAGTAAAGTACACCCGCTTCGATTACTCGCTTATCTTTTTTGCTCGTATCGCTATATAAATATATGGACTTTAAAAACGCAAACGAGATATATAAAAAAACAACAAAAAACAGAAGCGATTGAACATCAAAACCGCTAAAATGCATTTAATCAATAAAATAATTGTACTTTCGAGAATTCTAGATTTTTAAACTAATCCAAAATAAATACTAATCTGAAAATATTTTGCCCTAATTTGGTAAGTGAGTTAATACAAACTGATATTAGAGTATGGTACTAACTAGGCATGCTTGAACTTACAATGACCTGGCTCCAGGTATCTCACTAAATCTCTCAAAATTCCTCAAATTGAGATTTTACATTATCCTGACTATGATCCTTCAGACAATATATGTTTTTTTTCAGCGGTAGAGATAGTAGAAAGGATACAAAATCACTTTCTAGTTAAAATCTGATCCAAGGAAACCTTTTATATTTTCATTCTTGAAAAAAAAAGAGTTGAGGAATTTCCTAATTTTGAGGAAACCCTCCAAATTTCCTCAGAGATAAGGCAAGACTCCTTTAAGGAAATTCCACAGTGTATGACTGTATCTTAATCCCCAATGCCTGTTGAATGTTCTTTCAACAAACTCATTGTTACCAACCAAATAATATTCAAAAATCTCAGTTTTAGGAAAACATTTTGAGATTTTTAATGAGACTGGGCCCTGATAATTCCTGACTCCAACATGTAAGTGTGCAGTTTTAGTATAGGGTCGTTTTAATAAAATAAGGAGCTTGGTATTCTTACAAAGTAGTGGCTTTCAATATCACCTTCATTTTTTTCTCTCGCAAATCCTTTCGCCTTTCTTTAAGATTATTTAATTTATGCATTGCAACCATTTTAATGATACGTGTATTTGCAGCGCAATGTTGATGCTAATTCCGTTTATTAATATATTAACGATTAATATTTAAATTTACTTTATTTCTATGAACTGACGCAAATGTTCCTAGAGGGGGCAATTACCTCTGAAATACTTACCTCTGTTGTCTGTGCAAACCTAACTCATATTGATGTACTGCTATTTCAGAGAGAAAATAGCGCCTTCTGGAGCATTACAGGAGAAGTTGTTTTGCATAAAAAATTAGCACTTTACTCTTTGTCAATTAAACACATTGACGGTAGACCAAGATGTCCATATGTGATAACTTACTCTTGAAATATACACTGAAGTAGTTAAGGAAAGGTCCTCTTTAAACACGCTATCTTGTAAAGAGGTTCAGCAACGGTTTTGAAATGACATGTGTTTTCTGAAAGCTACATTCCAACACTTGAATAAAATACACTTCGTAACAGGAAACTTAAATTGTTGTCTATGTACTCCAACATCGCATATCATTAGTTTGTTTCTTTCTTGCTTATGAAAACTAAAAAAGAATGTGCCTACGGAATAAGATATTTGTTTGGATGCCTTGACGAAGATAATATATCCTCTAAAACACAGTCTCAAGGTCAACGGTCGAAACATTATCAGTTGTTAACTATACACGGAATAGATTTTTTTTTAAATATCAGGACTATGTCATACAATTTATGAAAATGTATTCCCTCTGACAATGCGATGATATGTTATTATCGAATGAAGATTTTCTTTCATTTTAAGCCAGTCCGTGAATTAGTGGATTTTTCAAGAGAAATATTTGTGATAATTCACTGGAATGAAAAACTAATTTTGATAATCGATAACATTATGACCAAAGAATTTTATCTGCCATGTTGTCAATTGCTTGGTGTAGTGGTAAGCATGGGATGTGTTAGGTAGGAGTACCGGGTTCGAGTACCACAATGTCCTTTTTCCTATTTTTTTTGTGCTTTTTTATACTTTGAATGAGGTAAGGGAATTATGTTACTACTGATACTGTATGTGCAAATATAGACGAAACACAGCAGAACATAAACGGTAAACATCTGGCAATATCGCTCGTGATACCATAAGAAATCTGCTACTTTTAATAGGTTAAACATATTGATAGCCAATACACGTGAGCATACAATAAAAAGAATATTTGCTTGTTCCGAGTGAATATCGGATAAATGTCATCTCGTGGGTGAAAAACTCAATTCACGCTTACAAAGAGACGATATATTATTATCGAACGAAGATTGTCTTGTTTCACTTTATAACATGTTCAGACGTAATGCACCATACGTTCTCCGCAATGAAACACTTCTCCACAATTTCTGAGCACTTGCGCACAATAAAATCATTAATTAATTATTGTATCTATGGGTTACACATTTAGAATTTATTATCCCGCTATCTGTGTACATTTCGGACTATTTTGTGCAATTATAACCTATGTAATCGCCATTCTTCGAAAGAACAGGAACAATCAGAAAACACGACCAACCATATATGCCCAATATTAGACTTGGGGCATGGTGATATCTCAACCAGGACTCAGAATGTCAACAAAAAAAAACCAGAGACACTGGAGGAGATTTACCATTGCAGAATGCAACGACTTCAGACTAATTTTAATTTTGTTTTGAAAGTACAAAGTTCCTTCCTTAGGAAACAAAATCGGTTTTGTCGTCTTGAAACATGGGTGCAAGTAATAAATAACTCTGGCAGAATGTATTCATGTATGCATGAACACGCAAAAGAACACTTAAAATTGGTTTAAAATATAAAGAGAAGCATAACTCTAAAACAAAAATCATCAAATTGTGACACGACAAAGCAATAATGTCTGTGGGACAGGTTGTCCATCCAAAAGATTTCATACATATCACCGTAAGGGTGCGCGACTCAAGAAAACAACTCACAAGAGCATGTGACGAGAGAATCACATATGGGACTACCTACACACAAAAGAGTAATATACATTTAACAACAGATAGGGGAAAAACTCTGTAAAACCCATAAGGGCGTAACGACAAACAGAACCACATGCATGTGTTAAACTAATGTCAATAACGTCAACCAAGTTTCAGGGCAATTCAGCAAAAGCTGCGAGACCAGTTGTACTCACAATAATTATCATATATAGTATATACGTTAAACATCAAAAAGGCATAACTCTAAAGAAAAGCAATAATTATATATATATATATATATATATATATATATATATATATATATATATATATATATATATATATATATATATATATGCGCATATTTACCACATTTTAATACTGTATTCCAGGTTTCAGGGCAATTCTTTAAAAACTCTAAAGCTATGGGACAAGTTGCACACACAAAAACATCTAATATCCAAATTTAACATCAGATAGGGACAGACCTCTGGAAAAACGTATCAGAGCGTGATGACAAATATGCTTACTCATCCTGACTCCATGTCAATAATATATGATATTTGCTAAGGTTCGACACAGTTAAAAAACGATGGTGGAGTAGTTGCAAATTTAAGGATTTCGGGACGTAAGTACGTAGGTACAGTACGGACAAGTCTAACGTTATAGGTCCCTGCCATATTCAGGGCGTGGGCATACACAGTTTGTTAATGAAGAGACATGATTGATTTAGGCAATGGTAAAAAAAACTTAAATGTATACGTTTTGCCTTGTACATATGCTTCAAAATATTCCGACATTTTTGATGTAACAGTTGGGATCATAATGCTGATTATTGTATTGGTTGGCCTGCGTGACTGGCTAAAATAAAACGTGCAACCATTCCTAAATTTTTTGCAAATATAGTGTGAATTTTTCTACAGAATCTTATATTTAAATCTACTATCTCCACAGATTGTTGTAGGAATAAGGTTTAACGAATCGAGACATGACAACCATGGGTAACCAAGAAAAGCAAGACTAGTGAATCTGCGGACGATAAACAATTTCAAAAAAAAGAAGAAAGCAAAAATACGCTTTTACGAGTTATCAAGAAAGACACTGATGCAGTGAGAGTGATATGACAGAACGGACAACATATTTTCATTGAAAGCTCAATATCAAACTATTAGCAACACAGAACAAAATATCCACATACATGTCCCATAAATTGATATAATGTTTGTTGATGATCCTATATCAACACATTTGTCCCATAAATTGATATAATGTTTGTTGATGATCCTATATCCACACATTTGTCTCATAAATTGATAAAATGTTTCTTGATGATCCTATATCAACACATTTGTCCCATAAATTGATATAATGTTTGTTGATGATCCTACCTATATCCACACATTTGTCCCATAAATTGATATAATGTTTGTTGACGATCCTATATCAACACATTTGTCTCATAAATTGATAATATGTTTGTTGATGATCCTATATCCACACATTTGTCTCATAAATTGATATAATGTTTGTTGATGATCCTATATCCACACATTTGTCCCATAAATTGATAATATGTTTATTGATGATCCTATATCCACACATTTGTCTCATAAATTGATATAATGTTTCTTGATGATCCTATATCCACACGTTTGTCCCATAAATTGATATGTTTGTTGATGATCATATATCCACACATTTGTCCCATAAATTGATATAATGTTTGTTTGTGATCCTATTGATCTCTGAGATACAGATACTTCTTCTCAGACGTTTCTCGTGTACTTGATATCTCAAGCACTAACATAATAAAATTACCCAATCATATATTCTTTCCGTCACCATGAAACTTTACTTACAAACCCCTTTATCCCCAACTGATACCGTCGGTTTCATATCTATTAAAGAGTTCTTGTTACAAATTTAAGTGCAATTTCTTAGAGATTTGTTTTTCCTGTAAAAGTATAGTTCACCTATTTTGAGTTCTCTTTAGTTTGGATGAGATGATTTCATGTGATCTGAAAGCACCACTGGCTTTAATAATCCGATATAGTACACTTAGCCAGACCTACCATATCATAGAAAAGATCGTTTGCATGAGTACTCTTGCCATGAAATGAAATCTTTACCAAACGGCTTCTACTGGGGGCAGGGGATGGGCGAGTATTATATCAATGATAAACTGAACAGAAGTATAAAAAAGACAGACTTTTATATAGATAGATAGATAGATAAACAGACATACGGGCTGACGGACATCTACATACACATGAATAATTGACCCATAGTTTGACAGATACAAGGTGGATTGTTGAACCCACGGACGGACCAAGAGACAAACAGACAGACAGATAGATTGATAGACAGACAAACATATAGATAAATAGATAGATGGACAGACAGACATATAGATATACAGATATATAGATAAACATATAGACAGACAGACAGACAGACAGATAGATAGATAGATAGATAGATAGATAGATAGATAGATAGATAGATAGATAGATAGATAGATAGATAGATAGAAGCATACATTTATGTTAATATAATCTTCAGTGTCTCTTTAAGTGACAATCATGACTTTCACAAGAAGTCAAATAATTTCGCCTGATTTCCCATCTATTCAACAACGTCTCGTTCAAATCATATTAATAAAGCCAAGCTAAGGCCATACACGAAATTTATTTTCAATAATAAATAGTCACATTAGCAACGGGAAATCGCCCGCTTTTAACATTTGTCTCCAACTGAGTAGAATCTTTCAATGTCTAAAGGAATCAAATAGCACGAAATGGCCAAGAAAGTAGACAAAATATTGAAGGAAAAAGTAAATGAAATGCTGAAGAGACAAGTCATGTAGATTCTCCATCTCAATCTTATATAATTATCCGGTTTTGTCGGTACTTACATCAAGGCTGAGATTATTTTTTTTATAATCATGATAAGGGAACTCGGTACATGAATGAGTATCTTTTTCAGCTTCCCGTTCCCGATATTCCACCTTCAACTTTACATATTTTTCTTTGATTTTATACAGCAGTTACGTTAAATATTTTTATCACAAATCAATTTAAGAGGTTTATGTTAAAGGTTGACATTTAACTACCAAATATACTCGCGTATAAATCGGGTCCAAATGCAAACAATATAGACCCTTATCTGCCGTCGCATAATGCGCCGGCAGATCAGGGTCTATGTTGTTTGTTCTACTGATTACTACTTACCAACTGTATAGACCCATATCTTCCGGCGCATTATGCGACGGCAGATCTGAGTCTATGCAGTTTGCAGTTGGTATGAGTTTATAAGCGAGTATATACGGTACATACAGATGTTAACCGAAAGTTAATAAGTTAGTTCATCTTGATTTTTTAAAATAAAAAAGGTTTCTTTTGCCATGCGTATTTTGAAATAAATCTATAAGATACTTAAAATATGCCTTGCGCGCTGATATAAAATTAGAAGATGATATATAATATGATTTCTGAATAACTGAAATTATACCACTAGATCTCATTCAATAGCCAAACGTTTCAGGCGATGACCTAATTTACTGAAGAGCTGGTTCAGATGAGTACATTACGAAAGCTATTTGCATGTATTTTATATGAATAAGTATGCCTTTTGTACTGAGAGAATTTCTCAGAAAGGTTCATTTTTGCCTGTTTGATTGTCGATCATTTCTAATTCACTAAATAGAATGACACAACGAGAGTAATAACGATGACAGCTTGATACGTAGTCCACGATATTGTTCCGGTACTGTCTCTTAGGTGTCCGTTGAATGGTCATCAAATTTAATTTTCTTGAAACTTGTAATTTCCAGACAATTGTGAGTGAGCAAGCGCTGTTGTTAGTTTATTCTTGAACGAACTCCGCGGAAAAAGAAAAAAGAATTCTTTCTGAATTTTTTTAAGGCATGGTTTAAATTGTTGCAGAATTTATGCATTAGTTCAAAGTCAAACACTTTGCAGAAATTAGGACATATGCATTGCTCAGCAGATTTAACAGCATAAAGGCAAGATGTGATTGACTCCTACCCAGTCTTAACATGTCATGATGTGCACGGGACTGTTGTGCTGGCCCTAACATAGCACCAATTCACCTACATTGAGCACATGATTACTATTATTAGAATGGTTAATCCTTATCATTGGCTGTTCCTTAATATTGTACAACCAGTTGTAGTAGATGTATATACATATGCTAACAAAAAAAGAACAAAATTGTTCACCTTCAAATTAAAAAATTGTATTATAGATGTGCCAGGGTTTGTACTTATCATTCAACTCATATTAGCGTAACATCTGTTACATTTTTCTTGTAGATTTCATAATATTTCAATTGTATGACCTGTCAAGTTGCATCAAAAAGATTATGCATGCAAGCAACCGTTCAGTTCTGGTAAACAATCGGCGTTTTAAAAATATTAAGTTCTTTCTTAATTCCTTTTCTTTCTTCCTTTAGTTAGCTTTGAAACGACGAATGGATTCATACATAAGTCCAAGAATTAAAATGTAATACCTGGGTGTAATATTCATCCCTTTGTACCCTGAAAACCGACATACAGTATACAATGGTGTATATGTAAATCGGGTCTTCCTCTATATTTGTTCCCAGTTAAATCCAATTGACCAATGCTCTACCAAAGCAATTGCTTGAAATGCAATATACTTTATGATTACAAAATACACATAATTTAAAAGTAACAAGATCTACGAAGTTTCAGTATAGCTTATCTCGATTTGGATTTTACAAATCAAGATGAGAAGGAGTATATGTACACAACTTATGAAGAATAAATTTAACTTGGCAAAAATAGCAATTAATTTCATTGATATTATTTAGTTTAAAAAGCAAGACGTTTATTTGTAGAAAATAAACCAGTGTAACATGTGACAAACGCAAGTTTACGCATCCTAACAGAGCACGGTTCAGAGACTCTTTTACTATCCTGCATGCAACAGCAGCACCAAAAAGGGTGTAAATTGATATAAAGGCATGACGTAATTCTATGTCTCTACAAGTGGAAAATATGAACAATATTTTGCCAAAATTTATACCAAAGTCAAAGAAAACAAGAAACTCTGGCGGAAAGAGAGTCTCGTTTACAAGACTGCCACGTCACTGAGTGTAATTGATATTATTTTAGTCCACAACACCGGGATTTTCTCCAAAACCACAGAAGCTAAATTAGATGATATAGATGTATTTTGGGGGTTAAACAGTCGTTTTAACATAGCTACGAGCTACAAAGAACATGCTCGTCACATCACTTTAGAATTGGATTTGGAAGACAATGCAACTTTAAGAGTATTCCATAAGTTATCATTTGGAGTTTTGTTTCAGACACGTCATCTGAATTAGTCCGACATGTAAGATAATAACTTGTCTGGCGTGACATTCATAAAAACCTTCAAATGTCTTGAAGACTCGCAAATATTATTACGGATTCTCAGCCAGTTATCTATATTGATTGAAAATAACTATTAATAACCAAACAAGACTCTGATATGAATAAAACTGGACGATGCCAGTTAGGTAGCTGCGTCTTAGAATCGGTATATGATACGACAACTGAAATCCAAAATGAAACAATTGCACATAAGTAATTTCCGAAGCAATATAAGAAGTCCAGATGCTGGTAGAGTTTCAAATATGTGCTCTTTATGTACATTATATAGACATATATATATATATATATATACTCTTTATGCACATTATATATATATATATATATATATATATATATATATATATATATATATATATATATATATATATATATATATATATATATATTTTATGAAAATGTGTTATGATTTAAACGGATCTATTTTCGTTCGTTCGTTGGATTAACGACGTATTCGGCCATTTACGTCGAGAAACGGATCTATTTATAACAGTTATAAACTGAGAAAGGCATTGCCAGCATCATGCAAAAAAAAAAAAAAAGGAACAAAGCAGAAAATTGAAATAAATGAACAAATCGATATAGATTCTACTTCAACTTATCTGGTTACATGGTTCTTGATATATGTATTTCCGTTATGGCTGGATTCTTTTATGATTATGATAAAAAAAGCACCGTAAATGAATGAGCTTGATCATATTCCCTTTGTTGATATTCAATACTGCTTTACTATATATATATATATATATATATATATATATATATATATATATATATATATATATATATATATATATATATATATATCCACTTCATTCATAAAATTATAGCAAATACAATAAAGTTTCTCATTATAAATTAATTAAAGAAGTAACTAAAATTGATATTTGACTACAATTTTATTTCGACCGATGGTTAATTGGAAACTGGCTTTTTCTTCATCAAAGATGGCTAACTTTGATGTGTAGATCGAAATAAACCTGCGATACTGCATTGGCACTATGTAAGCTGGTATTAAATGAAATCAAAGACAATACACAATATTATTACAGACAATAGAAATTATACCCAAATGTGTCATTTCAGTAATAACCAAAACTTAACTCTCTCTCTCTCTCTCTCTCTCTCTCTCTCTCTCTCTCTCTCTCTCTCTCTCTCTCTATATATATATATATATATATATATATATATATATATATATAGATAGATAGATAGATAGATATATAGATATAGATAGATAGATATTATATAATATTAACATATTTTCGTTACCAATGGGCATCCCTTACAATCGCTTGAGGCAAGCGAGGAGATATTTAGTGCGATTCTAAAATTAATAATAACAAGAAACATTTGTTTAGTCTTTTTATGTCTTTACATTTTCCTGATATGATTCTGGTACATATGTTTAGGTACCACACATACATCGTCTGAGTTAAAAGTCACATACTCCCACCACTAGCCACGCTCCCGTCAGCGGCAATGTTTTCATATCTTGTCTATTAATATCTGGCGACATGATACTTGTTAATTACTATCGGATACTATTACACTATTCTTTTCATATTTCATTAGCTTGTATCAAACTCTGCAATTATCTATATATTGAATTGAGAGAACAGCCCAGAACCGGTTCGGCTGGCGAGGCGCAGTCAATGCCCTATGTTCCCACATGGACGGAGAGGCATAAGATACCAACACTTAGTTTTTGTTGTTTACGCATCTAGACACGCATCTTCTAGGAAGCTAGCAGGCCTATACTATGACCCATATCTTTATTTGGTCACCCAGTGTATGTAATTATTGTGGGTCCTTTTCAAACATAAAAGAAAGTTTTTAAAAATTAATTTCGAATGGGTTCATATTTTTAATTTGATGTATTAGTACCGTATATACTTGCGTATATAATCCGGGTCCAAATGCAAACAACATAGACCCTGATCTGCCGTCGCATAATGCACCGGCAGATCAGGGTCTATGTTGTTTGTTCTACTGATTAGTCCTTACAAACTGCATAGATCCAGATCTGCCGGTGCATTATGCGACGGCAGATCTGGGTCGATGCAGTTTGCAGTTGGTATCATCTTATACGCGAGTATATACGGTATGCATTAGGGTTTAACAGCACGTCAGCGCAGTACTGGTTATATGGGGCTGATTAAAGGTAAAGTTTTAAAAATGTAAATAAAAGAACTGCAAAAAACTTCAAGATAAAGCCTTCAAAATAAACGTTAACATGAAGCTTTTAATTTGAAAGGGACGTAATGGTTTACATTCCCCTTTCCTAGTTTATATTATCCCCGTCCCGTGGGCTTGAAATATATCTGATATATCTGATTAAGGGCTCTAACTCCCACCCACACCCCTCGTGGGGGTATTTACGTCCCTTAGGAGGGTTTCCAAGCCTTTACAAATTAAATAGTGATCTTTATTAGATATCTATCTTTTCGTCTCTTTTATATTTTCACATTTAATAGTGCATCTATTGTCCGTTCTTTTGTTGTTGTTTTGTTTTGTTTTTTATCTCTTGCCTGTGTAGTTTTTAGAGGCTGGCGTTTCCTTTGTCAAAGCTATTATAAGTTGTTTATCTAAAGCTAAAAGTTAACAAATGGGAAGTTAATAATTAAAAAATCAAGTTTTTTTGTGTATTATATGGCTGCATGTTATGTGTATTTTAGAATCACAATTTTTAGTATATTTTTTGTTTTATCCCATTTTGGCTTGGTTTGCTATGTATATTGTCAGGGATTGCTATGAGAGTCTGCCTACTTCGCGTGACGTCTTGATAACATAGATCCCCACTATCAACACCCACTACTTCAAGACAGAACTTACCTGCCCTTTATATATGCATCGAAATGTTACCTACCGTCTGTACTCGCGTATAAGTCAATACCAACCCAAATCTATGCAGTTTGTAAGGACTAATCAGTAGAACAAACAACATAGACCCTGATCTGCTGGTGCATTATGCGACGGCAGATCAGGGTCTATATTGTTTGCATTATGACCGCGATTATACGCGAGTATATACGGTCATTATTTTAATTACTCAGTGCTAGTATTTATGATTATGTCTGTGCTGGTTAGCAAATTAGTATATTCGTCATTAGCTTTATTTATCCTTGTGTTTCAAATGATTTCACCACTGAATATATGTAATTTTAATCCACCCCTTAGGTATTATCTTCTTTCCTTTGTGCCACGAAAGTCAAGACTGGATATGCAGTAAAATGTATCCTCATCGAGACCCCCTCTATGCTTATTCCGATTTTAAAACCCATCAATCGATGTCCTGCCAAAGTAATTGCCAGAAGCGTTTTCTGCATTTGTGATAAAAATACACAATTATCTGTTATAATGTCTGCGAAGTGTCAGAATAGCTTATCTTGATTTAGACTTAACCGAGTATGTCCAGCACACATCCAGCACGAATCACATTCTTCTATTTTCCGTGTGTGTGTGTGAGAGAGAGAGAGAGAGAGAGAGAGAGAGAGAGAGAGAGAGAGAGAGAGAGAGAGAGAGAGAGAGAGAGAGAGAGATCATCAACAGCAAGGGCAATGAAACATACAAGCAGGTGAATGATGCCACTCAAATACGAAGATGACATCGATCATGAACAGGAATCTGCAACCACGTGTTCGCCACGAAGACGACGAGTGGCGAAAAGGGTCGAAAGTGACGCAGCGATCTCAGCCAGCAGTCCTTGATGACGCAAACATAACCGGACATATCTTACGTATAAAAAAAAAAAACTTGGAAATTTTGTAGGAATTATGATAGTGTAATATAAATTTGTTTAATGGATTGTACATGATCCTAAGTAATGAATATAATGGAGGATTTTCTTTGACTACAAATATATCATTATTTCCATTTGAGATAATGATGCTTGAAAAGATGGAACCGACAAACAATAACGCAAGATTATCAGAATCTTCTAAATGTTACACAGAATAAATGAATTTGCTTGAGTTTGATTTGTCTTGTGTCCCAGGGCTAATGTCGACATAGTTCCATATGATGATGCTATAAATCAGCTGACGGAACAGAACAACATTTAATTTGTCAATATACCTTTTTAGTGTATGGAACTGATGAGATACTTATAGCACAGGAATGTGCAACTTCCGCCAGGATTAGGGCCAGGTAAGCGATTTTTAAAGCCACACCCTATGATGTAAATATGCGAATAAAACCAGGTCGCGGGTCGGATAAAAAGAAAAGTCGGTACATTTATACTGTACACAACGTGCAAGACACCAACTGCTATAATCAGTAACATTTAAATAAAGGGCACGAAACTACGGTGATACAAATGTACTGAATCGTAAAAATGTAATGTAAGTAGAATATAGACTTTATAATTTTTTTGTAATTATATGCCACATATTTAAAAATAATGCAGTCTGAATAAAAATGGCTTTATAATATTTTTGTAACATTCATATACTGATCTCAACAGATTCTTATTGTTGTTTTGACGGTGTTTTCAGTGTAATGAATAAAACTGTTGTTGTGCTGATAATGTTGGGTGTGATACATTTACAAATGCTATTCCTTCAGAGAAACATCATGAAAATATAAACTTCGGTCAAAGCTACAAACCCTTCCATGAGGACGCATTCAATACATATACTTTACCAATTCCACGGCATTCAATACAGATACTTTACCAATTCCACGGCAAGTGAACGACAACAATTGTGTATCTGCATATGACAGTAGTGAAAACAATATTACTGAATTATCTCATAGGGACTATCACTATACTACTCTGAAAAATCTAGCACACGATCAATCATGTTGATTATGGATATTCAATATGTATTCAATGATTCTCACACTGAAATTATGGATATTCAATATGTATTCAATGATTCTCACACTGAAACCATTGTTCCTGCAAATTATACTACACATCTTTCATATAGAACACAAATTACGGTCTTGCACAAAATGGGTTGCACATTGGTAGCTTAAACAGACAGCATGAACCAAAGATTGATGAAATCTAGTTTACGTTGAAATAATCTCAAACCCTCAATATTTTAAATTATGTGAAACGTTCTTAAATGAAACTGTGTACGATGAAGAAAAAATAGGAATGAATGGATTTTGTTTAGAACGCAAAGATCTGTGTATTATATCAGTAAAGGTGATGGTATAGCAGTCCATAGGAAAGAATCAATACCGTTTAAATGCAGAACACATTTAGAAAGTGCCAATGAAGAATCAATATGGATTCAGATTAATTATTCCAAAATTAAACCATTATTAATAATTTTTCATATAAACCTTCAGATTTCCTACAGTCAGTGGTCCACATATTTTAACAGCTATATGTAAAGCAACTGAAAAACGTATTAATTGATTATACTTGGAGAGTTTTAATATCAATTATGTAAATGGCTTTATAAAAAGTACATGATCAAACCTTGTATCAACGTACGAACTAACTCAATCTATAAATCAGTTAACACGCGTATCTACAGAGAGATCATCTGTAACTGACAATGTATACTCTAAACATATTGAATTCATTACTGAAATCAAAGTACATAAATTTCACTAAGTGATCACTATCCAGTATGCATAACTATGAAAACCAAATATATACCACATGACCCCCATGGTAATAACCATAAAACTATCAACTACTGCTTTTTTGACAAATTCAATAATGACCATTTTTTTAAAAAAAATCAAATAACTCTGACCTAAAAAGTGTGTAATTTATTGAAGAGCCTGATGCTGCATTAAATAAAATTGTTTTTAAATAAACATGTACCATGTACAACCAAAAAGTTAGAAAGAATCAACCAACCAGAGTGATATTCTAATGAAAGTAAGGCACCAAGAAAATAAAGAGATAAAAATCACACACAAAAAAAACAACAACTGGGAACAGTATACTTATGGGAGAAATAAAACAACATACTTGATTTACAAGGGTAAACAAGATTTTGTGTTTCGCAATAAAGCGATATCTGAAATAAAGACCAAAGTTGCCTATGGAACTACACGAAGAATATTACACCTAGCTACTGTAAAAACGTGTTTGCTCTACAAGTGAGCTATAAAAAATGAAACAGTGACAAATAACAACGTAACACTTGAAGTTATTAATCATCATTTTGTAAATATTGTAAATCGTCTTCCAAAACAAACAATATTAAATTTTGATACTCTTGAGCGACATATAAAAGAGATGACTCCGAACAATGCTCAATTTAATCTGGAGCCAATCACAACTGATGAAGTTATGGTAATATTAAATAAGTGACACACCAGTAAGCCTACAGGTCTTTATTGCATAGACCCTTAAAGTCTCAAGATATGCAATGATTGCTTAGCCCCTGCAGCTGTCCTTATTATAGACACAAGTACTGCAAAATGCACTATCCCTCGGAAATTTAAGCTAGACCAATACCTATCGATAAAGGGGGACCTAAAGAGGATCCAAATAATTATAGATATATCTATTTTACCTACCATTTCAACATTTTGTAAGAAACGTGTTTCAGAACAACTGACCAACTAATTAGAAAACATAATTTATAGAATCTTACTCAATCTGGTTTCAAAAATAATCGCTCTTGTCAGAGTGCACTGACCTTGTTTATAGATCCATGGTTGAAACAAATTGATAATGGAAAAATTAATGGTTCTGTGTTTCTAGACTTAATCAAAGCTTTTGATCTAGTGGATCAAATACTTTTATTACACAAGCTTTAACTTGATCAATTATCATCAAGTACTTTTCTTTCAAATTATATTCAACAAATAGAACTCACGTTCTAAATGTTAATAACTTTAATACTAAGTCACTGAATATCATAACTGGTGTGCCACAAGCATCAATTTTAGGACCAATACTGTTCTTGATACATATCACTTATTTACTATTAGTTACAAAAATAACAGGGCTGATGCTACTACCATGTACACTTATGGTAGGCACCGTACTGAAATAGATACCACATTACAGTTAAGCCTAAAAAATATAAATTTATGGTGTAAAGATAATAATATGACATTACATGTATCTTAGTAGGAACACAGAAAGGGTAGATACACATAGGCCAGCTAGAATTACGAATTGACAATAACAACATAGGTACTGCCCATGTGCAAACACTGGTGGATATATATATGATCAAAATCTTAACTGGAATACATACCCTCAATACTCGTGTAAAAGCGGGATTTTCAAATGCAAACAACATAGACCCTGATCTGCCGTCGCATAATGCGCCGTCAGATAAGGGTCTATGTTGTTTGTTCAACTGATTAGTCCTTACAAACTGCATAGACCCAGATCTGCCTGCGCATTCTGCGACGGCAGATCTGGGTCTATGCAGTTTGTAGTTGGGATCGAGTTATACGCGAGTATATACGGTACATTGTTAGCATCTGTTCAAAATCTACTCCTAAGTTAGCTCTTTTCGGAAGAATTATTAAGTTTTTGAAATTCAAATCTAAAAGATATCTTCCACAGTGCCTGCATTCTTCCTATACTGGTTTATGGTTCTGTAATTTGGGGCAGTGTAAAAATAAACAATTAGACCGACATATACAAATTCAAAAAAGAGCTGCTAGACTGATATAGGGTAAACCTCTACTCACACTACCCAAATACCTTTTGAAAGAATTACAGTGGCTCCCATTTGACTACAGATGTCAATATCACACTGGCATATTAGTTTATAAGGTACTTAATAATCTGACACAAACCTCGTCTTCTTGTAAATATAATCTAATTTCGGTTTCTCAAAATAATTTTGTGTCATCCAAATACTGAAAAGTATACACATTCCCTCCAACACTTTCGTTCGGAAACGTGGAACACTATCCCAGAATGTATAACAATTATTAATATACTTGTTTCTTTCAAAAGTCGGCATCAGAAGTTTTACTTCACTGACACTAAACTATTATTGGTCACATTTACTTCGGTGCCCGTTCTCTTACAAGCAACTTTTTTAGGTTTGTAGTTTACAGGTGTTGTTTTGTTTAAATTTAAATAAAGCATTGCGTTAGTTTCAGCTATACATTTGTCACACTGAAGATGCAGTTCATATTAAAGGTTTGTGTGCATTGGAAGTGTGATAGCTAGAGTGTGCATATAGGTATATCAAATGTTACATTCATTATTTTTTGCTTGTTATTGTTTTTGTAGGTTTTTTAAAATGATTATATTGTACAAGAAGGCCTAAAAGGACATTAGCGTATTCACTAATTAGATTAACTTCTTTAAATAAGGTTGTTTATTATTATTATTATTATTATTATTATTATTATTATTAGGATTGTACAAGGTATTGCAATTAGAAAGACAAATGTATTTCATACTATAACGTAAAAACCTCAGTGTGTTCAAAACAATTAGTACATATTTTCTAAGAACGTGGCAAGATGTTGTGAATATTACGCACATTCACGTATATCTTCTAAAGCAGGTGTCCCCAACCTTTTTGTGCCTATGGGCTCATTTGTGAGTTTATGAGAGAGTGACGGGCACCAACCAATTAACTTAACCCATTTTTTATTTTGTATTATTGATTATAACCTCTTCCACGGGCACACAAAAAAACTTGGCGGGCGCCATGGCGCCCGCGGGCACCTCGTTGGGGACCACTGTTCTAAAGTATCGACCATAACATAACATTCCAATGGTTGTTCTTATAATATATGGTTTAAACTATGCACACGAGTTAAATAAGGGATTATTGGCTCACCATAACAAAACACTTACACCATAATAGAAAATAAAATACAGACTTTTTTTCATTTCCCTTTTTCCTTTCTTAACATTTGGCAGTATAAAGATTCAATCTGTATTTATGTATTTCGATTTGTTTTGATTTGTTTTAGCTGTGTAGACAATGTATGAGGTTCGGAGGCAAAGGCGGATCCCTTTGTCAGAGATATGAAATGCACCCAAGATACTGTCTGAACTGAATCAGTTGCACTGCCTGGCCTGTGTTCTGTGCAAATCATCTGTCAATTGCATTAATTACACGAGCTGTTGTACATTCCAAAGTTAACAAGTGGTTTACATTAGGAGCATACCGTTACAGGCAGTAAACAGAACTAACTTTATAACAATGCGGAAACGACTATTGCTATAGCTACTGATTTAATTTGCGCTGACACAGTTTTTCCAAGGTACATTCAAGTCAGGTACAGAAAAAGCAGCGCATAAATATCTTTCAGGTTATCATCAGTCATGGATGTACAAATCATCAGGATAGTATTTCTTCCCAGGCGTTTGCGTCAACCCGATAAAAGATAATGTCAATTAGATCTTATGAACAGATTAATCAATGACATAGGTACATATTTGGAATCTCAGATACATACATCATTAAGTTCTGTCAGGTGTTCTCGTGAAATTGTTCAGAAAAGAATAAAACTCTTTGCCAAAGTGAAATCAATCAATCAGAAACTTCTTTTACACAAATTTCCAGTTTCTTCAATTCGTTCCTTAGCAATGCACAGCCTTTTCTCTATATAGACTCTAACTCATCTCTCGGCCCGAAGGAAATCGATATTAATTCAAGGTTTAAAAACGTCAATAAAAACTGAAAACGCATGATATTTGTCTTTTGATTATAACTTCGTTGTCAATATGCCTAATGCCCAAACTTAGTAAACATTTGTTAACTGATTTAATCCACTTATAATTGCGATCGTAGTCTAATATTTACTTATAACATATATGTGCAAAGGAAGTACTTACTTGTTCCATATTTTATTATCTGTAACATTACATATAATGGCTAATGAACTGTCCATATATGTATGTATAAAGTCTACGGGTAATAACGACTTTTTTTGAAAGTGGCTTTGGTCTGCCGATAACATCTTTGAATTCTTCATTAAAATGTGAAAATAGGTGAGTTCAAATTTTATTAATGTGGGACTAAGATCCCCGTTCCGCTGAACCAGGGGGAAATGTGGTCTGGTTCCGCCTCTGCAGATCAGGTGAACTATATGAGGACCGTATGTACTCGCGTATAAGTCTATCCAAATGCAAACAACATAGATCGTGATCTGCTGTCGCATAATGCGCCGACAGATCAGGGTCTATGTTGTTTGTTCTACTGATTAGTCCCTACAAACTGCATAGATCCAGATCTGCCAGCGTATTATGCGACGGCAGATCTGGGTCTATTCAGTTTGCAGTTGTTATCGACTTATACGCGAGTATACACGGTAGTTTGTACATTCAAAACAAATCCAGGTGTTTGCATTAGGTTGACGGCGTTACAGGCCACAAACAAAACTAATATAAATTATTAAAATGTTTCAGTAGCAAAACCATTTAATAGAGCTGATGACATGTGTTCATCTTCCTGAGATCATCAAACAATCTAAACCAACATCCATGTTTAATTTTATAAGTAAAAATCTCATATATTTACGAGCGTAACGACTAACAAATTGTTGGTGTTAAAGTCGTCCATATCGTTTTTGATATCGTTGGTCATGTTAGTAGTAATAGCAGCAGCAGTACTTGTAATAGTAGTTGTTGCTGTTGTTGTTGTTTTGGTGGTAGTGGTGGTGGCGATTGAAGTTTTAGGGGTAGAAGGTAATAGATTTGGAGGAAGGGGAGAAATATAAATGTTTGTGCACACAAGACGAGATGGGGAAGTACGAAAATTCTCCATGATAGGTAAACGTATTAAACACTGAGAATTTAAGAAATGAGGCAGATACATTACACTGTTCTGGTGTATGTCTCGCAGAAATATTATACGTTTTTCTTAATGATAGTGACAGTTGAAAGAGCTTTAATACGTGCTTGTTTGAGAAAATACTTCTTTGTGGTATACTGCCTTTTCAAAGCAGGGTACTTAAGCAAATTCAGTTGTCTGCCTGTAACTGTTTTCCTTCTCATGGTGCCGCGTAAGTGCTTGTGTCTTTTCGTAGGCACGTATATTTTTGTGTTGAACACAACGATGCTTGAAGTTATTAAGAGCAGTCTTTACTGTAGATGATTGTGTTTTCCAAGCAATGTTGCCTGCACTATGCAACTATATATAAATTACTCTTCCACACGATCGACTTGATTTGTAAAGATTAACAAATTGTATATATATATATATATATATATATATATATATATATATATATATATATATATATATATATATATATATATATATAATGACTTTTTTCTGTATATATGTTTATATTTACTCGTGTAAATTTACAAATTTTCACACTTATGAAATGTTGAAATGTTTTAGACTTTTAATCCCTCTTTTACTTTATTTTAACTTGCTAATTTCACTATATTGCCCATTATGTGCTGATTTGTCGTCCAACAACATAAATTCCAATCCAATCAACTACATTGTATCAGCAGATTCCATACTTTTTACTATTGCTAATATAGTAACATGATATACATTAAATATAAGCAAATGAACTTACAAACAGTTTATACAACCATTATAATAAAATAAGAGTGAAAAACTGATTGTTTCAGTGGGCAGAGGGTAAATTCTTGACAGCAGTGGGTAGATTCTTAACAGTAGTGGGTAAATTCATGACGGTAGCGGGTAAATTCTTGACAGCAGTGGGTAAATTCTTGACAATAGTGGGTAAATTCCTGATAGCAGTGGGTAAATTCTTGACAGCAGTAGGTCAATTCTTGACAGTAGTGGGCAAATTCTTGACAGCAGTGGGTACATTCTTGACAGTAGTGGGTAAACGCATTTTCCTGTTGCTGATAAAATCTGAAGATCTCTTGCACAAGTCCATTGGTACTCGTTTTACAAATGCATGGATTGACTATAGAGGCGTTCACATTTTGAGCATGTCAACCAGAGAAAGCAACGTTAAGGCATTCAAACTTTATATTCTTATAAAAAATATAGAAAGAAACAAGTTTGTGCCCTTTTGAAAGTGTGAAAGACATGAAACTTCACTATGAATTGTTCTCAGTCAAATAGTCTTGTTAAGACTGCAATTTTAATTCATTTACATGCATTTTCTTGAAATAAAATAAAATTCATTTTACGATATTTGAAACCGAGGAAAATGAAACCGAAAAAATATCATCAATCTTTGATGCGTAGCATCAATGATTCCTCTTGGTAAGCTCAGATTTGAAATATGTCAAGACCAGTAACAGAAAGTGTGTTATTAGTGTGTTATTCAAGCCATACTTCTGTTAAATAAATACATTAAAGAAGCCATGTTCGTTGAATGTTTTTCAAGTACGTGAAAGTTTAAATTTCAATTCTGTTTTGACCCTAGATAGATTTTGTATTCCTCGCCATCAAAAATCAAGGGATGCAAAGACTAGTGGCCATAGATTAGTTGAAATGTGTAAGTCCGTGAATAAATTCATTATAGACACACGTTTGTGAAGTGATAGACATATAGGTTACTTCACATGTACAATGCATCATTTATTGAGTATGTTATAGCATCAGTTGAAGCCCTTAAGAATATCTATAATTTCCAAGTGGGGTGGTGTGGAGGGGGGCTTTCTTATAAGAATAATACTTTTAATAAAATCGAAATTGTGTCCAAAGTATTTATAAGACGGGATAAATCAAGAAGTAAATGCTATGTAAATAATATTGACCGTGCAAAAAATTAGACTTATTAAAGATTTAATAAACAATTTAATAGGGGTTATTTCTCCCAACAAGAAGATGTTTGATAGAATTTGTGATATGATGTTGACTGTATTTAAAAGTATCGCCTGAGGACAAGTTTTTCTTCTAAAAAAATATCTAGTGAAGTTAGGGAGAGGCAATATAAATGGTTTAGTAAGGAATGTAAAAGCGCCAGACATAAGTACCACGTAGCACGAAGATTGAACCGATCGGTATGAGCATTTGAGTCAGAAAATGAATTAAAGTAGGCAAGTCGACTGTATATATATATATATATATATATATATATATATATATATATATATATATATATATATATATATATATATTGTGTAAGCTCAATAGCAAACACAAGCCTAAAATTAGTGATAAACTAAGAAGCTATGTTAAGTCAGAAGAAATTCGTTGCATTAGAGGAATAAAACTAATGTGTTTTATGAATACTTCAAAGATCTTAATCAGGCGTTTTGATTCAAATGAAAACGCGATTTTCATGCAATATATTATGATGAAAATGAGATATTAAATAGATCTATTACTATTGAAGAAGTACAGAAGGCTATTCGAAATATTTACAATAATAAAGCTGTGGGTATGGACGACACCATAAGTGAGTACATAAAATCTACTAAACCTATTTTTTTACATTTATATACTTCATTTTTAACCTAGTTTTAGACTGTGGCATTATCCCAGAATCTTCGGTTATAGGATAAATACAACTAAAACATACAAAAAGGTGATAACAATCTTCCCTCGAACTACTGACTTATTGTACTATTTTATTGCTTTAGGAATATTGTTTACCACTATTTTAAATACAAGAGGTACGTACTATTTAGAGATGACCGATACCTGAAAGGAAAATCAGTCTGGATTTAGAAAAAGATATTCCACTCTAGATAATATTTGTTCTCTACCATACCCTTACAGACCTTTTAAAAGCAAGGAAAAAAATATTCTGTGCATGTGTCGATTTCGAAAGGCATTCGACACTGTATTGAGGGCAGGGCTTTCGAAAGAAAAAAAAAATGGTTCTAAATAATGTTAATGGTAAGTTGCTGAATGTAATTAGAAATGTGTATGGTAAATGTGTGCATATCAATAAAGAATTTTCTGAATTATTTGCTTGTCAGTGTGGAACAAGGCAAGGTGAAAATCTTTCATCCATCAAATTTTGTTATATCCTAATTATTTAGAAGTGTTTTTGGAAGCAAAAGCTTGTAATAGTGTGAATTTTGTATATTAGGAAACAATGATGACAATACTGCTAGTTTTGCCGAAAAAGAAACAGATCTTCAGAGAACATTGACTGAATTACATGTATCTATCTATCCATATATATATATATATATATATATATATATATATATATATATATATATATATATATATATATATATATATATATATATATATATATATACTGCCAATAATGGAGATTAAAAATCAGTGTTGAAAAAAACAAAAATAGTGTTATTTCTATATACGTCTCTGTGTAAAGCTTTCTTAGATTTTAGTGATTATTTATTTGATTATGGGATGTCGGTGTTGGGAACATATTTATCAAACCGAGTAGTTAGCCAATTATTAGAAGCGGACGTCATAATGTACAGTATTCACGAGACTTTAAGGTAGCATGGATTAGTTTCGTAAAATGGACCCTCCCTAATTTCTTAACATAAATTCTCGGAATATTTTGACATATTAGTGTTTAGTAATTTGGTATAGGAATAATTTTGCGTATTAGGCATTTGGGTCATATTTCGTAGTAAGTGGCATGAAATACTGATCTACGGCTTAGAATAGCTTACTAATAAATCATGCGATTGTGAAGCAAGGAAAAACATGCAAGTGTGAAATTAGAGTCTCGCGAATCGTTGGCTGATTAGAAGAAAATTATTTGTAGTATTAGCGCGTTTAAGCGCGTTTAAGAACCTTTCAGTTGACAAAGCCTGTTGTCTTGAGGTCCTAAGAAATAGGGGAAACATCGGCCTCAAGCCAGTCTCACGCAGGTGTCGTTTGATTCGATCGGTTGTGAGGTACAGTAAGACCCCTGGCGTATTACAATAGTAATACTTGGTTCAAGGCAGTCTAACCGTTTCTCGTTTGTATTTGGTAACAGATCATTGGAAATTATTGTTCAGTAGTTACAGTTAGGGTTGCTTTTTAAACCCAATGGTTAATTTTATCCGGCAAAAAGGAGAATCACTGAACAAGCTCAAGAAGCATAGTTTTTCCTATACAAAAGAATAAGAAATGTGTCTTTAACATTGGATTTACAAGAGACACTTGTTGACAATCCTGTTTTGCCGATAGTGTTATATGGATGTGAGAACTGGGGTTTTAGTGATAATTCTGTTACTAAACATGTACACACTTATTTCTTACGAAACGATTTACTTTTAAGGAAAAGACCCCACTCCCACACGACCCTATACATATATCTTGTATGTAGAGACCAGTAGGTTTCTTATGAGTACTTTGTATCAGAATTAGAGCTGTTGTATTTAGGTCTAGACTTGTTACTGGAAAAATTAGTAACATTGTACAATTATTTTATGATACTATGTTAGACGCTGCTGCTGATAGAATGCATATGCAATTTTTAATTGGCGTTCCTTTAGCAAACAATTTTGTGTGATTTAGATCTGAATCATTTATGGCTATCTCAGTCATTACTCACTGTTGATTGGCAAAAGAAAACAGTCAAAATGAGATCTAATCAATATATACAAATTTGGCACTCTAGTGTTTCTGCCTATTCTAAAAGTAGAATTCATCGGATATTTAAAAAATATTTTGCCCTTGAACCTTTTTTAGCACGTATGCCACGAAAGTACAGAATAATTTTAACAAAGTTCTGTACAAGGAATCATAGGTTTCCCACTGAACTTGGATGTGGTAAAATTTGGATATCTGAAAGAAGACGTGAATTATATTCCTCACAAGATATTGGTGATGAATTTCACTATATTTTACAATAGTTTGCCGAAATACAAATAGGCTATATAAGTAAGACGTTTCTCAAAAATAGTAATACATACAAATTAGGTGAGTTGCTAAATAGCACAAATGTTAAGGTACTAATTAGATTAAGTAAATCATTCTGATCCCCTGTGAACTTAAAACAGTTATGTCTGTTACCTTATTATCCTACTTTGGCATGTATGTCCAAAACATTGATCAGAAAACTCACTTTTAGCCCTTCTCAGCTATAATACCATCATTAATAATTTATGTTTGTACTTAATCTCACATGTATATTTTTACAATTGAGTTGGCAATAAGTTCAATTCATTTCTGTTCTCTTTCTTTTTTCCAGAATTTTAGATTTTAATGATCGCGCACCATATTGAACAGATAGATAAAAGGGTTACGACTTAAAACTATTCCATATATCCACGTACCTCTAACGTATACGAACTTGCACCTTAAAATTTAGGATCAGGAGATTTTTCCTTGCGAGTTATTGATAGAAATTTCCTTTTCTAGCAAAGGATGGTTTTCAGTTGTTGGTCATTCCATTCAACACAATTTTATTTTACCAATTCATAAATTAAAGGTTTCAATTTTTTGAGGGTGGTAGTTGTTTCTTTGCTTCTTTGTTCATTTTTAAGACAAAAGTGCATCACACCACCAAATGTGTTTGCATTGTCAGCTTTGACTTTTGCTATAATTATTCAAATATCTTTATTATTTTAACCTTTAATATTGTAGATTCTTAAAATAAAATAAATGAAATAAACAAAATGTATATGTTTGTAAAACACATATTCTCGCCCTTTCCCGTTTTGACTCCACGCAGAATTTGCAACCTCTTGGGTAAGAACTGTCCAAGGATAATTGTCTCATGTCTGTGTGTGTGTGTGCGTGTTTTCGTGCCCACTTAGTATGTACATGGTTACATGGTGGGAATCTAAATAGTTTCCAAGATATGACCCAGGGGTTAAGTCTCTTTAGAGGTACGGGTGGACCCCGGGATCAATACCAGTTGCATATATAAATTTGTCTTGTCATGTCCAGTAGGTGAATATATGGTTATATAATGGGGATCTCAGTAGTTTCAAAGTCACGATCCCGAAAGAGCTCGATGCATGACCCAGTGGTGCCAGTCTGATATTTATTGACTCTTGTGTCATTGATCACAGCAGCCATTTCTCAGGCTTGTAAGAGAAACAAATATGGAGTTATTTTAAATTTTATGTAAAATCTCTAGTTTCAAACCCAGGAGAAGAACAAAATTCCAAAATTGTAGCACAATCTACATCCATTGGACTAACATTGATCCAAGTTCGTGTGTCTAGTTCAAACTGTGTAAGAGGTGTTCAAGGACATTAAACACCTAAGTACGAAAGCCCGTACGGACTGTATAACAATATTCCCATGTTTCTTTAAAAGCGCGGAATAATATATATATATATATATATATATATATATATATATATATATATATATATATATATATAGTAATAGTTCCATAATCGATTAATTCTAGGCAAAATTGAACAAGAAAACCATATCTCAAGGGCAGAATGATCATAAAATGTGGAAGCGATCATGGACACTAACGCTTGTGTTATTTTTCCACAAAAAAAAAAAAAAAAAAAAATGACCGTATGGAGTTCCACGTTGAATGAAACGTATTTTTAAAAGAAAAATCCAAAGCAAACTCTAAATACTTTAGGCACTCAATGTTTGATAGCATATTCAATACTCATTAGGTAGAAGTAATCTTTGATAACATATTCAATACTCATTAGGTAGAAGTAATCTTTGATACATATTCAATACTCATTAAGGTAGAAGTAATCTTTGATAACATATTCAATACTCATTAAGGTATAAGTAATCTTTGATAACATATTCAATACTCATTAAGGTAGAAGTAATCTTTGATAACATATTCAATACTCATTAGGTAGAAGTAATCTTTGATACATATTCAATACTCATTAAGGTATAAGTAATCTTTGATAACATATTCAATACTCATTAGGTAGAAGTAATCTTTGATACATATTCAATACTCATTAAGGTATAAGTAATCTTTGATAACATATTCAATACTCATTAGGTAGAAGTAATCTTTGATAACATATTCAATACTCATTAAGGTATAAGTAATCTTTGATAACATATTCAATACTCATTAAGGTAGAAGTAATCTTTGATAACATATTCAATACTCATTAAGGTAGAAGTAATCTTTGATAACATATTCAATACTCATTAAGGTAGAAGTAATCTTACAGACGTGTTATATGTATAAAAAAAACAAACGAGGATGAGTGTAAGACAACTCATACGTATACACTTGGGCAGCTGGAATCGAATAGCGAGTGAAGATGAGTCAAGCAAATGCTAGTACATGTAATCTACCGTATATACTCGAGTATAATCCCAGTCCAAATGCAAACAACAAAGATCCTGATCTGCTGTCGCATAATGCGCCAGCAGATCAGGGTCTATATTGTTTGTTCTACTGAATAGTCCCTACAAACTGCATAGACCCAGATCTGCCGGCGCATTATGCGACGGCAGATCTGGGTCTATGCAGTTTGCAGTTGGTATTAGATCTGGGTCTATGCAGTTTGCAGTTGGTATTAGATTATACGCGAGTATATACTGTATGTACTGCGTTATCGCTGGCCATTCTGATGTCACAGCCGTAACACGATAACAAAGGTACGTTAAAGCTCTAACTACTCATGCCTACACGTATCCGTGCGCCACTGTTTTGGGCAATTTAGTGATTTTGTTTCAGTTATTTATGTTAACAAACAAATGTTGATGCATACTCCTTATACTACATACTGCTATAGCCGTTTACATGAAACGTTTATTGCTAGCTATTACATGTTGTTGGTCGTACTTTTTGATTTTTCTATTTCCAAGCTGAATTTAATCAGGCCGTTCTTTTCAATATCAAATAAAATGGAATCTACACGGTTGGTCATCAAAAAGCGTCAAGAGTTGTGCCCGTACGAAACCACCAGTTGAATCAATTTTTGTTGTATGTTAGCAGAACGCCATTTGGAAAAAGAAAACAACTCAGGCGGAGTGGATCATAATCAAGAAGGCCCGAAATGCAGACAAGGTGCCTCTTTACTTATGTGGTATATAGTTGACTCAAAAAAGGAAAATTCCCTGCCTCAAAATTTACTGGTCCCCATTAATGGAACCTACACAGATGAAGCCTTAAAAAAGCAATTTGCTTTCAGCAATATACGACTGAATTCTTTCGATGTGACAAAGTTCTTTGTATGCTAAAGATAATTAGCACTTTTTTACAGGGTTATTTTCTGTCAAAAAAACGGGGGAAAATGGCAAGACAAATAACAAACAAACAAACAAACAAATATTGACTTTGGGCGATGCATTACGCATATATTTTGTATTTTCAGTCTAGTATTTGACGATGTTTAAACATTGATTTTACCCGTGCGTAACAATAACCAAATTGCATTCTACATCGACGAAGATCCGGCATCACATGTCGCTCATGCAGATTATGGTCTCGAAACAAACTAAGAAGAGTCTACTTCTTGAATTTATTAGAAAGATTTAAAACAAAATATGGTATGCGTTTCTGCATAGCTTTTCTAAAGATTTAAAGATACATTGCTCCATAAATTGGTGAAGAACATTCCTAACTTTCTCAATCATACAAAATTCAAGCGGTCACAAGCAAGACACGTATTGCCTAAAACCAACAATCTGTCTGGTGAGCTATGATGTTTCTTCCAAGATCATGTTTGTTTGCAATGTTAACAGTTTTACCTGGTTACACATCACCGACGACATGTCGCTTCATTCATCGACAAGAGCATACATATTTCAATTATTTCAAGATAATTAAGGTAAATTAAAAAGATATTCAATTTTGCATACATAAATATTTTATTCTACTTATCTTCGATTAATGTGGTTGAAAAAAAGGAATGTTTTCAGTAGCAATTATTAACTGTGTACGAAGACACTTGTTTTTCTATCTGTAAGCAGCACGTTTCGGATATAACTGTATAAATCGGATTCAACTGATGGAAGAATATGTATGTACTTTTTAACAAAACATCTCCTGGATATTTCAACAATATACAAGTCGCTGTTTTTGATGCATTTTAATATATGTCTTTAAACTTTATTGTTAATTGTGTAATGCTTATTGTATGCTGTAATGGTGCAAATTTCTGTCGATTCGGTAGAGCACATTTAGTCGGCAGAGAACAATTAATTAGATTTATGAGGAAAGATACCGTATTAAATCGCTAGACTGCGATGGGGTTAATGTCCCTCTTTTGTTTCTTTTTTTTTTTTTTGGGGGGGGCGAAATTAATTCTTAATTAAGCATTCGTTTATTTAACAGTCAGACAGATTGGAAGGAAAAGGTTAACTTTGGTCTAGGTATCGGAAATGTCAACGTTGAGAGGATGCAAGGTTTGTTTGTAAAATTGTATTATCTTTTGAAATTCTCCAGAATCGGTTATTTAAAAATCTAGAGTGTTACACTGACCGCGTTTGGCGTGTATTTATAAAAGGCGGTAGATACGTTTAATCCTGATTGGCTACGCTAAATAAGGGGTGTGTTCCCAGACCAAAATTTCATGTTTTAAATTTCCACATCGCAAAATGTAATCAGTCTAAGTTTTCCTGCAAGAGGAAGAGATCTTGACTCCTTGAGGATAAGACGAAATTCTCTCGTATAAACAATTGTTCAAGTGACCGGTGTCTAGAAGTTTAGGGACAATTCTGGCGGTAGAAGCGAGCGAATCTCCAGCACAAGGTATTTGCATCAATCTCATGTAATTCGTTGATATTAATATAATTATTTGTTTGAATTTATTTGCTTAAATTCGTACATCAGTTTTCTTGATATGAGTATAACTATTTGTTTGAGTTCATTTGTCTGAATTCGTACCATAATCTTCTTTATATGAGTTTGACGAATTGTTTGAATTTGTCGTCTTGATTGTTATAGGAATCATGTATTCTAAGAATTTCATGCATTACTTTATTTGATACAAGTTGTCTTAGATGATTTCATGTATGATAAAGACTTGAGTAAGTATTCACTGAAATTAATGTAGTTAAGCCATGAAGTGAATTTCATTGATTCATTTGTATAATTAGGACGTGAATTGAAACTGTTATGTCTCGTGTGATGTTAATGTGATGAAATAGCCGCTAGGAAGTACATTAATCTTCTGAAACTAGGTTTGTTTATGGTCTGTCAAGTTTGGCTTGACCAGATAGCCTTTGGTGTCTGTTTGAATTCCGATATGACGATATCTGACGTAACGAGAGTGGACAGAAGATTTAGGTTGCTTCTCTGTTTATTTTGAAAGGGGAAATAGCTCCATCCACCCATCCAACGATCCATCTATCCACCTACCTACCCACAAAAAGTTCGAGGGCCGAAGGAGGCGAGATAATAGAGCGTGAGAAGGAAAAGAAGAAAAACAAGGGGAGAACAGCAACATTGAGTTGGAGTGACCAGCGATAAGCAGGTTATGCAGGCAGGCAGGGCAATGACTTCGATTGTTCACTCGATTCTATGATGAACTAATTCTATCGTTTTAAAACAGATCGGCTATTTACATAAGTATATTTGTCTTGAAATTCGGTAAATGATTTATTTCAAAAACAAGTGTATCTTCCTAATGTAATGTATTATCTCAATTTGTTTTATGTAATTGATTAAATTGTTATATTTCATGTACGGGGGCTCGTATTATTCTGTTCGATATATCTGCTCAGATCTCTATTTATTCCATCTATAAATTTCATAATTTATATTATTATTTACTCGATCCGGGCAATAACACCGAGGGCAATCATCCTCTAGATAACGACAACCAACCAAATCGGACACCTTGTAACGAGGGTAGTCCGCCACATATGCATTTTGTTACTCTTCCATAAATTTTTTTATACCTCTACAATTTTCTTTTTCAAACGCTAAATATTAATAAATTTTAGCTAACTTAAATTGAACGAAGTTGTTTAATCAAGTTGTGAAATCTCAGATCATTTTTTATAATTATTTTGTGTAAGCAAGGGAAGATATTTTAGGAAATGTTTTTCAAATGCATAGTGTTCATTGAAATTCAAGTACATTGATGTAGTAAGCTTGTTTGGAGAAAAAAAAACCTAGTCATGGCTTCATTCTTTGTTTCAACACTCATTTAATTTTTCATCTTTTGTACTATGTATTATGACATGAGAAGAAGGTTTGGTTTTGACTTGTCAAATACCATGCGCGTCTTTTACAGTACAACTTGATTTTTAAATACTGAAGTCTTATTTTCACGGATGAGGCATTTTGCTCATTAGTGATATTACATCATGGCACCCTACAATTATATAAAAGACTTGGACGTAAATCTAAGCATGGGATTCTTTACGGTTGTTGTTTTTGTCATTCAAATCGTGAAGTAACTTGTGTATGTTCTCGAACATTCAGTAGTTACGCCATTTTCTATTTATTACACTTGGACAAAGTGTTAATTATTTTCTATCATGTCCCTTCAAGCTTAGATAAACCATCTGCAAGAACATATTACGACATGCAATGTACTTTGCTAAACCCTATTCTGCTTTTGAAACGTTTTGCTGACAGTAGCAAAGCTAGAGTGAAATGTCCACAAAGTTTATGAAGCATGTATGCGACTCTTTTTTTGGATAGTAAATAGTTGCAGATAACTTACACAGACCCTGAATTAAAATATTAAAATAAACTGATTGTCATTCACAGAAAATGTTATCTATCACAGAATTTTTTTTAAAAACGGCGCTTTTTCATAACGCCTACATCTTTTATCTAATGAGTATTGTTCAAGTAACTACAATCAATGTAGCATCCCCGATCGGTAGGCAATCAGAAAGACACCCCACGCAATGACTCGAACATACAAAATCACTATGTTTAGGTAACATATTAATATTATGAAGGCATCAATAATCTATCAATGATATGGCTTTTCAGGCAATTATGATTGAAACATGGACATGTGAAATTGTAAATAACCTAGGTACTTTAATTATCCAAACCTAAAAATTCGTGCTATGTCTGAAAGCGATATATTCTACCAGGTTAATGGTTTTATGGCTTTGTAAATTGACTATTTAAGTGGAAAGTATTGAACATATGCCTTTAGTTGTCAAAGTATAGACTCCAATATCAGCGTTCTTTTACTGTAAAAATAACTACCGTACGATAGCATCGTTATTTTGTAGTTGAGGCAGAAACATTTTCTTTTTTGCGTATCAATTTTCGTTTCTAATGAACATAACCATTTTCGCCCCTATCTCTGATTACCTGATCTGATTCTGATTGTATAGCCTCTCATGGTTGTGTCTACTGTAAAGTAAGGATAATGGGTGCATTGCGACCGGGATTTCAACACATATTTAATCCCCCACACAGACAGACACATACTAGAGAGAGACATTGTAGGGACTATCTTACTTCGTATTGATCAGTGCATATACTTTTTTCAACCTCAAAGTTGAGGTTCATTCAGTATAAAAATTGTATGCAGCTTTATTTAAATACAGATAACTCTTACGTGTGCTGTTTGAATCAAAGGTAATTGATTCCCAGCGTATATTCATCATGCACAGTTCATATGGACAATTGCGTATATTCATCATGCACAATTCATATGGACACTGCGTATATTCATCATGCACAATTCATATGGACTCTATGATTAAGAAGTATCAGAAACGGTATACATAATGTGTACGTAACTAATAAGATAACCAGAGCAACGGTCATACATAGGTTGTAAATGAATCGATTACATGCACTCATTGTTAGAAATAGACCTGTACGCCTGGAATGGCACATGTATATTACTGACTTGAACGCCAATTCCATTCGTAATTATTGCAATATTTTATTGCGTAAAATACCATCCCATTGCCCTTCCTGTCCACACGAATGACTAGTATTTTCAATTTGAAACTATTACAAAATATATGCGTATTTAGACTTAGGTAGTAATATAATGACGTGAAATTCCAAAGTTATTTGGATTGAATATTGTTCCCATTAAAACAAAAGCAGATTGGCTGCTTTGTAACACTGATTCTGAACAGCCAGATAAGTGAGTGCTTTATTAAAATGAGATAACTCCAAATCGAAATGCCATATCAAATAAAATACAGGTATTTTCTTATTGCCGAACGTTTCATACTTTACTTCATCTATTAATTAAAGTTTCACACGGTAGAATCTAAACTCGCTTTCATTTACGAGTCCTTGAACGTCTTCTATATGCAGCAACTTCAAAATTACGGACAAACATCAAAGCCTAAATTCATAAAATGAAATGAAAGTTTAATATTCATGAAAATATGCCTAACTGAATTCGAACCTTTAATAAAGAAGGACAAAATGATTCCATTTTTGTCGTGATGAAAAATTGATCCCATTTTGACATTTAAAATAGAGAATGACTATGTCACATATTTCTTTCTTACTTGGAAGAAAATGCGTCATAATAAACAATAGAGTAGATCTGCCACACTAAGATACGAGGGGTATTTTAAAAGTTCTGAATATTTTGTTACAACTTTGTTTGTTTATTAGAACCTGTGAATACATTTCATGCCGATCGATATACAACAACAACAACCCAAAAAAGGCCGACTTGGATAACGTTTACGGATATATTTCTCTTTCATATCCTATAATTTTGAGGTGGTTTCATCATTTTAAAGATGGTCGCAAATCCATGGAAGATTATTCACGTTCTGGAAGACCGCTGTCTTCTATTGGAGAGTGGGATGTGGCTGCTGTGAAGGGGACAATCGATGAAGATCCTCGAAACACAGTGGAAAATATTTCTATTATCACGGCATTAATTCGTGAGCTTTTTTTAACATACTGAAGAATAATTTAAGGCTGAGAAAGGTTTGTGCAAGATCGGTCCCACATGTGTTGACGGCTGATCAAAAATAGTCTCGGGTAGCAATAGCCAAGCAGCTACTCGCCAACTATGAAAGGAGTTATCAGAGACATTTTAATAAGTTTGTCAACGGTGATGAAACATTGATTTAATTTCTAAAACCCAACTTGTGAGAAAATAATAAAGTCTGGATCGTAGAAAACGAGCAGAGACCACAAATTGCTTGATGTAATCGGACTGTCAAGAGAGTTTATACGCATTAATTTTCCATGAAAAAGGCTCGGTCGTCCAGATGTAATCGGACTGTCAAGAGAGTTTATACGCATTAATTTTCCATGAAAAAGGCTCGGTCGTCCAGATGTAATCGGACTGTCAAGAGAGTTTATACGCATTAATTTTCCATGAAAAAGGCTCGGTCGTCCAGATGTAATCCGACTGTCAAGAGAGTTTATACGCATTAATTTTCCATGAAAAAGGCTCGGTCGTCCAGGTAGCTTTGCCTGACTCTGCTTGTACCACTGGCCATTTGTGTGCCTCCAACGTCTTGCCAAAAGTTATGGAACACTACCGAATGACCCGTCTTAGCACCGGTACCCGAGGTGTCCATCTACTCCATGACAAGGCACCGGTGCATAAATCCTCCATACAGCCCTGATTTAGCTCAAAGTGAGTTTTTGGCTGAATCCCAATATCTAAGATTTTCTGAGGGTCAGACGATTTGAAAGCTGCCATGCGGTTGGAAGTGCAGTTTTCCAATGTATGAATAACATACCAAAAATGAATATAAAAATGGCATTTAATAATTGGATAATCAGACCGAGAAAGTGTGGAGGTGCATGGGGAGTACTTTGAGGGCATGTACTGACGTACCTTTCACTAATAAAGACCTTTGTTGTACAGCGCAATAATATTTAGAACTTTTTAAATACCAATCATATAGGCTTCATCTAATACAACAGATGTTGATTTTGTGTACAATACTGCAAAGAAGAAAATAGATATGAAAGTGGGTCGCCTTTCTGTGTTTTGCCTATTCATCAATATATCTGCGTAGGTGACAGTTGAAAAATGCCCGATGCGCCCCTCCTTCGTGTCGTAAGAGGCGACTATTGGAGGCAGACGCCCCAGTGCGGACTCGCGACCAAACGTGTGCGGGTTTGAATCCTCCCTTCGGATCAGCCTGGGTCGGCTGCCGTAGCGTGTCCTTAGGCAAGTGTCTTTATTCCGATTGTTTCGGCACTAAATAATATATATGTGTTGATGTGCCGTAAAACACCAAACCAAATCCATTCTCATTTAAATTACCGTTACCGCTTATACCATCGTTATTAAAGAAACAATTGAGAGGCCACAAATGTGATGCGTCGCCTGCATTGCTATATAAGTAAGGCGAAACTATTACTTCGTTAATGATACACCATCCAATATCTTCTACCATTTTTCATTGTTTAAGGGCTTTACCCTTAAAAAGAAAAGTAAGTACAGTTCTACTCCCTTACTTGAGAATATCTGATTAAAGTGTCGGTAAAACCTGTTTTTAGATCGAAAGAAAACAAAGATTTGACTGCTTGGAATTGACGACAACTTGAATAACAATGTCTAATAGAAGTTAAATTTCAGAATTATGTGTTGAATTTAAGTTTCAGAATTATGTGTTGCCACTTTTTAAACAAGATTTAACACAAAAAAAGTTAGAAATATAGCATTATATAAGGTCAGTAAACAAATCTTTTGGAAAGCGCACTGAAAAGTCACGCAACCATATGTGTAATAAATAATATTATCGAAATGAGTCATGAAATTACATATGAATTCAACAGCATTTTCGAGTTTGATCCGATGGTTTAATTATATTTACGAACCACACTAACGCTCTGGCATTATTACTTAACAAGCACATTGTTAGTTGCAAAAGCATTCAATTAACTTGCGAAAGTAATCTTCTAAGCTTTGAAAATACACATTCGAATAAAAAAAAAAAATGACAGTTTGATTGTTTTTTTGTTTTTTTTTTTTGTTATTTTTATCTATGTGAAGGGAAAAGGCGAAACCAAATACCATCCTGAATTCATACTTTAGTTGCTTTAGAAGAGAAACTCTGGATTTCAAATAAATTTTATACCTTATATACCCATATCGGCGGAACTTAGAACATACCGTATGTACTCGCGTATTAGATAGGTCCAAATGCAAACAATATAATGCGCCGGCAGATCAAGGTCTATGTTGTTTGTTCTACTGATTAGTCCTTACAAACTGCATAAACCCAGATCTGCCGGCGCATTATGCGACGGCAGATCTGGGTCTATGCAGTTTGCAGTTGGTATGAGGTTATACGCGAGTATAGACGGTATATATTACATGTTAAGGGCATAATTGTAGACTGGTTCATTTCCAATTGCACACAACACACGTCAGCCAGTTGAGCTTAACTTTAGACAACCCCTTTGCCATTTTTCATATCTTTTTTCTTCAGCTCGAGGTTATATAAGCCTCCACCTCTTTAACCTTTTGGGCATGAAGAAAAACACGTGAGAACTACAAAAACAAAACTTTTGATTCCAAACTATCTGTTATTTTATATACATTTTACAGAATTTTAAAATCTTTACGTTTAATATTTTACCTTGTACTTAATGTTTATCTTCCTAAACTTTTGTGCAATTCATATTTGCATTTTTCGAACTTTACCTTTAGCTGTCACTACATAGTCACTTTTGTGCTGCGGTGCTGCAAAACACTACTATATACATACATACATCCAATCTTATTAGTACCTCTGGGAATACACAGAGGTGTGAGAATAGTATTGTATCGTGTCTCTCTCTCGTTGTGGGTCGGTTGTGGGTCGGTGTTGCTGTCCATTTAGAAAAGGAAATTACAACTATTCCATATCAGTTATCACATATTGACATTCCCACTTTTCATTTGTCTTTAACCTCAATTTAGCGTTCAAGCTTGTGTTAACCTATAGTTATTTAAGTGTCACACAGAGCATGGTTTGGTCATAGCTATAGTTAAGTATTAGGCACCTTACGTGGTAAACCTTAATCGAAATCAATTACATAAAATAGTGACTTGGTTAAATGTGTCGTACAGGAAAAAAACGGTTGCAAGATACGATAATGTGTCCTATCTAGCTTAAATTTTAGGTTTGAAAGAATGAAAAGTTCCTACATCTATATCAATAAGGTTCTAAGGCAGGAATAATGATGGGTAATGTTTTATTTGAATCTCCTTAGGTTGGATAAAATTGTAATCGACGAGGCAATCATTGATCATCTTATGTGAAGCACATGCACATAAAAACATTTGTGATCGACCAACGTCGGATGTCGATCACAAAGTCATTTATGCTAACTTTTCTAAATGTTTCACACAAACGTTTTACATTGCTAACGCCGCTCTCCGCCGTCGATGTTGAAAAGGTAACTTTAACTGTTGACGTAGGCCGTATGATAATAATACAACGATACTTCAAGAAAGGGATGATTTTTTGCAAGCAGATAGGTCATTTAAATTTCCACCAACCTTCTGATTGCTGTGTGTGGATGGGGGGGGGGGGGGGAGAAGGCAGGAACAAGCGGGGGCAGCTTCTTGTAAGAAATTACAGACATCATACATGTCTCTTGAAACCGTGTTAAAAACCGTCACCTTTGGAATCAAAATTAATTTTGTTAATCACTGGTACATATACAAGAAGATATGAGCCTTAATAAATGAACTATCGCGCAAACGCTTTTATTTTCTCTCTCTCTCTCTCTCTCTCAAAGAATTACAGAAAATGAGGTCGAATGTCCTAATGATATCCTGTTCTTACATAATTTGATTGTTTTCATTAATTGCACGCCAAAAGTAAGATGCATTGCATTGCATCCTCATAGTATCGGTACCTGTCGCAGTAAATCTGTGCGCCGACAGGTAATCTGTTAGACTATTTTGTCCTATTTCGGTACACTATGCAGCTGATTTGTCTTATTTCCGTTAATTTTGTGTGACATTTTGTTGTGTAATTTCCAGCTGATTGTCATTATACAGCGGGTAAAAGTCGTACAGGTCTACCGAAAAAAAGAGAATCCAGTCGCATTCATTCATGTGTCTGATAAATACAATGCATTAGGTGCTCAGGGGTAAAGATACAAAGTGCTGAATTAATGCATATCAATCCAAAAGCTGTTTAATATGAAAATTGACTCCTGCACATTTAAAAGGGCACTACACGCAATTGTCGGTGTAACGAAAAGAAAAGTTTGATTTGCATTATTTGGTTGCTCTGAAATTATTAAAATTGATCGGAAAAGAAGCAAAAGGTATCATATATATATATATATATATATATATATATATATATATATATACACACACACACGTGCGACCGGGAGAGAAATTACCGAATTATCTGCTCTACTTGTCCCGGCTATATACGATGTTAAGCGGTGCAAAGTACCGCTAATCTTCGTCAGTAAAATCATGAAATCTACACTTTTCGAAAGAAACAGGAGAAGCGATAGAGAGAAAAGGTAAGATCAAAGTCAGAATAATAACTGGGTACATAGTTAGGCAGGTGGAATTAGTTAAATCGGTAGTTTAGGTCAAATTTCCATGTGAATGACGAAATATTGGTAGTACATGTATTTCTGGGTGTTTATATTTTCTTGCATGAACACTTGTTTTTGTTTGTATGTTTCTTTGAACAGTATACATTATATCTTAATGGCGCAGAATGAATTCATACACATAAAGGGCATTGTATTGCCATCTTTAGTACACGTTTCCAGCATGATGCACGCTTTATTCTGGGTATTATATCTCCGCGCTCGGTAGCAAACGGTTTTGTTTACGTCTTATGATGAAAGGGTTATAATTAGGATTTAGTAACGATTTACGGTAAAAATTACTAAAATGCAGACATATGAAAGTACAGGAATTATATTATTTAAAGTTGTAATAATAGTACTAATCATCATCATCATCATCATCATCATCTGTAATCTTTATTTTACCAAATGTCATATGAACAATTCTTCATTAACTTCTTTGAAATCACCTAAAATATGAAAAATACTGAAAGAGTCACATATGTGAAAATTTCCATATGTAATAGAAGGTCGCGTAGACCATGTGACTTTTTCGTCTGTTTTCACATTCTGACTACTCAGGAGGTGTGATATGGGTAAAATGCAAAGATAGCGTAAAAATTTCATCACAGTTTCTAATTACACCACAAAACATGTGTGGTGGAACATTGTTATATGTATATACGTATATGTGTTACCTATCTTGCAAATATGACAGCACATCCAAATCATAATTTAGCGAACCAACCTTGTTATAATAATGATAATAATAATAATCATAATCATAATCATACGAATAGTATTAGTAGTGGTAGTAACAGTAGTATTAGTAGCAAAAGAAGGAGGTGGAGAAGAACACGAAAAAGAAAAAGAAGAACTATATGTCGACCCCTTAAAACTGACAGGTACCCAGGTGTCTCTATGCTCCAGCTCAAAAAAAAGCGTATCTTGTATAATCCGGCTGAGTCTAAATGCGGCATTTTGTATTTTGTAACTATTTATATTCAGTTCACACATACGTCACTTGAATTATAAACAAAAAAAATTATTTTCTCTGCATTCAACTGAAAATAATTTCCCTGAAATTGATTCCGCTTTATTGAGATTCCCCAATCAATATGAATAATGTATTCATCTGGTACCAGTTATACAAGGAAAAGTAATCAGGGAAGAAGTTCAAACCTTTGACAATACATTGGTTGATACTAGTCTGCTTTTAATATAGGTATATAGAGACTGATACCATAAATAATGTTGATATCCAAAGACTATTGAATAAAGGTCTGATTTATTTTCCATTTTCATTTTTTAACATCACATATTTCTTCCAATACATACCAAAAAGTACAGAAAATCTTAATCCAAACATACAGTAAAAAAGAAACTAGAAATGTAACTTTCAAAATTGATAACGTACGGGACAAATTCCCTTCCACACTACTTTTGCATATAAGTAAATGTTGCCGAGTTTGTTGAATCTAATGACAGCCCAGTTGTTCTAGCTTGTCACCAGCCCTGACAATACACTTTAATGTAGATGTATTTATTCAACTACGTTATTGATTCGCAGACAATATAAAAATTAGTTTCACAACTGGATACTAACATGAATAAATTGACTTCCTCAATCTATAAGACAAGCTTAAAAGTGTGGTTGTTTATCGAATTGTATTGTGTTTTTGTAACGATTTTACATGCAGCGAGAGTAAATATTTAATGTAAGAATTTTTTAAAATTGCCCTGATAATGAAATCTTTGTAATTAAATTGATATGTTTTTCGTGGCCCTAAAATATTGACCTGTTTAAATTTCGAGAAATCTCTAGTGCCTCCCGGTAATGCTTCCCTTATTCCCCTGTGGCATAACGATGATAACATGAAACGGATACCGCTTACTGTAGGAGTACATGTATATCATTTTTATATTCTAAAAGAAGCGTCACAGCTTCAAGCTTTAAAACAGTAATAGTACATAATGCGATTGAAGCTTGATGAATTCTCTATCCAAAACAGCCTGTAAGGTGTGTGAAATATTCTCATTGGTTTATTAAGGACCCATACACACGATAAAAGATGTATTAACTTTGCTGCATAAATCAAGTTGTACTGTGTGTGTTAGACTATTACTCGGTAATACAAACATTCGATAATTAGTATGTTTCAAATTTTAAAATAAAGTATTGTATATTTCCTCAAGCGAGGTTTATAAACCTTCGCTTTTCAGCCATTCAAATTCATGAGACTAAGATCGCAGGTTAAGGTCACAGCTGCTGAAATCAATAGCTTTCTTTGTCGCGTGTGCATGCACAGAAGATAAAGTAAGGTTATACACCAATGTTGATAAACCTTGCTTTACCTATTGTACGACCCTATATTGTCAGTGAGTGGAAATCTCATATAGCACATAGATCGTAATCTAATTTTTTTTTAAACATTCGACAGAGAGAGGAGGCAGGGACAAGCGGGGGGAGAGGGGGGCTTCTTATAAGAAAATACAGACATCATACACGTCTCTTGAAACCGTGTTAAAAACTGTCACCTTTGGAATTGAAATTAATTTAGTTCATTCGCACGTAAGATACAAGAATATATGAGCCTTAATAAATGAACTATTGCGCAAACGCTTTTATTTTCTCACTCTCAAAGAATTACAGAAAATGAGGTCGAATGTCTTAAATATATCCTGATCTAACATAATTTGATTGTTTCCATTCATTGCACGCCAAAAGTAAGATGCATTGCATCATATCATCATAGTATCGGTATCTGCTCGCCTATGCCATTTTTTGTCACAGTATATGTGTGAACCGACAGGTAATCTGTTTGACTGATTTGGTCTTTTTCCGGTACACTGTGCAGCTGATTTGTCTTATTTCTGTTTAACACAATAGCAAAAAGAAAACATATTCTTTTATACACCAGTTACATATTATTAAATAATTATATTTGAACAAAAGTTTTACTAAAATTAATAATCATCCCTTAGCCCTCAAATATTGGATATTCTTGAACTCCCAGGGAACGATTCAGAGCTAAAAAAATATATAAACTACAAGAAAGATATGAATAAATAATATATAAAATATAGTGTATTGTATCTTCTTTTTTTTTACAGAAAGTACAAATCGTGATCTAATTGTATTATTACACATTCCTTAAAAATACAGAAAATTAAAGTAACTTGATATAGAAGAGCGCAAGTAATTGTATATAGTTGGTAAATTAGCAATAATTGCATTGCAGTGGAATGCGTTTGTTATTTTAAGTAAATTATTGTGCTAATACTGTTACGTGTCAAAGTCAAAGCCACTCCAGCTGCGGAACTTATTGTCTCAATTTCCGATCTTCATAGTACTTAAGCCGAATTGTGCATTTGGTATTAACAGCTTCAAGTGGGAATTCTGTCTGGTTCAAACAACCGTGCACTCGGTATTAACAGCTTCAAGGGGGAATTCTGTCGGGTTCAAACAACTGATGGAATTATTATTTTTCAGAAATATAAACTTCAGACGAGATGCTAAGTGGATAGCAATATACAAAATGCTTTGGATAGCATGAGACAAAAAGGTTGCCCATGCTCTCTTTTTCATATTCTTATATATATATATATATATATATATATATATATATATATATATATATATATATATATATATATATATATATATATATATATATATAGAGAGAGAGAGAGAGAGAGAGAGAGAGAGAGAGAGAAAGAATTACAAATATACACCAAACCCAAACAGAGCGGAAAGTGCTATCCCTGGATTATACAGGACAATGCTTGATAACATTAACATAATTTTTAAATACGAATAAACAATATTATCATACAGGTTAGAGTATTTTAATTCATACTCTACGGAGATTCGAACCCGGATCCGCGAGTTACGGCACTCATCGCCTAGCCTGTAAGCACCAACCTTATACCATCTTGACCATGCACACATCGCCAAACAATGATGCTACCATGTCGGTGGTATAGGTATACGTGCGTAGCAGACATTTGGCAGCTAATATACACAGGAGAGCATAGGCTATAGCCTTAGCTAAAACAACGGACCCGCCCACTTTAAAATGGCTCTAACATGAAATTAACTCGTACATTATTAGTATTAAACTTTTAGTTCAGTGCATGACAATAAGTATCATTCAATTATAAAAAAGAATATTTGGGTTCATTTTGCTGACGACGAAGCAAACTGGAATACCACAGAAGAATACCGGACCTCGTTTATACGCACCGTTGCACGTATCGACACAACGATTGATTCCCAAATCTTCTAGACGCGAAGTATGGTCCGTGATATGTAGGCAATATACATTGCACTGACTTGCATATACTGGGAGTGATTGAAAAAGATTGCACTGAAATCCGCGAATATAGTTTCTTGTTCATATCATCCTCTTTTTCGGCCTTTAAATATTGCAGTCGTTAGGATAAAGAATCAATAAGATATTACCTAGATTCAATAATTCTATTATTTCTATCACAACATAAAAACTTCTATCTTCTGTTAATGATTGCAAATTGTAAATTGTAAATATTGAATGTTCTTCCTAGTAAAGGCAGCAACATGAACAATCGAACATTTAGTTATGTAGTTTTATCTACGTAATTTCTAATGCCTGTAATGAACCCCTATAGAGCGAAGAACCTAAATGTTAAAGGCATCACTACACTAATCGGGTCAATTACCTGTTTTTGCATCCTATTGTTGTCCCTAAGAAAATCATTATTTTTTTCTCTGATTTTCCCTTGAGACTTGCTAACCAGTGAAGAGTGTTATTTGCATTAAATATAAATCAGCATTAAAGTCTAAACATAAAATATAATGTCTATATATTTCAGCCTCTTAGCTTTTGCTTACAATGACAAAGCAAACAAGTGTAATTCGGCCACGTCTGGAAATGTCACTTGCACTAGAAATTTTAGTCATTTCATTCAAATGCTACTATTTCTTAGAGAATTCAAAATAAGCCATATTTATTTTTTTATATATGTTGTGTATAGTTTAGTGCCAAACATAAGTAAGATAGTCTTGAAACATCTAAACTAACGCAGTGGATTTCATCAGAAAGGCAGAAAAATGAAGAACATATATTACTGGAGTAATACCTTGAAGTGACCTCAGAAATACGATGGAATCTTTAATAATGAATGATGCAAATCACACGCTTATGTAAGCATGGAACAATGGTAATTTTAACACCTGTTTCGAACAAACATAAACAACTGAGGAATCATCAGTGCCGAACCAAAGACGCAAATGAATGCCTGAAATTGAATTTATTTCCAACCTGAAAACCATAGCTTTTTGTGCAGAGTTCGTTTCACATAAATGACTTCTTGACTTCTGCCATTAAAATAAACGTTTCCTTTTTAGATAAATTCTTTTGAGAACTCAAACTTTGAAAACTATTCATTCTGACGAAATTACTGGAATGTTTTAGTGAATTGACTCCAGCTAATTAAAGAGGCGGGTTATAGATAGATACACTTTAGCGATCGAGAAAAGGAAAAAAGCAAGCAAACATAAAAGGAAAAGACATTAAGTAGTGACATAGTTGCATATTGCATGTTTATCTTTTTTTTCAAAACAGTATGCAAAAAGAAAAATTCTACATAATGTTCCTATATAATGTTCGGAAGACACTAATTAAAGTTCTGAAAGGTGTTGGCAATTCTGGACAAAGCCTGGATTCTAAACGAACATTGACAACTGATGTTGTATGACAAAATTCCTAAAATGCTTGATATCTGACAGAAAGAAATTTTACCCTCTTAATACCAAAGCTGTGAATATTAACTTTATACGCCAAGAACACTCATTCCCGCGAGTAATTAAGTTATAAATGTTGATAAGGTCTTACTTCATAAATTAGAACTAAGTATTCCCGGCTAAACTGTTTTCTTTCACGTTATTGCGATCCAGAGTTCAAGCAACTATCAGATTTCGAGATGAGATTTCCATTTTCTTAACAACTTGAAATATATTATTTATTCATAATTATAATATTGCTTCCATTGACTTACAAAATGCAATATAACAATTGGAATTCGCCAGTTCTGGGTTAAAATCTTGTCTATAACACTCTTTAAAGCACTGACAATAGTGTTGTAGCACGCTTTAAAGCACCGACAATCTTGTTATAACACGCTTTAAAGCACTGACAATCTTATTACGACTTGAGGGTCGTTGTTTTGGATGACACATTTCTACCTTAGAGTTTTTTGTTCAGTTCCGATGTTCTTCGACCAGAGTTTTTCAAAAATGGAATGTGATCCACTAAAAGTAATCTTATCTGACTAACCTGAAATAAATTGTCAGCAAAGCGATTTACGACCATAATGTCAGAGATACAAATACATGTTAACGCCAGTCAGGACCTATCGTTTATTCCTGTATAGACACTAACACACGACTGATTCAGGAAATTAATTATCAGTTATTCACGGCGCCGTTTATCAATTCTACATTTTCTGACATTCTACGCTTTATGGAAGGGCCATCACACCTGACTTCCATTAGCCATAAAACGGCAAGTACAAACAATGTCGATTTTTTAGGCATTACCTAGACACAAACTAGGTAAAAACTGCTATGTTTGACATTAGGGTTAATTCCAAATGTTTTGATTTTCGTACTTGCCTTCTGGTTTAAGCCCATTTGACTTATAAAAAATAAATAGTTGCTTAAGTCTTTAATATTAAAATAATTACCTAGCTTTGTTAATCAAATAAAAAGTTCAAAATCTTTGATGACTTATCAATTAAACATGAACGACTAATATGCTACCAGCAAACTATCAACTACATCTGACGATATGCTACTTTGTTACATACCTAATTAAAGGTTATTATGCCGATATGCAATCCCATGTCGAAATGTTCACAGGAATTTGCAAAGAGAAGCATACAATTTCACAGACACAAGTTTGTCATCAGACAAATGAATAGGCTTATCCATAAATACACTGTTTTAAAGACTCGTCAAAGTGTTCCAGATTTTTAAATACAAATGCAAGCATTCATGTTCTTTACTTTTTTCATTTGCTATTCTACGCAAATATTCAAACAAGAAACACAAGGTTTCCTCTCCTCTTCAGTGCGTTTTGCATATCAGTAGAAATTAATATAATGAGGTGATCTCCAACTGTAATATATTTGGCTGTAAGTTATAGAATATGTTGTCTTGCGGAATGTCGGAAATAGTATCATCTGCTGTGAGCACTATTTATCCCTGTCTGAAAAACTATTTCAAAGAAGTTTTATTGCAATAAATAAAAAAATTGAATTGCCCTACACGTTTTCCTGAAGAACTCCCACGCAACGATTCAGAGATACTACCAATCTGTTAGCCATGAAGACAAAGATGCGGAGATACGGACAGAAAATTAAAGGTGCTCTTGTCAGATTTACGACACAGTCAATGACAAATTAATTACTCTTATCCTACTTTTCTAGATATATGACATGAATAAATCTTACTCTGTCAATATCAGTCGAAGTTTTTCATATAAAAGATTTATAATACTGCTACGTGTTGGTAATAGACCGTATTTATTCAAGTCCAGATTTGTATCGGCAGAAGACAAGAATTGCTTCGACATCAATAAGCCTGATGCAAAAGTAACCATAGCATTTTTCTAACGGTGGAACAAAAACACTGTGATATTAAATCTCCCGTCAATTACGCTGAGTTATTTTGATTTTAGGGAGTCTGTTTTTGTTAGTTTTAACGTCACTTTTAACACAATATTGACTATATCATGCCTAGCAAATAGAAGCAAAGTGCCTTTCCCAAGGACACACCAAGGCAACCGATCCGGGCTGGCCTAGACAGGTACCCAACCCTAGATTCTTGGATAACGAGTCCGACGCTCTACCAACCGAGCAACCGCGGCTTCCAGATTTATTTTGAATGCTGCTCCCGATTAGTGAATCACCGTGTAACTTGTGATATGGTACGATCATTCTGTGATATAAAATGCTTAAATAGGATTTCTTCGAAAAACGGCTTTCACAGGAGTTAAAAAATAAAACGTATTCATGTAAAAGTAACTTACTAGTGACATATACTGTATTAGGCAGGCATTCATTTAAAGTAATTTGTGCACATATTATTAATATTCACTAACTGCATTGCTTTAAAAATATTATGCTTCGTGAATTTATCTTTTCGAGCCAAGTTGAGTCCAACGTTCTTGCACATAGACATAGACAAGATTCCCACTAGACAATTGTTCTACATGAATTCATTTGAACAATATTGCAAAGCATGTGTTGGGAATAATGTAAGCAAGTATAAATATATTATATTATCCTGGCCTGCGGCCATTAGACTGGACAAATATATTACATTATTCTATATCCCCCGGGATCTGTATTAAGGGATGTTACAATTCGGAATCGACCGTCACTTTCATATTCTATTGAAGATGCATGATTAATTTGATAGGCTCCACGTTCAGATTTATGTGCAAGTAAGATCAACTGGTAAAACACAATAATAAAAACCAATATAAATAATTCAAAATATTCCATGTCAGACTTGCTGATATACAGGGAACTGATTCAGTTAAAATATATGGAAACTAAATATTGGCTTAAACACAAGTACAATCTCAACATTGTAACCGGCACACTGTGAGTTTTGAACTGCGGTGCATCAAAAGTAAATATAGATGTAAACGTCGAATAAAAGGGGGGGGGGGGGGGGGCAACTTTAATAGATATTTACTTGTTTCCAAAGACGTAATTTGTGTAAATTGTTCAGTTCAGTTAAGCTGTGTAGCTTTTAAAGGTCAAAAAGTGAAATGTTCCTAATCATGCTGTGGGTATAGTCAAATTTGCTCCATGACTTTGTTCTATGAATTAGTAAAAACACTTAAAACTTATTAAGCTAGATCCTGGTGAAAGTCTCATTAACATACGCACTTTAGTTATTGTACATATACTTATCTTATAAAAGGCGTATCTATCAATAACCTCAGATCAGGTATTATCTTGTAAAGTAATGAATGTATGTACTGATGAAATATCCTAAGAACATAAATGTAACAAGGCCTCAAAATCAAACGAATCCCTTTTTGTCAATATGCATTTTATATCACTTACACTCCATTTCTATTTTATTTCTTCAACTTTAGAAGCCCGAATAGAAGCACTTAAAAACCATTTATCTGACTTTGAAGTTATCCATTGCCATCTAAGCCGTTCCGAAGAATTGTAAGTGATTACTATTAAGATGCCGATGTTTTACGTGCGCATTGCATCTTTCAAAAACGTTTTTACTCACTAAAAATGTTATACCATATTTTATATAATACATTATTTTTTTCTTTGTTTTGCGGCAAATCAACACAAAGTGCCTTGCCCAGGGACATACCAGGGCAGCCAACTCGGGATGATCTTATGGCAGAAACTGAGTTACAGCGGCTCTGCATAATAAAGTAGAGATTTTGAAAGTGGAAGTGATGTACGAAATGATATTTTGAGAAAGGAAATGAGGGAGATGTTAGCAGCACTAGCCAGTAACCTTTAAAGAGAATGAAATACGAGAGATTTATGAGTAATTTGTATATAGGTAGTAAATGTATAGCTCTCAATAACGTCAAAGCCGGGGAAAAGATCAAGACTTTACGCAATCACCAATACTACGAATAACGTTATTATATTTTTTAATGAAGCTAAATTTCTAAAACTTACATTTTGTTTTCAACCAAAAAACATAAGTTTGGAATCATTTGAAATAACTTAAAGAACTACTAATATGATAGGTTGGCATTGACGGCAGTGTCTTCGTGTTTGATTCACATATGAACCTGATTGAAGTGTGTCAATAAAGCTGTAAACAAGAGGACACGCGTTTTCTCACGCAGTCATGGTAGGTGCAGTATGCCACCAAATCAAATAGTGCTTGAGGCTAGTGTAAGCGTAGGAGGGGCAAGCTGGGCCGTGGATGGAGCTCCTGGCACAGGTGAAGAGATTGAAAGTGGAAAGAACAGCACGAGATAGGAAGATGGCCGAGACCACATAAACATTGACGATGATAATAATGACTTTAGACATAGATTTATCAGAAAAATATAATGGAATATTGAAGGCTTAAATAAATATATTAGTTGTGAAGAATTACAATAGTATTGAAGTTTTTGTGAAACATGGGGGAGGGGAGGAGAATTTAAAGATTTTTCTAAATGATTTTGAAGCTTTTGATTTTGTTAGAAAGAAACGCTCTGCGAGATGTCGAAATAGTGGTGGAATTACTATGATGGTACGAAGTTCATACATACATGAAGGAATTATCAAATGATTCTGTAGCAGTTTTTAAAACTATGTTTTTTTTACTGTTAAAGGGTGCAACGTTTATCATCAAAGACATTATCCTTTGTTGTATGCACTTCTCATCTGAAGGCTCACCGATATGTGATGGACACTCATATATAAATGGTATATGATTAATTGAAAATTACCTAGAAATAATCAAATTATTGTATCCTGATTGACAATGATTTTAATGCTCGAATTACAAAATGTTTCGATTTTATTCCAGATGATAATCTCAGTTAAATCTTTGGTGATGTATCATACAATGGAGACTCTTTATCTATCCCCAGAAAGTGTAAAGACTGTGACTTTTTTAAAACTCATATGGAAAAGCCTTTGTTAGATTATGTTGCACGTTTGATGTCTCAATAGTGGACTTTTTCAAGATACTAATTGCACCTGTACTACCAATAATGGTGCTAGTGTTGTTTATTAAATGGTTGCATGAGCGGATTTATTCCCATTTTGTACAGGTTTCTCTGTGGAAGAACGCGATGAATCTGCTGATGAAATTGGCTCTAGAAACTTTAGACTCCGAGAAAATCATAAAGAAAAATGATCGATCACTGTATTTTAACAGACATTCTGAAATTTTGTTGGAATGATAACTTTAAAGACCCATTTATGTTAAAATTTTGTGCTATATTTTACTCTGAACTGTATACCAATCTTGAAAAATACACAGAAATGTGAACGAAGCTGTTGAATCAAAACTTGAAATCTGTCGTAAAGCTGGTGAGTTTTTCCAAGTGAAACATAGGTTCTATGAGAAGAGTACACAGCACCCCTGGTGGGATGTAGAATGTGACAAAAGTAAACAGCTGAAATAGAGACTTCTGAAAAAATTTAGAGTCTCCAACAATCAGGAGGACTTACAATTATTCATATCTGCAAGAAACCGATTTAAACAATTATGTCAAAATAAAAACAGGTTTTACTAAGAACGTCAACGACAAATGCAAGTCAAAGCTGGAAATAACCCTCCAACTTTTTGTGCACCTTGAAACGGTCAGGGAAATGTAGTAAAACTAGTTCGAATATATTAGCCTTCGAATGGTTCCAATATTTGAAACACCTACTTAACACTTCTGATAGATATGATTATATTTAAAGTTTGCAAGAACCTTCTGAACATTATTAAATATTCATTGAATCTGTAGCATACTAACGGGAGGGGGAGGGGGCGGACGGAGCTGTTGCCCCGGACGCCAGAAGTCTTGAGGCGTCAAAACAGCTTATAAAATTCGGGCCTCGTATTCTGGCCATTCGGGCCATCATCGTCGCCGCAGGCGCCATTTACCTTTAGTACGCCACTGCATGGAATTACAAATGTGAAACGTCACGGGACAAAGTGGTAAAGCTGGTAAAGTGTGTGGGTATGATGGTATCGGATACAATCTTTTTGAAACATACCTCTCCGCATATTGATATTATTTACTACATTATTTAATAAACTTTAAGCAATGGCACTTCTCCGGCATGATGGACAGAAAGTATTATATGCTCTCTGTTTCAAAAAGGCCCAGAAGATAATCCAAATAACTACAGACGTATATCTTTTATTAATGCAATGATTAAGATCTTTATCTAAATACTGAATGAACACTTGAAATTCGTTGCGGACAAAACAACTTGATTGATGAATCATAAGAGGGATTACGTTAGTGATACTCTATTACTGACAATTTATTTATTTTGCAGCCATTAGTACAAAAAAAATATATTTCAAGAACTTGAGGTAGATTTTATTCATTATTTAACGACTTTTTCAAAGCATTTGATAATATACCTAATAATAAGTTATGGATTTCTCTCTCTAAAAAGGGAATACAAGGCAAGTTGTTAAAGATCTTGACAAATATGTACAGTAACTAAAAATCTTGTGTGACAACTAGGAGTGGTCTAACATAATACTTTAGATGTTCAATGAGTACCCGCCAGTGCGGTGTTTTGAGCCCTCTGTTATGTTCACTCTCTATACATGATTTGAGCGATTTACTTAGATCAAGATGCAAAAGTGTAATGTTTATATCAAATGATGTATCAAATCTGTATGCTATTTTATATGCCGATGATGGCAAATTAAGCAGAAACAGCAGTATGTTTAGAAGAACAAATAAATATTGTGGATTATTTGTGTGATACTACTGGAGTCAATGTCAATCTTGACAAAACAAAGATTATTGTAATTAGAAACGGAGGCATATTGATGAATTATGAAAAATGGTAGTGTCAAAATAATCCAATTGAAGTTGTATCATTGTATAACTACATGTATATGGAGCTTTTGTTTACCTCAAAGTTAATGTGGTCTAAAGCAAGAGGAAACGTTAGTGTCATAAGCAACTAAGTCTGTAATGTCAGTAATGAGTTACCAAACTAAATTGAAATATTTTATCATTGTGACATTTTTAAATTGTGACATTTTTCAATTGTTTGATGTATGATAAAACCAATTCTTTGTTATGTCTCTGAAATTGGGGATATGAATACTCGAATGAGATTGAAAAGATAAATGTGAGAGTCTGTAAACGTTTCTTTAATTTATCTCAATCTATTAGTGACTAAGTAGTATTGGATGAATTTGGAAGATTCCCTTTGTTCATTACTTACTGTTTACGATGTATTAAATACTGGTGGTAAACTTTTTAAAAATGGAGAATTTTAGATATCTAGCTAATTGATCCAAGATTTTAAAGGAATTCATGGGCTACTAAAGTGAAAAACATTGTGTTTGAGTATAGTTTTGGGCATGTGTGGATATGTCAAGATTGTGGTGATATGAACCTTTTTTTGTGAACAATTTTCCTAAAAGTTTGAAGGACTGCATGTTGCAATCATGTATGAAAATCTAGCAGAATCTACAAAATATGATGTATATCGTCAATATAAGGGAATGTTAAATGTTAAAAAGTATATATCGATAGGTCTGCATTGTTACCTAAGTACAGCTTTAGTTAGATTTCAGTGTTCAAGTCACGAGTTGAAGATTGGGACTAAAAGACATGATTATATATACTACGAGATATGCGTTATTGTGAGCATTGATTTGAGAATGGATATGTGTTGATTGAAGATGAATGTCACGCTTGAATGATCTGTTCTAAGTTTGGTGTGAGAGAGAAATATCTACAGTATTCCTGGTATAATCAAGCAAGAAAAGAGAAATTCTATCAAATTATATCAAGCAATAGTCCATATATTTTTCATTGTGTGTCCAAATTGGTTCACTACAGTTTTTAAAGAATTTACCAGTTCTAGAATAACACTGTAATCCCTCAATAGGTTAACAATTATCTTCAAATGTCAAGGACAAGTATAAAAAGCGCGTGTACTTCGTGCGTGTTCAAGCTTTCTAGGAACAACCTGATATTAGCAGTTATTGATCCATTAAATACTTCCCATGGACATGTGACACATTTGCTGTTATTTTGTCAATCACATATGAAGGACAGCAAAGACAGATATAATACAGTGCTATGTCTAAGTGGTATTTAGACATGTTCAATAAACATTACTAAAATATATGCATTTTACATTGATAAAGAAAAGCATCTTATGTAGGTCTTGGTTCCGTTGAGTATAACTGAAGCTGACACTGGCGGACTGAAGGCTGAATTGGCTGGAAACGTCAGTATTACTGTCAGCGATGTGTTAGATCAAAATGTGGATGGTAACTTTTCAACAAATTCGATTTTGACGAACTATCGGACATTTCGAAAAGAGTCAGAATCCCATTCTTGGCATTTATTATCAAAACGTCACTGGTATTACGGATACATGTGTTAGAGTCATATTTACAAGAAATATAATATGTGCACATCTGAAAACCTCCTGCTAAATTATTTACAAGTCAGCAAAAAGATTCATTTTTAAAAAAATACCATATCAAGTAAACCACCTAATTCAATGAATGCAAATCGGTCTCTAAATATACATTCAAGAACTATAATAACACGAAAAGGTGTTTTTATAACATAAATTACATAACAAAAAGTTGAGCATGACTCCTGGCAATAGGTATATTTTTTATTGGATATTCATACAACCGTGTCTAATTTAGCCGCTATCTGGCCATTCCTGCAAATTTTATTACTGTACATTTTAGTGCTGGATGTCAAGGTTGTCACCATTACCTTATTCCTCTGACAATCGTGGAACAATATATCAGAGACAAATTCCCAACATTTTATATCCAGACGTGTCAAAAGAATGTGTTATAATTAATTTAGACCTAATGTAGAGTTTGGGTTCAAATAAGATTGAGTTTCGTTTTTAACTATATGCTTCACCTATTAACTTCATTTTAACTCCCTAGGCTTTTATATACTATCCATGTGTCTTAGTGTTTCATTCTTGTCTTACTTTTAACTCCCTAGGCTTTTAGATACTATCCATGTGTCTTAGTGTTTCATTCTTGTCTTACTTTTCACTCCCTAGGCTTTTATATACTATCCATGTGTCTTAGTGTTTCATTCGTGTCTTACTTTTAACTCCCTAGGCTTTTAGATACTATCCATGTGTCTTGGTGTTTCATTCGTGTCTTACTTTTAACTCCCTAGGCTTTTAGATACTATCCATGAGTCTTAGTGTTTCATTCATGTCTTACTTTTAACTCCCTAGGCTTTTAGATACTATCCATGTGTCTTAGTGTTTCATTCTTGTCTTACTTTTAACTCCCTAGGCTTTTAGATACTATCCATGTGTCTTAGTGTTTCATTCGTGTCTTACTTTTAACTCCCTAGGCTTTTAGATACTATCCATGTGTCTTAGTGTTTCATTCGTGTCTTACTTTTAACTCCCTAGGCTTTTATATACTATCCATGTGTCTTAGTGTTTCATTCTTGTCTTACTTTTAACTCCCTAGGCTTTTAGATACTATCCATGTGTCTTAGTGTTTCATTCTTGTCTTACTTTTCACTCCCTAGGCTTTTATATACTATCCATGTGTCTTAGTGTTTCATTCGTGTCTTACTTTTCACTCCCTAGGCTTTTATATACTATCCATGTGTCTTAGTGTTTCATTCTTGTCTTACTTTTCACTCCCTAGGCTTTTATATACTATCCATGCGTCTTAGTGTTTCATTCGTGTCTTACTTTTAACTCCCTAGGCTTTTAGATACTATCCATGTGTCTTGGTGTTTCATTCGTGTCTTACTTTTAACTCCCTAGGCTTTTAGATACTATCCATGTGTCTTGGTGTTTCATTCTTGTCTTACTTTTAACTCCCTAGGCTTTTAGATACTATCCATGTGTCTTAGTGTTTCATTCTTGTCTTACTTTTCACTCCCTAGGCTTTTATATACTATCCATGTGTCTTAGTGTTTCATTCTTGTCTTACTTTTAACTCCCTAGGCTTTTAGATACTATCCATGTGTCTTAGTGTTTCGTTCTAGTCTTACTTTTGAGTAGATGGGTACACCATATATGACAGACCTTCATTCTCTCGCGTACATTCACAAACATGTACATTTTCAATGTGAATATACAACAATTTCGACTGAACAATCTCCCTTTAAATGACATTTTACAGTATTACAAAATTATGTTGATGATTCAAACATGAGAAACATTTTAGACACGTAATACATGTATATGTAAATGTTTCGTTCTTACCTTTGAAAGCTGCGCTTAGTGATTGGTTTCATTTATGTAATGGTAACTTTGATAGGTAGCCCTTGACTAGGTATATTGTAGAAAATAAACTGTTAGCAAAAATCCTCTTCTTATTCACATTTCGCTCTTATAAAACAAAGAATTATGATAAATATTCAAGGAGAACCTTTGACAACATGTATGCAGCCCTATTGACATAACAGCACTGTGGTGGAATTACGAGCCTTTAAGTGAATATGGTTGTACTTTGACTCCTCTCCTCGGTGCAAAATCAAAATTAGTTTGCTTTTATGATTTCTTTAATTCTTATTGTTTGTTTCATTGACCAAATTCTGCCAACTTGCATGCTTTTTAACGGTACAGATACTATTGTAATAACAGAAGTATTCGGAAAAACCCCCCAAACAAAATAAAAAAACAATTGAATCTTCGCACTTCAGAATACTTAATCTCAAACTTTCAACGTCAGACTTGCAGCAATGAGAAAGAACTTTGCTACTGTGCTGTCCCACATAGTCATCCAGCGTTCCAAATTCATTGCAATTCTTTGTTTGCGAGTGCATTTTGATGACTTTCAGTAAAGAAACGGTCTGATCGCTTTAATAATCACGCAAGTCATCATCTCTAACAATAAGCAACCATTCATTGTGGAATTGAATCTATATTAGTCTTCCACAAATTACTTTTTACACGCTTTTAGAAAAAATGAATGATATGATCTTCTCGAACGTTCCTTGATCAAAAGTATAAGGATGCAAGAGTCCGTAGGCCGGTTTCTTTCTCAATGCTTACCTGACACTTTGTGATCTGCTAGGATCGGATACTACTCTAGGGTAAATTTGCTGATTAATGGGTAAGCATATGTTCTTTTAATGAAATTAATGCTTCATTCTATTTGCATATATAAACAAGTGTTCTTGACGTTCTAAAAAAAAAATGAATGGTGAAATATATACAGTGCCTAATTACAGGTATCGATATAACCGCTACATTCGGAAAAAACAACTAAAACTAATATTAGTTTCGAACAAAACTCACAGACTGCACAAGTAAAATCAGAGAAACTAATATTAGTAACTGCTGGTAGACGATTTATTAGATATTTACTCTTAAAAAAATCGCGGGATATATTTTTTTCATCTTTTAAATCAGTCCCTTTCTTAGCCTTTCGTACATGTAACATTATTTCGTGGCAAAGGATCAATTAAATATTCTTAAGGTTCCGACATTTCCGTAATGTCATTCATCTCTCAAAAAAGCGTTTTGTATAATGACATTATGATGCAATGTTTGCGTGTTTGTGATAGTTGTAAGACATAAACTACAGATTCGAATAAAAACAAAACATACAACTATTATATTTAACCTTATCTTACATAGATTGCTTGCACTTTTGTTTTACTTCTCAGTGGTTAAGAAATCCTATCACCTTTATTTTGGCTGCAAAACTGGAGATCAGGACAAGATGTGGGCCCCACACATATGCTGCAACACTTGTGCAACAAATATTCGCCAATGGTTGAACAGGAAAAGGAAATCTATACCTTTTGCACTGCCAATGATTTGGAGAGAGCCAACAGATCATATCAGCAATTGTTACTTCTGCATGGTGCCTCCAGTTGGGAAAGGTGTGTCAAAGAAGAAAAAATGGAATGTGCATTGTCCAAACATTCCGTCAGCTATACGCTCAGTACCCCACGGAGTGCCTGTTCCTGATGCACCAGAATCATTCTCACTTGAGTCAGACGAGGAAGAGGAAGAGGAAGAGGATGAAACTTCTAGTCCTGAACCGTCAATGTCACATGACCCATATTTTCTCCCATCCTCCTCCTCTGAGCCACACCTCATAACACAAGGTGAACTGAATGACCTTGTCAGGGATTTGGAACTACCCAAGAGTAAGGCAGAGCTGTTGGGCTCCAGACTACAGCAGTGGAATCTCCTGGCAGGTGATGTTAGGGTTTCCATGTTCCGTGACAGTCAAAAGGATTTTGTCCCATTCTTCTTCATGGAAGGTGATCTTGTAGCCTGCAACAACATCGATAGTGTGATGGCAGCCCTCAACATCATTCATGATCCAGATGAGTGGAGACTGTTCATTGATTCATCGAAGACGAGTCTTAAAGCTGTTTTGTGCATAATGGCAGTGTTTTGCCATCAATTCCAGTTGGTCATGCAGTCCATAGGAAGGAAACCTATGAAAACATGAAACAACTTTTGAGGTGCATAAACTATGACCAACATCAGTGGCAGCTTTGTGGCGATTTCAAGGTTCTTGCTCTCTTGCTTGGTCTGCAGACTGGATACACAAAGTACTGCTGTTTTCTCTGTGAATGGGATAGTCGTGCGAGAGATTCCCACTACATCGAGAGAGAATGGCCACTCTGACAGTCATTGGAGCCTGGGATGAAAAGTGTTCAGCATCCACCAATTGTTGAATCAAGGAAGATTTTGTTACTACCCTTGCACATCAAGCTGGGTCTGATGAAGAACTTTGTCAAGGCCATGGACAAAACACAAGCAGCTTTCAAGTACCTCCGTGGAAAATTTCCAAGGTTAAGTGAAGCTAAGATAAAGGAAGGTGTTGGTCCTCAGATTCGTGAACTTCTTCGAGATGATGCATTTCACTATGCACTGCTGGCAAGGAAAAGACTGCATGGAAATCCTTCCAGTTAGTGGCAACAAATTTTTTCGGAAACAACAAGGCAGACAACTACAGGGAGTTGGTGGAAAACCTTCTCAAGGCATACAAAAGCCTTGGTTGCAACACGTCACTAAAGATACATTTTTTGCACTCTCTAGATTTTTTCCACCGAACTGTGGAGCAGTGAGCGACGAGCGTGGCGAGCGATTTCACCAGGACATTGCAACAATGGAGAAACGCTATCAGGGCAAATGGAGCCCATCAATTCTTGCAGACTATTGCTGGACAGTGACAAGAGATGCTCCATTTAATGAATACAAGAGACAAGCCAAGAAGCGCCGAGTAGACACTGAATAAGGACTAAACTGTGTACTTATATATACATAATAGTTTTTTTACTTTTGTTTCAATATATTTTTTATTTATATAACCTATTTGCTGTTTTTTAAAGTGTTAGATAAACAGGACAGGTGAAATATTATCATGTAAAGCAACTATAAACACATGAAAAGACCTATTTTTTACAATTTATTATTAAAATTCTACTATACACACAATATACATAGACGTAAAATGTAAAAACTTAAATATCTTGGAAACAGTAGCCAATCAGTTGTTTTAATTGTCATATTTGAATTCAGCACATCAAAATCCCTAATAAATAGCACATTTTATCTCTGAAGCAGACGACTTCGAAAAAATGTAGACCAGTGTTATCCACCTTCCTCGCTTGCATCTATCCAGGTATGTGTTTATAAAGTCTTATTTCATCACTTATTCAAAATTTAATAGTTGCATTCAACGTGCAACTTCAACTTTACTTCTTCAGCTTCAGTTGCATTCAACTTCAATTAAGGATTTGACTCTTTACAACAAATGTCAGGCTCCAATACGAGAAATCTTTGTTTAAAATAATAAAGCATGTGTCTTCTTCAAAGTGCAACTCATAACCCTGTACAATATATATATATATATATATATATATATATATATATATATATATATATATATATATATACATATATGACAATGCATCCGTTCGTCACTCGGTCTGAAGCAACTGATTGTAGTTACCGAAAATCAGTAATGTTTGATGCATGAGAAAGATATGTCTAATGGTCAATTTTCGAACCCCGTGCCAATTATTGCAAGAAATATTGCAAAGCAATATCAACTAATTCCTCTTAGAACGTAGCACTGAACTTCTGAGCTAGAGATGTGGGCCTGCATAGCGCGACATGATTTACATGTCTGGTGACCGAAACGAATCATTACATTTGCTCGCAACTAATCGATTCCGAAATGCCACAACATAGAAACGCATTCTGAACTTGACGAGGACCAAACTATTTTCTTGAAAGAAGAATCTTATAAATGGACTCGGCGACAGGCATAGCATATTTCGCCCTGAACACAATAACTACGGTGTCAATAAACCGATTTTGCTATAAAACATAATTTAAAAAATATATAAAAAAACCATCCGAACTTTTCTCTGCAGCTTTGAAAGATAATCCGCACTTACAGGAAATAAATACTCAAATCAGTAGACATAACACAAAAAATAACGGTTTGTGTACTGCTCAAAAACTATTTGTTTTGCATCTATCGATTTGATAGACGTCCATTACTTTGTACCTGGGACTTTACAGGACAGATATTTCGTGGTTTCTCTGGTTAGGAAATATGTATCAATATACTTGCCTATGAATGGATTGTCGTCTGCGCTACGGGTATTTACTAACCTTGAAGAGTCGTTTTTGTATCGTTAAGACAAAAAGGCTTTACGAATGTGGCTCACATAGAAGAGAGCTGTTTACAATAAGATTCGTAGAATTAACGTAAGGAAAATATTAGGGAAACAGTTCCCAAACTGGATGGTTATTCATCCTGATAAAAATATGATTGGGCCTTCAGAGCAAATACCCTTTGACAGAATGTTTGCTGGAATTGAGAAAATCGACCAATCAATACAAAAATGTGAGGTAATTTGGGTTAAAATGAGAAGATACAATTTGAAACCAGTTAACACATGACATCCGGGTGTGGTGCATCAATATGACTATTTGGCTAAGTGCTACTCATTTACCAGGAACATGAATGTACATGCAGATTGATTAGGAAGAAATAAGATGATACCGAATGGATGCTAAGTGAGATAGTGTTTCAGTATGTAATCGGAGTATATTGATCAATTTGCCAGTATCTGTTTGGTATATAGCGTGATGCTGATTATACAATGGCTTTTGCCAGTATCTGTTTGGTATACACCGTCTCTACTCGCGTATAAATTGGGTCCAAATGCAAACAACATAGACTCTGATCTGCCGTCGCATAATACGTCGGCAGATCAAGGTCTACGTTGTTTGTACTACTGATTGGTCCTTACAAACTGCATAGACCCAGATCTGCCGGCGCATTTTGCGACGGCAGATCTGGGCCTATGCAGTTTGCAGTTGGTATCGGTTCATACGCGAGTATATACGGTAGTCTTCGTAAATTTGCATATAAAGGACAAACAGGCACAAAATGATACACACGCTTTAATATCAGAGCAATTTCTACTATATATATATATATATATATATATATATATATATATATATATATATATATATATATATATATATATATATATAGTATATATTGAAGAGAAGTATAGGGTTTCACCATCTACTTCTTTAAATCTCCAAACGATGTGAAGATATTCTAAGTCCTGAAAGAATTATTCTGAATTTCGACAGTATCTAAATAGGACTTTTAAAAAAAATAGCGATACCTTTAAACAGTGTAGCCCTAGATGATTTGGATAATCATGAAGAACAATTTTCAACAAAGTTATCAGTAAATTTTTGTTTAAACTCCGTAAAAGTTATTCTGATCTCCTACATCTTGATTTAACCATACATTATAACAAATATTTAAAAATTCTAGATGATAATGGATCTTGCCCAAATCGATTTGGTTGGAAAACGGTCATGTCACTAACAAATTGCAAATAAATTGCATATATTTACATTTAAAATCTTAAGCCAGCGTTGTCCACATAAGTTTTCCATAAATAAAATAATGTTTCGTACATTTTGTCGAACCTAATGACTGTTTACAAAATGATGTGTACTCTTACAATACAACTAGCATTACTAAAGCATTCAACTGCAGACCCACAGCTTAAAATTGGCAGTACTCATTTGCCAAAAAGATCTGGGACACTGTTAAATTAAAATAAATACTTGTTCAATTCAAAATCCGCTTTCTGAGCTAGACCAGTCAAAGCGCTGTTTGAGAAGAGGTCGTTTAAAGGTTGTACTACTTTTAGTAACGGCGGCCATTCCAGATGGTGGATAGGCATTATATGTACAATATTGAAAACCCATCATTTCAGTGGATGCTTTCTGTCAAATTTGATCAAACTGTGTTAAGTAGTTCATAAGCAGAAGCCGTCTTTTTTCTTTCTTTCTTTCTTTTTCTTTTTTTTTTTTTTTTTTTTTTTTTTTGTTTTAAGGTTATTTTAGAGTTAGGAATTACCTGAAAATATGTGATGAGGCTACACACATGCTGCATTTTCAAATAATAAGACAAAACGACCAAGGTATCATTTGCAATAATTTCTGTTTTATTTTATTCAGATAACAAAACAAGATACTGGCAACCCCAGGATTTAGTGTGATAAGTAAAAAGCAAAGAAAACAAGACCACTGCTGACAAGATTCGAACTCGATGCCTCTGACATTTTGTCGATTTACTCCATCAACTGTGCTAACATGAACCCAGGGTACGGTGTGGAAAATTTGACATATCATCATAAGATCATTATACGTTTCCAACCGCATTTTTTATTTGTTTAAAAGAGTAATTTTGTCGTGTATAGCATAGCCAAATACCTCCGTAATTTATCTGTAAATTAAAAATGTTCAATAGAAAATTCTGGAGGTACTCGCTTGCGCTCTACTGTAAATATTATTTATAAGTCGGGAAAACCCCGTTTAAAAAACGTCAACTGAACAAACTGGTTTATGTCCTGATTTATTTGATCTCAAAATAAAGCTGCAATCTGAGTGTTTTTGGTATCTTTCGAAACTTCTGAAACAATGTATGCAAAATATACTATATACAATTTTGTCTTCTCGACATTAAAATTTCGGGTTCAAGAACAGGCGTTTGCTTGTGCTTGTAAGAAAAGAATTTGCTGTGTGCTCCACAGAGTAATTATACAGATTAATAGAATCTGCATAAAGGTTGTCTCGGGTTTTGAACTTAGCAGTTATTACTCTGTAGGTGTATATCTTACCAAATCGAGCCAAGGCAAAGTTCTCCTATTGCGGGAACGTCCCGTTTATTTCCGTCAATGTCGAACTATCAAGCAAACAGTATGTTCCCATGCAAACATCAGCATGTGTACGGGCTGCTTGTTGTGATTAGTCGTGAGTATTGGGGATCGTGCTCTCTCTGAAACGCGCTATACTCAAGATGTGTATCGCAAGGGTCGCCTGAAGTAGTAAATTTCACATTTGATAAAGGCAGTTGTTGCTACGCTTAAACCGAATGAAAATTACGAACTTGCATTTACATTTAAATTTACATGTAAAAGATTTACTGCGTTTTAATGGGTTCAACATTTTGATGCAACGTCATTCTATTTTTTGTCAGTTTCAGTATTTAAAAAAAAAACAGGTTCGTCTTTGTATATGACCAAGGCAAAATCAGTTCCATTCATCTCATCTGGCAATTCACTTTATAGATGATCGAAAATAAGCTGATATTTTTTTATAGTACCAACACACCTTTTGGGAAATCGGTTAAAATTATATTCTTCAGAATTAATTATTTCGTATTCCTATGATGAAACTCGTGGATAAAAAACAATAGGCCCAAATGGGACTCATATCGTTCATTTCACTAAGCAGGCTTGTTAAGTATTTTAAGAACACAACCCTATGTAAACTATCTATCCAAGCTTTATATCAAGTTGATTTTACCTGTGTTACTATAGTCTGATAAAAATTTTCTCCAAAGATAAAGGCATAATTATTAGGCATAGTCTCTTGTTCAAACAAACTCATCCACGATCTTGATGATACAAACCTATTTACCAAGTTTTTATCGAAACTGAGAAATATAGTATCTATATCTAGATAGGTAACAAGCTCAGCCAATCAGATGGAAGATTATCTCATTAATATTCGCATATCACACTTATAATAGAAAAAGTCTAAGACAAGGATAACACAAACTAATTTACCAAGTTTAATCAAAATCCGATCGAAATCCAGTCAATACACTGGTAAAAAGTTCACCCAGTCAGAAGGGTTAATATTGCTAACCAGGGTGGTTTATAATTGCTTTCGGAAGCAAGAAGTTACATCAGTCAGGAGGTAAATGTAATGATTTTCAGTCTATGGACTTGGATATTCAATACTGGCATGCTACTGACTAATTTGAAAGGCTTTTTATAGATGTTTGTAATCTGTCTATTATTCGAACACATCAATATTCAATCATACTGAATAATCTTCTCTACTTATGGTTCGTCACGCATATCTGCATTGCCCCTCACCTTGGAAATAATAACAGGTGGTCAATAATCAATCAACATGGATTTAGCTCCGCCTAGTTCGCTGATCCGCAGAATGACTATCCCTATTTTTTCCATAAGATCGTACGAACTAAATAAGGACAAAAGCTTCCAAATAAAAAGTCAGAGATACCGATGTATCAGGCTTTACATTTCTGATGACTAAAGGAGGTTACAAGTAAAACTAAGTACTGCACGTTATGATGCATTTAAATGGGAAACCAAACCTAGTGTTTCCAAAGAGGGAAATCTGAAAATAAAATCAAATGGAAGTAAATTATAAACGTGTAACAGACAATTCTAAATAAATTAAAGTGGAAGTTCAAATTAAGGTAAAGATTGAAGAGCATGACAGCATCGGTAGAACAGTGGAACTAAACAGTTGTACAATAATCTTCTACAATACTACATCTGCCGCCATTACCAATCCACGACAATTACATTCTGCACTGAATATTTACCAAAGACTGTTCAGAAAATAAGTGTTTATATAAAAGATGGTGAAAAAGTGGACTTCAGAGAGCTAAACACAACTATTATAAAACTTACTGAAAGTGTCTATGTGAACAAAGAATGTATTGTTGCTGTAATAAACAAGATAAATCAGACATAAACTGATGAGAATTCACAAACGTCTCATAACTTGATCATGATTAGCAATACTACCCCATAACTGGAATTTGACGCCAATTAACATACTATGCTTAAAAATGCTTGCTTTTGGAAATGATTAAGTGATGGACACTCTCATCACAATAATTGCTACATCGGTATGTTTGATATACAAGGCAATGATCTTAATCAATGAGATGCACCGGTCTCTCTCGTGTCTACAAATAACAGCAAAATCAACAGCAAAATCAGCAAAATCAGTGTTACAATGTATTGAAATGTTTAATGAGAAGCTAGTCAACAGGTCAATGCCACATGTAATGCAAATGCCACAAGGAATGCAAATGACACAAGTAATGCAAAGCCACAAGTAATGCAAATGACACAAGTAATGCAAATGACAAACTCACCTCTCTCTCCAGCCAGATGACATTCGATAATCGTGCATCCTTTGGAAAATTATCAGATCTTCAGGACATTACGCTGTCCCAAACAAAAAGCAAACAAAAACAACAGATCTGGAGAGAAAGACGAGTTTGATCACTTTAAAACCCAACCAGTTCTAGATGGGCTTCCAAAAGCTCTTGTGACAAACCCGAAACAACCTGACATACAAAACGTACACTGTTCCCTTCCAGTCAGTCTTTAACCGTCCCCTAAAACCGGTAGCAAATAAGTAATCGATGCATCATTTTAATGTGGAGAAAGTTTCCATTTCAGCGAGCTATAACACAACTGTATGCGTTAGGTCCCTAAGATGTTAAAAACCAGAGAATGTAAAAATTCTTCGATTTGTCGTCTGGTCGGAGCGGGTTACGCTCGACCTGGGTCACCGGTATTTTCAAGACTGTGCAAAAAGAAAAAAAGAAAAGAAAAAACCTTCTCACCTGTGCGAAGCAAGTAGCATTAAGAAATCGAGGGCTAAGTGTGAAACTGATATTTCTTAAATTACAAATTTTATCTTTTATTTTGTACTTATCGAAAATGATATTTATTAGAAGGACTTTAGACCCGTTACCTTCACCCTGAACAACATACTATTTTAATGACTTTAACCATTTTTAGTACCTAGCTTGTGTCCTGTACCTGTGGGATAAACAGGAAAACCTGCTTACCCACTGCATACATACTAGTTATAGTTTTAATAGCAAATGGAACTCTTCTTGTCCGAGTTTTCTTTGTATTATACACATTTTGACAGATTAATTCATTCCTAGTAAGATATAATAGCTTTGTTTGGTAACACAAGTAAGTAAAACGTATTCTTAAATAGTCAGACAAGATCAAGGTTTTCATTTTGATGTGTTGTGTTCTTTTTATGTAATGCTTTCAGCACTATGATAAAGAATCTGCCATAAACGTTGCAAGCAAGTATGGCTGTGATAAAGTAATCATTCGTGCAACAATCAGAGTCGACCATTGGTTACATTTATCTGTCACCGCTGAGGATTATGTACTCCAGAGTGGTGCAATTCTCAATTGATATCGTCGCTTGCATTCATATATATCGAGGGTCTTGCTTATGCTATATGCATAAGCTTATCTAAACTACCGGCTAACTTGATACGGCTGCAAAGGCAGGAATATATGCCGCAGAGATGGTATGTAACAATAGAGTAGGTAATGGTTTAAATAATTCAAAATACCCCCTCCAGACGTCTTTCTCATATCAATACACGCGAAACCAGCTAGGTTAAAAGAGTTTTATTCAAGCAGAAGATTTTTGGTTGAACAAGTAGGCATACTTTTGGTTAGAAACCATCAAGTAGACGGTGTACTATGTATATAATCACAGACCAAATTTTGTCGGCGATATGTTTCTGTAAAAGGTATATCCAAGTGTAAACAACAAAAGGAAATAATGCAAGTTTAATTTAATGCAAACTCAGAAATAAAAGGAAAAAATAACTTTTCATTTTATGCCATATGAGAGCTTGACAGCTCTTAATTTTGATAAAAAGGGCATAAAAGTTGGCCATTTTTCAGTATGTTTCCTTATATTCCACGAGTTTTCTTTATGAATGAATACAGACACATGATAAATAGGTATTCGTTTTGGAAAATATTAATGAAATCAGAATTTTGCGCGCTTATAGGTATTATCTTGTCTGAATTAGAGAAACAGGGTTCTGACAAATAAGGGATGGTATAAGACAATCCAAACATATGGACTTTCAGATTATCCTAAAGCATAAATGAAGACAAGGCTTCTCAAGCAAACAAACTCTGATTGTCAAGGTAATCTTCTTTGTATATGCTAAGAATAATTTGATTTATTTTATGCTATACCCTTGCCTATCTGCTTTCAGCTAACCCAAAACCGGGCCATTTCAACCTGCTGCCTAAATTTCTCAAACTAGGTAACCCCGGAAAACCTGTTATCTCTTGCAAAAACCACCCCACAGGGTAATTATCAGCATGCATCGACTACCATCTTCACCCCTTTGTAGTACAACTGTCCTTATATGCAAAACTCCTAAGACCAATCTGCACAATATTGTTATATTGTCACCATGGATGTTTGCTCCCTCAGTACAAACATATTGCATGACAAAGGTATAAAAACTTGCTAGGTAACTTCGAACATCCGTTCCAACCCCTCGCGCACCCCCACTTTGACTTAATAACAAACCTAATTTCCAGTTAATGGTGCAGCAATGGGCAGCAAAATAGCACCTTTGTATGCCAATATATTTACGGAAAGGCTAGTACTAAAAGCTGGTCCAGATTCATTGATAATGTGGATCGCAAATGGGTAGTAACACAGGAGCAACTCCAACAATTTTTTGGATTTGATAACAAGCTCCATCACACCATTAAATTCACACTGATGTCCTCAGACAAGACCAATATATTCCTGGATACCAGATCTATACCATAAGATGGAATCATAGAAACTGACTTGAATTGCAAACCTACCAATTCCCTTTAATATATCTTACCCACCAGCTGTCATCCTAAACATGTAGTTGAAAACCTTCCGTTTGGCCTTTGTGTTTGCATCAAACGAATCTACTTAAACGAGGAGACGCTCAACGAAAGATATCAAAGGGCACTTAAAAAGAAGGGAATACAAGAAAAAAAACCATATATTCGGCTGTAGAAAAAGCTAAGTTCATAGACCGAAGCAGTCGCCTCAGATACAACGCTAAGACTGCCAGCTAACGTATCCCTTTCGTAACAGAATAACACCCAGATGCCCAAAACATAGGGCAAAGTTCCCAGAGACACTGATACATTATCGACTCCTCTGCAAGTCTAAAGGAAGTCCTTTAGGCACCGCATATCGTCGCTTACTGACGACCAAAGAACTTAAACGACCACTTGTGCGTGCCATCTTAAATTCAAACCGAATTAGTGAAGCAGGGATATACAGATGTAAAGACAGACGTTGTCTAACATGGCAGCAAATGCGAAGATTACTACTTGCAGGAGTTCTTCAGCAGGATTTGCTTACACTATCAACGAAAGGTTAGGATGTGTCCGTAAAAACGTCGTATATGGCCTGATGTACAAAGTTTGTGCTATCCAATATATTGGCGAAACAGCTGATTTTAGGAAAAGAATGAACAATCACACAAAAGTCATATCAGAAAAAAGGCCACCACAAAACTCTCCAACAATTTCAACGTAGGCGGAGACTCTGTCCAGTTCTTTGAAATGCTGAGATGGACTGACAGTGAAACCAGTGGCGACGCGACGGGGGGGGGGGGGGGGGGGCGAGGGGGGGCGAGGGGGGCGCCGTTTGGAGCTTTTTTTATAGCTGTAACCAGGGCGTAGATGGGGGCGGGGGTTGGAGGTTGGCAACTGACATAAAAACTGTTTACTGTGGCAAAGTAGGGGCGCCACTAAAGAATATTGTCCCTGGGCGCCTCGAACCCTCGCGCCGCAACTGAGTGAAACGGCCATAAATAGAAATATTGAATACTGAAGGTGAGAACAAGTAGCGAATTCGGCTTAAACTAAAATTTCTAGACCAAAAAGTGCACTGTATGACCCACCGTGCATCAGTTTATTTCCTTTCAGTTTGCTCAGCCTCACTGTCCTCTAGCGACATCAAGTTAGTAGTAGTAGTAGTATGTCTTTCCACCACCTTCCCTTGTAATATAAATAGTCTCATATCTTTGTTTCTCGTAGTGGAAATTATATATTTTCTCGATTCTTAAGGAAGAAAGAACAAAACAACCAAAACATTTATCGTTTCACTTTGACGATTGAAACATTTTGCAAAACATTAAGGTTCATATACTTGACATGTAATATGAATTAATCCTGTTCTTTAAGTGCAACTTTGTGTCATTGCTGACACAAACACTTCATGCAAATATTCTGCGAATATATCATGGAATTATAATCTAAACAAATATGGAAGTAAGATAGTAGCGGAAAATCTTGTCAATTTTGAAGGGGCGTCCAATTAAATGGCAGACCTTTAAATATATATATATATATATATATATATATATATATATATATATATATATATATATATATATAGAGAGAGAGAGAGAGAGAGAGAGAGAGAGAGAGAGAGAGAGAGTGAGAGAGATGACCCTGCTCAAATTTTTTTAAAAAAAAATAAGTCCTGTCTTAATTTCATTATCGTTTCTAATTTCTATGTAAAGGACGCCTACAAATAAAGAACAAATCAATAACCCAATGAGTGTCGCATAAACACAAATTCACTGTTCATTTATGAATATGTACTTGAAGATCGTTATAATTGTAACGTCTCGCCGTATGACCACCTCGTTTCTAACAAGGCAAAAGAAACATAGGATATACTGTCAAATTTCCACTTGGGACAAGTAATCAGAATGTAAAATGCTAAGAACTTGTCAGAAGCTCTTAATATGTGCTTGTTGCCTTCCCTAATTTAATATTGCAAGCACAGGAAAGGAATAGGGATCCATATTAGATTTATTACTTCTTGCGTAAAGGGACCCATTTGCTATCTCAGTCTACATTATAATAACCAGTTAACCGAAGTATTCAACTAGGAAAGAGAGGTCATATCAAGGTAAGATTGGTGTCATATTCACTCTTACAGTATGTGAACTTGCACAAAATATAGAACATGTTAATTTATTAAATAATTAAGAAGTTAATTACGTTTTATTCCACCGTTACCCTCGAAACGGATCCCGCGGGACGCAGGGATCGTCAAGTACAAGATAATCCTTTCCACACGCGTATTTTGTATTTAAGAGAAGTTATAAAAAAAAGTTTTTTTAATGATTTAAAAAAAGGAATAACGCTTCAAATATCACCATTATGTACGTGTGTGTGTATATATATATATATATATATATATATATATATATATATATATATATATATATATATATATATATATATATATATATATATATATATATATTACTCGGTCTATAAGTGACACTGAGTTTAGAAATAAACATGGAAAAAACAGAAATAACGGGGACATCTTAACATAAGCAATGGTAAAATTTTGATCAAAATTTGTCAGTTTTAGAGCTACGAAGAGTTAAAGAGTTTTCAAGGGAGATAAATAATCACAAACGTATTACCTTTTCCTGATTTAGGTGACATCACAGATGAAGAATACAAATTTAAAATAATTTAAAATTTCTTTAACAGAACCTAAGTCTACTTTCTGTTTCTTTTATTTGCAATAAAATATATTTAAATTAGCATTCATCTGAACGAGAAGGAATAAATATTATGAGAAAAATCTCCAGTTTCAATACGTTTTTAGTTAGCATAATATTTCAAACGTGTCTAGTGACATATGAATAAGGTCCGTCAGATCTACTGCTAAGAATGGAAGAAGTTTAAATTTTGTTTAAATCAATTAAATTTCATTTTCATTGCTCCTGAATTTATCCAAAAACTAATCCGAATGTGTAGCACATCTTCTATATTACTTAAAAATGCATCTAAATTACCTTTCATTTGAATTATGAAAGATCATTAAAAGATATTAACATTATTTTATCTCTTCTATGACATCATTAAAAACTCATGAATATTAATGATTGACCAAAGTTATCTTCCCTTAACTTTTTAAACTTAAATATTTGGAGAAGATCTTTTCCGATTTTGATGGATTTTCAACTGTTGTTTATGTTAAGCTGACCTCTTTATTTTTATTATATTTATTTATAATGTCACTTTAAGGAGTGCTTTTTATGTGCAAAATTTAATTAGTTATTTCTTTAATCTTTTCACTGAAAACCTTTTCAAGATTACCCAAGGTCCCTAGTTCTGTGAGTAAATTGCTGTTCTGAATAACACTTTTTTCAATCCAAGATTTGACCTTCTTTGTCTCATTAATTACCTCCTAGTGTGAGGGGGTATCACTACTGATAATTAGAATATTATGCTTTTTTTTTCTTTCAGGCAGGCTCAATTTAACATTAGGAATGCCAATAAAAAAATACAGCGAGGAACATCTTGGTTCTCATCAAAGCAGATCAGTTCATACATTTTTCTAGCCCTATTTGAGAACATGTTTAAAGCTCCATTCTACTCACAAAATAACATTCAGAACTCCTTATTGCGTCTTAACGCGGTAGAGAAACTTTAGCGATTGAGCGGTCTCGTCAGAATTTATTATCAGCTGAAATGAATTGTGATCGTATTTTAAAATTTCATGAAGCTCAAAAGAGGAACGAAAAGAAAAGATAAACAATGCTCCATATTGTTGAATTCGAATGCTTTAGTAGACATGGCTTCAAAATGACTGCAGCCAGTATCCGAAGTAAATATTGCATCCTGGAAGCACCCTATCTTTCATACTGGTACACAAATTTAATAAACGTCTTTATGGAAATTTAAAAAAAAATTGTAATCGCAGTTCTTAGTTTCTTTTATAATGAAACTTATTTTTCACGTTTCTGCACCATATGTTTGCACTCGCAATAACGATGCACCAATTATGGCCAATATTGGAAGCATATTTTGTCAAGTAGCAAGAGTTAGTTCCCTTATATCTCAATGTTGAAATACAACACGAGGAAGACGAAGTTTGCAGTCGATTTTCTTTCTTTTAAAGAAATTTTTTTCCTAATGGTGGAACGTACTACTGGTTGTCACTGCTAAAATAAAAACATCTTTGTATCTGCATTCCCAAAAAGTAGAATGCGTCAAACTGTACCCCCCCCCCTTATTCTCACTTACTCGCTCAATTTTGTACGTCCCTTACCCTCCCCCCCCCCCCAACCAAATAAAGCCAATAGCTATTTTTTTTTTTTTTAATTTTGTGGCTTTGATCCTCCCACCTTAATTGTAAATGACATTGTGATTACTTGGACGACTTTCTTTTTTCTGATGTAAGGTAATAACTGAGACAATTTACCTTATGAATTATTAATTTCTTCCGCTTTTCCACACTATATGACCCTAAGTACTAGCATGCTGAAACTCGACGTACATTAGGGGCTGGAAAGGCTGGTAAAGCTTGGTTATTAAACTTTTATGGAAGCGTTTTGATGTGTGATCCACGAGTTTTGACTGTGTTAAAAAGCAAATAGACTTATTGGGGTTTTCAACCAGGATATTCGTATCAATTAAGAACTGATCCAGACAAACTTATTAGATGTAAGTATAGGTAATGTTTTGCACAGCAATCCAAAAAATATGGTTGCATAGACGTTGTATACTTTACCTGCTGAATATAGACTTTAAAACTGTTGTCAAGCTAAACAGAGGTCCTAGGTCAACGCTTATTTCCTCGTGAGGATTTCGGTGTAAAATAATACAGCTTATCCTACAACAGACAACAAACGGGGCAAGAACAGATCCGGGGTCGGAATAGTCAACCGAGTTACCGGAAGATTTCATGTGGAGGCACCGGGGTTTGGAGGGCCCTTTGGGAATTTTTAGAGGGCTTCCAAGACCTGATATAAAAGTGATTTCATGGGGTGGGGGTGGGGGTTCGGGTGGCTACGCCGCCAGTCTGACCCTGGCCAATCTGTCATATAGACTGAGTGCAATATAATTCAAATCGAGATCTGCGATATACCGGAGATCTGCATAGCGATGCGAGATCATGTTCTGCTGACCTTTCGATTCACCAATCAATATTTCTGAAAGTAAAAAATATCATTTGGATCATATCGTTTTTGCAACGATGTCTCTCCCGAACATGAGATGCAACGTTTTGTCTGACAGGTTACTAAAAATAAGCGGACTGGGAATTTTAAAGGTCGGCAAAACATGAACCTTTGACAGTGCCTGTCAGATCCACTTAATTTAAGTAGATCTCGATCTTAATCAGACCGAATATATCATGCAATTAGAATCTAAACATATATGGAAGTAAGAAAGGAGAAGACAATCTTGTCAATGTTAAGGGGGCCTCCAATTAAATGGAGAGAGAGAGAGAGAGAGAGAGAGAGAGAGAGAGAGAGAGAGAGAGAGAGAGAGAGAGAGAGAGTGAAAGGGTGTGTGGGGGGGGGAGAAGGAATTGGGGGGATGAGGACGATAGTTTGGTCAGAAATTCCTTTTTAAAACAATGTAATTTTAATTTCTGTGTTGCAACATAGTTCTGTCTATGAAATTTGACACTTTCTTCTAAGCAGATACAAGTGCCTATAGTGTCATAGAAACTACACTATACATAAATTATGGACAGTGGTTTACCGCGCTAACAGTTTTCTTTACTAAAGAAATAAATAGCACTGAATATTTATCACAAACTATCGATAAAGGGTTAAAAGTCAAGTTCAAAGGCATGCAGATCAATACAAAGTATCGGCAAACAGCTTACAAACCACATCCAATTTGATACGCATTATGAGTATTGATGATGCCTACGCCATTTTAATTATATTAGCCATACAAGACAAAACTGATTCATACTATTTGGCATTAAACGAAGCAAGGACATGATGCTTGGTATCATAAATATGTGGTTAAAAATTAAAAAAAAAACAAAAAAAAACAACAACAGTTCTTTATATCCCATAATATCGTCAGGTTCTGATTATTAGTACTGTTCAATCATTCAGTTCATGGGGGTGTTCCCCGTAGCAATAACGTGCTTATTTTATATTATCAGTGTTCAAGATGATTGATACCAAGGATAAATCCATTTCCTCCAATGAAACCAGATGATATTTTGCTGTACAATTCAGCACTCAATAAATTCAAGGAAAAATGCAATTTGACTAATACAGAGATTTGTTTTTCAACAACTGTCGTTAATTAATCATAATTATACATCACTGTCCAAGATTTCTATATCCAAAGTAGGAAGTCTTTAATCAGAAGAGTATGATATATGTAGGGCATACAAGCTCACTTGTTTGAAAGCATAAATTGATCCTCCTACTACCTGAAAGGGAAAACTAGACAGACGTGACACAAATTAGTGCTGTGGCTTCATGCTATACTGTGATAGTTCATACCAATAGCAATTCTCTAAAAACGTTAATAACTAATGTCAGATGATACTTAGCAGCAAGATAAAGAAGATCGTTATATATAAGTTCGAACCTATTGAAGCACATCATTTGCATTTTCGATGACGACATACATTTTTCGTGATAAATTGTTCACAAAGATCATATTACATCGTTGCATTTGCGTTATTTTGCTTCCTTTTAGCCACGACTTTTTTCAGTAACGTGCGAAATAAAGGGAAAAATATGACCTCGTGAACAGTTTTTTCGTTCAGTTGTATGATCATTCGGTTGGTATAGAAGAGGAGAACATTTATTTTAAACTGTCAGCCAGTTCAGACTAACTACAAAGAAGTGGAAATACATGACAATATTTACACTGACTTTCTGTCCCGTTTATACAACATTAATAAGCAAGATATCAATAATGGGACGAAACTTTTGCACACTTTAAACATGCTTAGTGTTTAGAAGCTTTGGTTTTGTTTTTGTTCTTTTCGATATTGCTGGTGACTGTTCACGCACTGCTGAAATATTGCAAAAAATGCATTAAAACCCCAGCTTATGGGGAGGACATACTTCTCTATCACATTATGTCACATGAGCTGTTGGTGTTCAATGAATGTTCCTTACCTATTTCCCCTTGTTCTTGTTGTACTGAAAGGATACTGCATTTTCCTTACCTATTTCCCCTTGTTATTGTGGGACTGAAAGGATACTGCGTATTCCTTACCTATTTCCCCTTGTTCTTGTGGGACTGAAAGGATACTGCATTTTCCTTACCTATTTCCCCTTGTTCTTGTAAGACTGAAAGGATACTGCAGTTGAGAAGGAAACTATGTTATTATCTTCATATTCTAGCACTGCTTAGCTACAATGTATTAGCGTGGCGAAGCAAAACATACCATACACTCTGGGTGTGAGGGGAGGAGTGTGGACTAGAATTCTTTCGGGAACCCATTTGATAGCTACAAGACTTTGTTCATTTTTTAGAGAAAAGATGGTAAACACAATTGCGTTGCTAATTATACATAAGTAACAAAGCACATTTATAGCCTTCAGATGTATGAGCCATCGCCATGGGAAATTGGCCTCTGTAAGCAAAATCGAATAATGGGGGTGGGTGGAAGGGTCGGGGAACACGTCTACTTAGTAACAAGGGGATGACCAAGACCTCGACTAACCTGTCAAGACTCAGTTCCTCTAGCTGACTCAGATCACAAGCAATGTACTCCAAAGAAGCGTCGGTGATACGTGGACACCAAGACAAATCCAGCACGCGTAACTTCCGGAGATTTTCCGCTATCAGCTCGACCCCATCATCTGTGATTTTACTGCAACCAGAGAGGCTCAGAACGGTCAGGTTTGGCAAGGAATGTACAATGTTCACGATTCCATGATTCGTTATTTCCCAGCAAGATTGAAGCCTAAGTATGCACAAGGTGTAGCTCTGTTTAGCGCTAAAGAAAGCTAGGGCAGCGTCCGTCACGTGATACGCCTGTAAAGTGAATTCATACAGTGAAGGCAAGAGTTGCGACACGGCACCAACAGTATCGTCTGCAACATTTATGCAGTCACATATAGTTAAGGACACAATTTTAGGATTCAAACAGCACCATAATCCAGTTTCTGTCAATTCATTACACCCTGAGAGTTCAATCTTGTACAAATTAGACATCTTTTTAAACAAATGTTCCAATCCAGCGTCAGTGACATTGGAACATCTTAAACTTATTGAACGTATTTGTTTCTTACACGTCACAAAATGGTTACTGAAATCTATGACATCCTCGTCCCGGGCTCCAAACAAACAAACTGTATCAAAACTACGCTGTATTAAGCTGTCGTAAAATTGGCGTCTGACCTCAATATCTTTATTCAGATCACGACAGGAAATGATGGGTTGAACGTCGACCCAGTACATAGGCTGATATAACATATTTTTCCATGCTTTGCAGACTTGGGCTAGAACACCTCTTTCTTCAGCTGAAAAGTACATGAAAAATTTGGATAAAAATCGCTCATCCATGAAAAGATCCCGAATTATCGTTGGTTGCGAGCGTCCGAAAAGACGCCGTATTTTTCGTGCTATAAGCGGCTTTGGAGAACGTACCGTTTTCTGTCCGGGAACTACTGATAATGCTGCACCGTTAATTGATTTGTGAGCATTTTCTTTCACACATGCTTGTTGTTGCTGTTGTTGCTGTTGCTGTTGCTGCTGCTGTTCTCGATGAAGTCTCAGGCCTCGAATGCCATTGGATATTTCCATATAAGCCCTGCGAATTGTCGACATTTTAGGATTCAGTTCCTTTAAGGAATAAACGGCAAGCACACGTGTAAACGGTTCACGACATATTATTACTTACACTTGAATGAAAGTGTTATTGTCTGTATCCTCAGCTTCCATACAATAATGGAATGAGGTTTCGGGCATGCGCCTTAATGTTACATACATGAGATTGACTTTCTACGAACAGTCATCATTGGGTTGATAAATTGCCCATCTTCTCCATTAAATTGCTTTCCTAAAGAATATAATGAACCGTTCTTCTAGCTGGCTGAGAAGAAAATGCTCCCAGTGTTTCATTAGTCACTTACTTCGATCAGTTTATATCGATCTTTGTGAGGCGTCAGCTAAACAAGTATCTGGAAATCCTATATCAGATTCTATTATGAAACAGAATTCAAAGATCAATCACCTCAACACTATTTTGAACTGCGGGTATTTTCAAAACACTGTTCACCAGCACATGCCATTTGTGGATTTTGTATGTTTTCTTCACCTGCTTCTCCCCCTTAATTCACACGAACAGAAGTAGAAAAATCAATGTTCCTTCTCTGTTTTTTCGAGAGACAGCTACTAATTTAATTATTCAGCCGCACCAAGCCCTACAAAATTATGCATTTCTTATGCAGTGGCCTGAATGATTTCGTAGTAGTCTGAGATGTCTTTACTCTACACACTGATAAAAAAAAAGCAACCCTTTCATCTCCTGAACCGATGAGCAATGGATACACGCTATCACCGGAACGCCATGAAAAATAACAGGAAAGATAACAGTTTCAGTAGACGGCGGCTGAGCCTGCTAAACGTGCGTGGCAGATTCCATGATAATCAGGCAGCGATATCTACGTTTTCGAATCATATCAACGGGATCTAAAATCTTACTCACCGGATGAAGTACAACACAAATGTAGTAAGCCTAGTTTTAGAACGATAGCTTTATTAGCCATAATATTTCGATTGACTGGAGTAAACGTGTTCAACCCGTGGCACGGCCCCAGCTTATTTGATTGGAAGATTGGCTAGCCTATCGATCAATACAGATGCATTCATATTGACAAGCTTAGCGACTAATATTAGCCTCAGCAACTAACACTGTACCGAAACTGTTGGTTGGTGGCTATAGCAGAAGTTGTGATGAATCATTAACATTACTAGCAATTCGTTTGTACAACATGTTGCTCTTTGAGTTCGCTTTTGCTAACTAATCAATATCATTAAAAAAAGATATCTCTTTATGTTGTTTTATTCTGTCTTTTTCATACAATTTGTTTCGTTTCAATTGTAATCATGTATGTGTGTGTGTGGGGTGTGTGTGTATATATATATATATATATATATATATATATATATATATATATATATATATATATATATATATATATGCTAGCCCGTGAATTATTAGTGGATTTTCCAATAGAAATAATTGTGATAATTCTCCGGAGTGAAATACAAAGAATTGTTTTCACTGCCCTCAATAGTCATCGATAACATTTTGTCACTTGCTTGGTCTAGTGATAAGTAAGTCCACCTCTCACACAAAAGTACGCGGTTCAAATCCTACAACATGCTTATATTTGTTTTTTCTTCAAACTTTTTGCTTCTGTGTTTTTTTTACCTTGAATTAGGAAAGAAATTTATGTTGCTACTGTTATTTTCCATTCGAAATTACACAATTAGCAGAACATAAACGGTACACAGTTGACAATATCGCGCGAGACACCGTAAGAAATCTACTTCAATCTGTTATACATATTGCTAGCCAATACGTTTGCGCATAAAATAAGAAGAAAATTTGATTGTTTTGAGTGAATAACAGATATATCTCATCTCGTGGGGTGAAAAACTCAAGTATCTTCAGTCTTGGCTTCGCAAATATCCTCTCCCTCTCTCCCTCTCTCTCTGTCTCTCTCTCTCTCTCTCTTTCTATATATATATATATATATATATATATATATAGAGAGAGAGAGAGAGAGAGAGAGAGAGAGAGAGAGAGAGAGAGAGAGAATATATATATATAGAGAGAGAATATATATATATAGAGAGAGAGAATATACATATATATATATATAGAGAGAGAATATTATATATATATATATATATATATATATATATATATATATATATATATATAGAGAGAGAGAGAGAGAGAGAGAGAGAGAGAGAGAGAGAAAGAGAGAGAGTAAACAAATTCTGAAGCAGTCGTCCCTGGGACGAGTGAGTTGCAAAAGTTACCCGTCACTGTCCTTGTTATACTCAACACAATACATTATCGTAATAATCGTACTGGAACCTCTGTGTCAAGATACATATCATATCGCCACAGGAGTGGCGATACATCGATCCAGTAGTAGGTGGGATAGCAGGTAGGTATTCATATATGTATGCTTGTAATTTTCCACTGCTTATACTTTTCTATGCCGTGTCATTGATAGATTGAACCTATTTTCTATTTACTACCTGCTTGTTTTTTTTTAATATGAAGTATTTCATTGTCTTCTCCGTGTGGAGGTGTGGGGAGAAAAAATATCATCCGCAAAAAAAGCTGCTACTTCCATAGCTTGCCATGGCAATCCCCGCGCTTTTTATTACATATCCCTCGACTATCCTTCCCCCTCCCCTTCTACCTTGACACATGGGTTGTATCCAAAACTCGGTCACATATAGTATTTGTGCTCTGGCTATGACTTAATGTTTAAATTATGGTAAAAATTATATATATATATATATATATATATATATATATATATATATATATATATATATATATATATATATATATATATATTAAAAGTGTCACTGTAACTTCCATTTTTCTATATTTTACCTCTGCTTCCCTTTCAGAGACCCTTAGGGAGGGGCCCAAAAATGATACCTTTCTTACAGATGATTATCACATGTGCAACCTATGTACAATGTTTGTTGAACTTGCATCCTGCGATTTAGGAGGAGATAGAGTTGCGGACAGACGAGCAGACTGACGGAGGGTAACACAATATCACCCGCTAAAGCGTGGGAATAATATAAATCGCATTACCCTGAATATCTTAAAAGTTGCACATCTACCCGATTATGCAGTACTCAACTGCTGATCTAAATACATCAATTAGATGTTTACACTGAACATGAATACAATATTTACAGTATTAGGGACATACTACGAAATATCAGGCAAACTACCATAATCACGATTGTTCCAGCAACAAAAGAAGAACGAGTATGCTTTCAACTATATTTGTATCAAAGTGTATCACCCTTCTATATTGTAATCTGTACACCAAGTAGTGATCGATCGAGAGGTTGGTAGAAGATCGAAAAATACAGACAGACAAACAGACGTACATACAACAACACACGTGTACACACATACATATAGTATATAATGACGCTAATGTTGGCAAACGGCGCTGGAAAAAAGTATCCTTACGTTTCGACCTAAAGTAAGGTCTTACTCAGGGGACAACACACACATGCACAAACACACACACAAGGAGTGACACACGTATAGAACAAAAAATAAATGTGCACTTTGGCACAGAAAAGCAAAACTATCCAGTATAACGAAAAGTTCAAAACTAGAAGAAAAAAGTCAAAATAACAGAAGATTTGCCTACATGCCTACAAATGGGCCCAGTATCTATGTATAAGGCGAACAAGCTCAGATGCAAGCTAAAGCACGATAGCGCTATACTGTTAAGAGGTGACCTAATTATTATCTATGCATTACGAGGGATTCGGTTACAAAGGGCGCCATATATAACTCTGCATTATTTTTCGCTTCTAGTCTTTACATCCTGGTAATAAATTCCAATACAAGAAAGAAAGCTATTACAGCATTTATATTACAAGGGAATGTGGTGGAAAGACGTAATAATAATAATAATAATAATAATAATTTCATGTCACTAGAGTAGAGTGAGGTTGAACAAACTGATATGAAAGAAACAGACGCACAGTAGGTTAAGAGGAACACTTATGGACCAGTGATTATCCTTTAAGCCAAATTCACTATGTGTTCGCATCTTCAGTATCCAATATTTCTGTTTTTGACCGCGTTCGTTATCAGTCCATCCGATTTAACTCTGTCACGATGTGTTCTGAACTGAATCACTTGTATTCAGCATGACCAATCAAGAGTGAACCAATAACAGTGTTCTACCAGACGACAACCATTTGATTAAAGCGATACAGGCGAAACACTTTTCTCCCCAAAAAATACCTTTACATGGCAATATATTCACAAAAGAAAATACACAAAAATCAAAGAAATTTCTATCAATTACTGCAAAGTCCTAATTATACAGAAACGAGATCAATTTCATATATATATATATATATATATATATATATATATATATATATATATATATATATATATATATATATATATATATATTGTAATAAAACTAGGGTTTGTGCTATTTATATTCACGTCTCAGTTTATGGTTTTGTTAGATTTTAGTGATTATTTATTGATTATGGGGAGTCGGTGGTGGGGAGATATTTCTCAAACCGAGTAATTAGCCAATTTCTAGGAGCAAGACGTCATAATCTACAGTATTTGCGAGACGTTATGATAACATGGATTAGTTTCGTAAAATGGACCGTCCCTAATTTCTTAACATAAGGAATTCTCAGTATATTCTACTGTATAAGTGTTCAGTAATTTGAGATAGGAATAATTATTTGTATTAGGTGTTTGGATCGTGTTTTGTGGTGCATGTTGTGAAGTACGAATCTTCGGCTTGGAAAGGCTTACTGATGAGTCAAACAAATGTGAAACAAGAAAACAAGAGCAATTATGAAATTAGAGTTTCGTGATGTGTGGATATTAGGTGATTAGAGGAAAATTAATGTAGTACTTGCGCGTTTAAGAACCCTTCAGCTGACAACGACTATTGTCTTGAGGTCCTCGGAAAAAATGGGAAACCATGGGCCTCAAGCAAGACACACGCAGGTGTTGGTTGATTCTCTCGGTACTGAGACTCCTTGCGTGTAAATATATATATATATATATATATATATATATATATATATATATATATATATATATATATATAACCTTTCAAAGTCACATTAAATCAAAACGAGTTACTGACATTAATGGCAAAAGGTTAAGCGAGCATGTCGCAGATTTAATTGTTTAAGCTTCATAATGGTTCATCCGCAGTATGAAGAAAACCCATCAAGTGGTTTAGAAAATAAAAACAAGTGAAATAACTTTATCCAAAATCTTAACGCAAATTTTCTTGCACTGACTTTGACTCCAAAGTCAATGGGGCAAGCGATCGTATTGCATAATCAATTGCCTTAGCTTCATAATGATTCATCCCCAGTATAAACAAAATCCATCAAGAGGTTTAGAAAATATAATCAAATAATAAAAAAAACTTTAACCAAAACCGGAACACACATTTTCTACGACTAACCTCTATTCCATGGCCAAGGGCGCAAAGGAGAATGTAGTAGAATGAATTATCGTAACTTGATAATGATTCATCTCAAGTATGGACAAAATCCATCAATGGCGTTAGAACGTATAAGAAAATATAAAAGAACTTTAACCAAAACCTTAAGGGAAATTTTCTATGACTGTGTCCTTGATCCTAAAGTGAACGGGGCGAACACGCGTGTTACTGAATGAATTGTCTTATCTTCATAATGATTCATGCCAAGTATGATGAGAATCTATCAAGAGGTTTAGGAAATATATATGTAAATGAAAAACTTTAATCAAAACCTTAACAAACTGTTGACGCCGCCTCCGCCGCCATCAGAAAAGTGACTGCTATGTCTCGCTTCCCACTAAACTTGGATGGACTAATATCAAATCCAAACACAAGTGTCCTTGTTTCCAGCGTTGAATTCCGGAAGAGTGCGATGATGGTCGAATGTCTTACAAGAGTCCATTTCAAGTCCAAGGCGTCAAAGTTCAAGAAGTCCACGTGATACCATAACCAAATCTCGATGTCAATGTACAGTGACTGTCCGTAAACTAGTTCCATGATTTCCCAGGAATATATTGTCTGTCATTACAGAGCAGGGTCAAGTTCACAGGCAGTCTAAATAGTAACCTTCACTGTCCATGAGCGTAGAAAGATGCTCACACTAGCCGGAAACTTTGCCATTATCAGGGATGCCGATTCCACTACCATTGCAGAGGAAACAAAGAAGGTTTTCCAAATGAACTAGAACAAAAATTATCATTACGTCAACATATCACCACAGCAATAAGCTCCAAGTTCCGCAGAAGTTTGATATATTGTATCTTGACATACTATTGGACATGGCTTCTCCATTCTCCTGGAAAGATATAATAACTAGAGTGCAATCAAAGATTACGTAGCTCTCTACCACTGTAAACATTCATTATCATGCTGAAAAAAAATTGAGACTAATGTGATCTTGACAACGAAATGTTGGCCACTTTTCAAAGTACAGGTACTATAATGAGTTGATAAAAACCAGAGATTAAATCTGCTTTTGTTTTATTTTTAAAATCAATGTTCTTAAATCTGCTTCAGATACTATTGCAATTGTTCACCACATGACCCAGATTTTGAATGAATTAAATTAATGAAAGCCATAGGCTTTGAGTAACCTTGGAATCACAGCCAGTAATACGAGCATGGTTCATGCACCAATAATTACCGGTCTGGGACCCTGAAGCAACTGCTCCATTTGTTCCGTCTGTAATCCGACCTTGAGCATGCCGTCGACTCATCGAATTCCTATATTCTTTCACATATACAATACACATTTAACCTGTTGAGGGTAACCTATTGCAATCCACAATGATTAGTCATTACTATGGCGAGTTTATCATTGAATACGTATATTTACTCCTACATCGAACCGCATTATTCCTATAGGGCCTTTCTGAGTAAGCTTGGATGTATATAACATGGAACAATTTATGTAGCCATGAGCAAAACAAAAACACTTAACCTATCTTAGTAAAGCATTCAATGCATGTCATATGGATATTCTTAGTAAAGCATTCAATGTATGTCATTGTAAGGGTGCAAATTTATGTCAATCTCTGTCGAGCACATTAGTTTGGCAGATAATAAGTAATCAGATTTATGAGGAAAGGTACCGTATTAAATTGCTAGACTGCGATGGTTTTAATGTCCCTGTTTGGGGCACGATTGTTTCTTAATTAAGCCTTCATTGTATAACGGTCGGAGAAAGTTAATTTGAGGTCTAGGTATCGAAAATGTCAAAGTTGAGAGAATGCAGAGACTAGTTGTAAATGTGATGTTAGAGTGAGTTAGTGATGAAATAGCCGTTAGAAAGTACATTAATCTTCTGAAACTAGGTTTGTTTATCGTCTGTCAGGTTTGGCCTGACCAGATGGCCTTTGGTATTCGTTTGAATTCCAATAGGACGATATCTGACGTAACGAGAGTGGGGTAATATTCTACTCCCCAGAAGGAATCTGACGGGATATTTAGGTTGCTTCTTGTTTATTTTAAAGGGGAAAATAGCTCCACCTACCTACCTACCCACGTATCTATCCACATATCCACCTACCTACCTACCTACCTACCCACACAAAGTTTGAGGACCGAAAGAGGCTGGATAAGAAAGAGAGAGAAGCAAAAAGGGAGAACATCAACCATGACCTGACAGCAACATTGAATTTGGAGTGACCAGCAATAACACGGTTATGCAGGCATGCTGGGCAATTGATTCGATTGTTCACTCGATTCCATGATGAACTAAGTCTATCGCTTTAAACAGATCGGCTAATTACATAATTATATTTGTGTTGAAATTCGGTAAATGATTTCAAAAAGAAGTGTATCTTTCTAATGTTATGTATTATTTCAATTTGTTTTATGTAATTGATTAAATTGTTATATTTCATGTACGGGGGCTCGTGTTATTCTGTTCTATATATCTGCTCAGATCTCTATTTATCCCATCTATACAATTTCATATTTTATTTAACTATTTACTCGATCCGGGCAATAACACCGAGGTCGATCATCCTCTAGATAACGATAACCAACCAAATCGTACACCTGTAACGAGAGGTGCGTTACAGTCATATGGATATTCTTAGTAAAGCATTCAATGTATGTCATATGGATATTCTTAGTAAAGCATTCAATGTATGTCATTTGGATATTCTTAGTAAAGCATTCAATGTATGTCATATGGATATTCTTCCATTGTTAGGGTGTAATACTACCAGAGACGCGTTTAATTATCAAACTTCATGATTGGAATTCAAACATCACCGAAATAAATGAACTTTAAGCACAAAATTTATACAAAGTCATAGAAGCATGAAATATATGTCACAGAGAACTCTTTTTGCAATAAGAGTGTAGCACTTATAAAGATGCATCCACTCATACTTTTAGTTTGTATAGTATGCATATAGCATGCTCAAATCTCACGTGGTCATTAGCTAACACAAAAACTTAACCAAAGTCAGGAAAAGATGAAATATAGGTCACGATGATCTTCTGTTGTTGTAAGGATGTGATACGATTAAAGATGCATCATCATGTTCATGATTGTAGTATGAACAATGCCCGAAGAATGAACATCGAACACAAAATTTAAAATAAATTAAAGATGAAACATAATATATGATACTGAAATGAGGGAGTAGTACTCATCAAAATGCATCCCCTCACCAAGTTGTATGATTCTGGATAGGATAGTATGTACACAGCATGCACAAATCCTCTATGGCCATGAGATAACACAGAAACTTAATAAGGATGCGAGTAAAATATGAAATATGGGACACCGTGACCTTTTCTTAAATGAGTGTGGTACTAAGATAGATGCATACACTCATCTATATTAATAATTCAAGCATGAACAGTACCAATACAACATTTAACCAAAGTCATTGAAGCGTGAAATATGAATCACAGTGGCCAATTTTTTAGATGACGGTGTAGTAATCATCAAGATGCATCTCATCATCAAGTTTCATGATTCCAGATATAATGATTCAGGATCCAAATGCAAACAACATAGACCCTGATCTGCCGTCGTATAATGCGCCGGCAGATCAGGGTCTGTGTTGTTTGTTCTACTGATTAGTCCTTACAAACTGCATATACCCAGATCTGCCGGCGAATTATGTGATGGCAGATCTTGGTCTATGCAGCATGCAGTTGGTATTAGATTATACGCGAGTACATACGGTATATATATATATATATATATATATATATATATATATATATATATATATATTAACTACACAACTCCTTCCTACTTTTTTGCTATACATATAACTAGAGTACAACTCGTTATAGTGCAAAATCTAGTGCAAGGATAGAAAGCGATATATTATGTTATTATGAATTCAATATCGAAAGCAAATCAACATCTCCCCAGCGTGGCTCAAATACACACATACATACATACATACATACATACATACATACATACATACATACATACATACATACATACATACATACATACAGCCTTCTTATTATCAACCTGCCACCGGCTAAAAATTACCGTCTATTTTTCCAACCGAGTCGTCTACTTCTAGAAGACTAACACTTTTTTTAAAATCTGGTTGCATTGGCTTAGCCTTGAACTTTTAATCTTGAGCCAGCTATATATTGACTAAATAATTGGTAACGACGCAATTTCAAAACAGATTCCCAACGTTTCGAGCTAATCAAATTCTTCGTCAGGGGGAGAAGACTTTCATGTACAACAACATTACACACCAAAACCGAGTAAAAATATGTTACAATTTTGAATGCCAGATGCAATCTACACACAAGAGTTAAATAATGCAAAAAAGAAAGAAGAGACAATTGAAAAACGATCTTACAGTGAGTAAACTACATGTTTATTTAGTATAGTTAGCTGAGTAGCAAACTTTTATAACAATAGTCAAAGATGGCGTGATCCGTGTGTGTGTCGATGTATATATATATATATATATATATATATATATATATATATATATATATATATATATATATATATATATATATATATATAATGCTACGTTTACTTTGTTTCAGTCAGTTAAATAGGTCACATGTGGGCAAGTTAAACGCAAAAGAGTGTTCTAACCAAATTTAAATACATGACTTGCCATAATGTAAATAGTTCAATGTATACAGTTTTCTGCCTTTTTGGTGATATATTAGGAGTATATTCTTTGAATTTTATTTCAATAACGCAACAGTATGTAAACATATATTTTGCTTGCTCTTTTGTGTTTGTAATTGTTATTTGTTTGTCTCGACCGCCGTGGAAAAAGGTTCCGTAGAGCTCAAAAGCGCTCAGCCAGTTTCTCAGACTATGTATATATATATATATATATATATATATATATATATATATATATATATATATATATATAGAGAGAGAGAGAGAGAGAGAGAGAGAGAGAGAGAGAGAGAGAGAGAGAGAGAGAGAGAGAGAGAGAGTAGGTAGTTTTAATGTTGTTTAGAATATATATCAAAAGTAAATCAGCGCTGTGTCCTTTTTGACTTGCGCGTACCTGTCATGTCTGCACTGGGATTTTTTTTCTTTTAAAGATACATCCGCGAATGGTTGTGTTTAACTAGTTTCAATATAACATTTACCAAACTGCTTTGCTAATTGTTTGCTTTGACCTTAGTAATTTTTAAACGCTCGGCAGAGCGCATTATGTTATAATCTTGTCCGTCCATCTGTTACCAATTTCGTTTTTGTACAATTACTGATTTCTCCACCATTTACTGTTACCAAACTTTATGGATGACTAGCACTTGGAGAAATAAAGAAACTTAAAGATTCTAGGGACTGGCGTATGATGTGCCTCTCACGGTACGCTTATTCATATATGACTATTTACGGACGGGCGTATTATATACCGTTCACGGTACGCTTGCTCATATGAGCTGAACAATAAGTGGAAGAGATATGGTTTCGATTATTCTTGACCACTCATTCTGTCAAACATATGACCTCACTGCATCCTGCGGGGGAATCTTGATTTAATCATATCCGTCCGTCCGTCGGTACCGAGAAGCTAGAAAACAATCTTGATGTACTGAGCAGACCTAGAAAGAAAAAAAATGAAACTGACCCTAAATACATTTTTCCATTTTTTTTATTTTTTATTTTTTAATTTTTGAACTTTAACTTTTCAGGTGAAAAATCTCATAAATGGCTTGATCAACGCAACTGAAAATTGTCTGGTGTTATGCATATGAAAATGACCTGATTATGTTATATATTGGACTGCAGTGGGGGCATATGTGTTTCACGAGCACAGAAATTAGTTGTTTTTTTTTAACATAGTTTAAATTCAAATTAACCAGTTTGTTTAAGATGATGAAAGTCATGTCTGCATCTTTTTTTTTTTTTTTTTTTTAAGAAATCTTGAATTATAATTCAAATGGTGTTACAATTGCAACAACAACTTGCAGATTGTTATAAAGCGACATGAAAATTGGTGTGTGTGTTGATGGTGTGTTGATGGTAGTATTAAAGCTAAATTTGTACACTAATAGTGTTGTTTTTTGACTTTTTGTTTTTGTTTTTTCTTGTTCACATCGATAGGTACAAAATGCATCAAATATAGTCTCCTTTGACTATAGGCCTGCGTAAACCATCATCAACCCCTTCAGCCAATAAGACTTTGTTTGAATCAACACGAACTATGTCAGAAATCGAGGAATTGACGAAGGAGTCTCAGGGGAGATAATTTGGAGCTCCAGTTTTATCCATTGATCCTTATCGTACGTCGCGCCCCCTTGCTGCCGTGAAATGGTATCCATTACATATGGACGATGTCTTATATGGGAGATATAATAATGTAAATATCGGTGGCATAGGTTTGCATACTTAAATTCATGTGTGTGCACAATGTTGCCAATATGTATATGGATAGCACACTACTTGATGCCTTCTTTACATCTTTTTAACATGCTCTACGTAGAGATTATAAGTGCCCTAGTTCGCCACTGAATATACCAGTTTGATGTCAGGCAGGCAATGTGGCCTCTGATCAGGAGGTCGACCTTTCTTGAGAGGCTCTCTTTCACGAGAAGAGGAGAACCATTGTAGAAAAAACATGTTGATTTTCTGTTACCTATCTATCTTTCATTGAAAAACAATCTCATTCCAAGTATATCGATACCAAATTTACATTTAAATTAAATTGCTCATATTACTGACAACAATTATACCAGAGTATTCTGTATATATATATAGAGATATTTTAATTTTGAAATATACATGTACTTTGTAATAATGTTCCTAGTGTCCCAAGTAGTGACAGATAATCACTTTAAGCTGGCCGATCAGTAAAGCAGATAATCACTTCAAGCAGGCCTATGGAACTTAGAAGGGCACTTAAAAAGAAGGGGATACGAGAATAAAACTATAGATTCTACTATGGATAAAGCTACAGCAATTGAGCGAAGCAGTCTCTTCGGATACAAAGCTGAGACTGCAAACAACCGTGCCCCTTTCGTAACAACAATGGTCCCAAAATAGGGCAAATTATCTGGACACATATTATTGACTCTTCTGCACACCTAAAAGAGGTCTTTAAAGAACCTCCTATGGTTGCTTACCAACCATAAAAAATTAAAAGACCACAGTATGTGTTCCCAATTGAACTGAAACCATGGTACGGAAGCAGGAACATACAGATGTAAACACATGCCCGATACTACTAGTTTCATCATTTCATCAGCAGGACTTACGTACAATATCAATCAAAGATCAGAATGTGTCGGTAAATGTTTCATTCACGCCTGACGTTCAAGATTTGTGCCATACAATATGTAAGCGAAGCAATTACTTTAAAAAATGAATGAACAATCATTAAAACCATATTAGAAAGAAGGTAACACATAACTCGCCAACTATTTCTTTCAGCTAAGCCGGAACTCTATTTAGTCCCTTCAACATGCTGCACGTTGATTCACAATTGAGTGTTCCCCCTGGATTTAAAAAAAAAAATACTTGATCTGATTCCAACAAAGCAGGATTGTTTTTAAACAAAACGTTTGTAGCATTTTTAACGGCTGTATTAATTTCATTACAGAGTTTTCTGTTGAACTATAAACATTCTTTTAATGTTCTTTTCTTGCCATATGATTTTTAATAATATATCATGTAACGTTTGCTGTACGAATGTATTTTGCTGAGTGCACCACTAATTCAGTACATATGGCATTATGTTTTAAAAGCCGGAAAGGCATCCTTGGATTTGCCGAAAGAAGCACGTACCGTCATATGTCACTTAGTCTTTACATGCAATGACAATTTTGGCCACGTTTTCATCCACATTGTACAGAAGAGATAACACAAAATGAACCATTCTGGAAGGATAAACCCATTCTGGAATCAAACTGTTACAATTTCTTTCGCATGATAAATAGTATTTTATTATGTAAAATTCCATATTTTTACATTTGGTCTGCATTTCGTTTACTTATGTGCCAGTCTGTCGTATTTCACTCCATTTTCGAAGATATTGGCGTCAAATGCGTGAACTTTGATAAAACTTCCACTCTAATTAAAGGGACACAGGCGGCAACTTTCAAATTTTTTTAAAACCCCAAATGAGTGCACGTTGAAAAGTCTTGTGCCCTAAATTGTATAAATTCGACCTGATCTACGTTGGAATATCTACGTAAACAAAGAAAAATTATGACAATTTCAACGAAATCGAAGGTTTACGCACATGAATATTAAATTTGTCAGACGGAGTTTGCATAAATCTTGTAGTCAAGTATATGCATGACCTATGCAAAGCCGTGACTCAGAGAAGAAAGAAAAGAAGCATGGAATTCGGACTCACAGAGATAAGAATTAAAATAAGTATGATTTTCTATTTATATTAACCAGATTGATTAATGTATATATATAAAAAAAAACTGTTATGTATTATACGAAAATTGTTGCAAACATAATCCCTGTTTGGAAGCCAGTTTACGTTAGTAAACACTTAAAATTAGCCTAGTCAAAAGCATAATAGCTTCACGTAGTAGTGTTTACATTTTTTTATATTGATCGTACACAATATAAGATAAAGAGCCTCTAATGTTTACTTCCCTTCGGTAGAGTCATATCGGTAGATAATTATCCCTTACAGAGTGTTTCTTTCCCATACTCCAATTTGATAGCCCCTGATACGCATCAAACAAATTCATCGACTTTTCTTGTTAACGGCTGCAGGAAACAGATGGAAGTTTATATCTGCATGGGACTCCCTTCAGATGATTGGTCTAAAAATGATCTTACAATTAGTAACTATAAATGGACCAATCTAAGGAGTGGAATCCCATTGTACACATACGCACGGACTTCTTTGAAACCGCTAGAAATAAACAAACAAAGTCTTTGTACAAAACATAGAATTACTTTAAACTTTATGCTCAGTGAGAAGGTCTTTTTAAAACATATTATTTACACGCACTGGACTCTTGTATTATTTATAAAACACTGATAAATTATTTAAAGATTGAAATGTTTGCTTGGTAACTGCTGTAAAATGTGCTTAACATAACGGAAACTTGCTTCTAAAATCTGGTAAATATCCACCCAATAGTTCAGGTGGAGATAGATTTAAAGGTCAGATAGAGGGTATCGCAGAGCTATTGGATTTAAAGGTCACACAGAGGATATCGCAGAGATATTGGATTTAAAGGTCAGATAGAGGGCATCACAGAGCTATTACCAGATATATATAATAACCATACTGATAATGACCATATTCGCCTCATATAATGAGCAATGATTAACAAGGCTATATATATTTTCAACCTCAATAATCCTGCCTTATAACTACACAGTACGATGTATTTGAAAAGCACATGTAATTAATCTACAACAATTGCAATATCATGCAAAAAGTAATTACAAAATATAATTAAATGAAGATCTTTTTTTTTGGGGGGGGGGGGGGTCTCTACTTTACAGATGGGCCTGCTTGAAGTGATTATCTGCTTTACTGATCGGCCAGCTTAAAGTGATTATCTGTCACTACTTGGGACACTAGGAACATTATTACAAAGTACATGTATATTTCAAAATTAAAATAGCTATATATATATACAGAATACTCTGGTATAATTGTTGTCAGTAATATGAGCAATTTAATTTAAATGTAAATTTGGTATCGATATACTTGGAATGAGATTGTCATTATTACTTGTGCATGTAGACTCTCGGTTGTTAGGAGCAGTATATATCATAGAAGGATGCGTATTTCCTTTTGTACGAATTGAACATTCCAAATAATACTGCAATATGGCTATTTATCAGAAAACGTCAGGGAGGACTTCTCTGCACATTTTTATTTGTTTATGGCAAATATTCGTTGGTCCCTGGAGACCTTTAAATTATCCGTGTTAAACTTTTCATTCATCGCCGAAAAGCTTTCATTTGTTGCATGTAACTTTCAAGTCGTCTCTATGCACAAATAATAATGACCTTAGCATCTATTATCTTTACCCTTAAAAATGTAAATTTAAAATCTTCAATTTTAGAGCTATCTATAGATCAACAGAAAAAGATTGCTTACGTAAATCATCCAATAACAATTCTCCATCAGAGATGGGAAAGTATATCACCTTGTCGTCTCTTTCTTCTGAATTTTGTATTGGTATGTGCGGTCTAAAATATAAAATCTAATAATAATATAAAGTTGCCAACATTACATGACTTAAAATTTAAAGAGGTAGTTATTATAAAAGCCAAGGAGTCTCCATGTAAATCAGAAAGGCTTGGCATGTGGTCCAGTTGAAGATGATGCACATTTTATTTCATTTTATTTTATTCAAGAAGCATAAAAATTTAAGATTAAACCTATTCACAAAACTTAATATCAGTTTTCCTGATCTGAAAGCTGACACTGAAAAGAAATAAGTCATTCATGCAAAGTTATTAATTTAGTCATGATTGTAAGTACAAAAATTGTATGCAACTTCATAAAATTATAAGTTTTGTTAAACAGATAGTTATCTCGTTTCTCAGGATAATGATAATGTGTGTATTGCATGCAGTATGTAGGTCCAATATCTTGTCAGTTATTAGAATGAATCTATGCTGGTCTTCCAAATAAAACTATTTTATTTTATTCTATTCAATATGAAGTGTTATTTTATAAAGTACAAGTATGTCACGTACTGTACTTGATCACGTCCAATGGAAATAAAATGAGGTTACCAAGGTCATAACGTTGTCATATTGCAGCAACACAAGAGCGCCCTAGGGTAATATAGCGCACATCGGGTGAAGAAACAAAACAAAGGACCCCAAAAATCTATTTCCTATCATCAAGGCCAATTACTGTATACAAATACAGTAAAATAAAATGAAATGATAGGCAGAATCTTGTATGTATGTATATATTTATGTATGTATGAGAGAGAGAGAGAGAGAGAGAGAGAGAGAGAGAGAGAGAGAGAGAGAGAGAGAGAGAGATGTATTCACATGTTTGGTTAGAACTGTGATGATCTGACCTACAATTGACGTAACTGGTACGTAGGTTTTCTTCGCTTTCTTCCTTGATGCGTCAATGTGAACAAAAATAGACCAGTTTAATTGGTTCAGACGAACAAATAAATAACACGAGAGGTTAAGTCCTTATCAGAAAGCTCTATTGTTCTTTCTAATTTATTATTGCGCAAGGAATGTTGTTAATTGGCTTTAGTTGTGAGTAAGAAAAATGTGTGCATGTACACATTTTAGCAAAATGTGTACATGTAAGCAAAATGTGTACATGCACAGATTTTCTTATTTTAATATGTTGTTCCGTCAGGTACACATTTTAGCAAAATATTTTGTTTTAGTAAAATCTGTTTTTTGAACTTTAAATAAAACAAGCTTTCAGAATGGTCCTTTCTTCGCTGGTTTGTGTTATCAGTCTCCGTGACTGGTGAAACACATTATCTTGAATGACTAGTAAAATAAAACTGATCTGACAGAACTCAGTTTGCCTTCCAAAAGCAGAAAAGAAACTATACTTGTAAAATGAAAGATAAATCTTACAATTTGTATGCCCCACTCTCCCCCCCACCCACCCCCCACCCCAAGCCATATTCTTTGGAGAAACAGATAGTGTGATTCATATCCGTTCTGAAGGAGAGCATATAGAACGATATTATGAGGGCAAATGTTGCAGGAAATGATTATTTATTTTTTTTGTACAAAATAACATCACGAGCAGCCGGGTGGCGGTGGACAAGATTGGTAATGATTAAGAGAGAACAATTAAGTTTGGAGATCAGCTATGGGCAAATAACAGGTATCGCGGCAAGTGTAAGGATGGTGGTATAACTTACAAGATAAATATGGAAAAATATATTGTAACATGGACAGAACTTCATATTTGTGTAATAACTCTCCTTACATTACTCCTCAACTCACTCAGTTCACTGCGGACTCACAGCTCAACTGAACTTTAGGTTGAAACTTCAGACTATTCTAGAAAACTTATGTGAAAAGAATGAATAATTATCAGATAGTGAATGACAAAACGATTCTCTATGTCGCGCTGTTGTTTTGAGGAAATATTACAAGTACTGCATAATAAAAAAAACCTAATCATAGGGCCAAATTTGAACTTAACTCACACTCTGACGTAGAAACACAGCCCTAAATCAAATTGTTTTGGAAGCATTCGATACTATGTGATTTACTTACATCAGCCATGATGTCGACTCCAGTTTGCAAAGTGACATTTTATGCTGTTGCTTTAAGCAGATGGGTAAGGGATTTTCAAGTTTACTTCGCCCCATATGTTTGTGGCGGACGAAACGCAAACGCGCGGTATAAAACTACGTCAACCCTATACGTCGTTTCCAAGAATCTTAGCAGGGTCAAACTGGCTAACTGGGATACAGAGACATTTCCGGTGTGTGTGTGTGTGTGTGTGTGTGTGTGTGTGACAGACCTGACATTGTCAGAGATGTCCCTCTCGGGGTGTGGGGTGTGGAGAGGAGGACCTAGTCCGCCATTCCTGTCTTACTCTGAATATTAGCGACTAATTCTTCCGCCAACGTATGATTTATTGCTCTGATTATACAAGAATAAATTAGCCACCGGTTTTTAAAGTATCATTCACAAGAAGATAGTTATTTTAAAGTATCATACACAAGAAGATAGTTATTTTCAAGTATCATACACAAGAAGACAGTTATTTTAAAGGAAATAACACAATCGTGAACTGAAGTCTCTCCACTTAACTCGACAATAGGTTAAATGTGATTGTCTTTGGATTTTATGAGTACTAGATAATTGGTTTGAATGTAAGTAAATAGTACAATAATATATGCTTGGGAACATAATCGATTGCTTCATCCACCACTATCTTTCTTAATAATTAAATTCTTGTTATTTCGTAGACTTTTCCTAACCCACAAATCTATCATATGGATAACAATTTATACTTGCTTGTCTGCCTGAAATCAATATTTTACATTTTCGAGACTGAAATGGAATCAAAGCACGCAAATGAAATATATAACTTTATATGTCAAGTCACAAAAGTATATGTCTGTTCCATTAGACACTTGGATAAAAGCAATGTGTGGTTGCTAAAAGATCAGAAAGTAAATTAAGAAAGACGATGGCTCTTACACGTAATCATCTGATCTACTTAACTGCATTTCTGACAAATAGATGCTTGAGGGAATTTTCCGAGTAGAGTGGAAGCATAACAAAGGATTTATTAGCAAACTTGTTCTGTAAATCAGTAGCAGTACTTGCTGTCAACGAAATCTCGAGTGTGGCCGTCTGAGATGTCCCCAAAGTGTTAAATATCATCAGAGGCAAATACAGTTACAACCAAAGTCACAGAAACTGTTAAATTAAAATGACACTTGCCCTCAATAATCGTCTATATAATTTGTGCTTACGTACTCCATTTGAATAAGACCCTACCGTCCCCCTTCGAGTCCGGCAGCGATGGCGGCGAAGAAGGGGGATAAAACATGCATGCATGAACTCCGATACCCATTCATCTAAGCGCATATATTCAAGAAAAGGATGTAACATAGTCGTGGATCTAGGCATTTACAAATATACACCAGACAGAGTGATGTATGTATGTATGTATATATATATGGCACTTCATAGCGCGGCTCGCAGGCCAGACTAAGTGTTTCGATGAACCATTTCCACTCCCAGAAACCCATACTTGGCACCTTTGTGAAACAAAGCATATTTTTCAGTTTTGGACTTTTCATATAGAGTTGATTTTTAATTACAAAAGTGTAAAATTAAATGCATTTATTTCAAAGATAAAACTACCTTTCCATTTTTGCACCGATCTCTTTGTTGGTGTTTCGTTTTCAACTGTGGAATTTTTTTACCTCTACTTTCAGTCGCTTAACGTCATGGAAGCCATAAATGCCTTAAGAGCCATTTCAAGGCCTGAAAATAGTTTTAATTTCTTTGTATGTGATGTGTGGTACATCAAAGCAAGTTTAACGGAAGTTCGTATCTCCTTTCCATCCTTTCAATGTGCTAAAAATAAATTGTATCATCTACCTTTCATGTTTGTTTTTTTTTAACATAACAACAGGAAAAAGTCAAGATGTTGGCGGAAAGATCAGTATCTGTAAAATATACAAGGATTAGCCAGACTGGTCTTGTAAAAATCCGTAGGCTGCTGTTGAAATATTGAGGAAAGAAACTTATACTTTGATTTACCTAATGACACAGATTACGTACCGGCTATCGCTAAGATGCTTTCTCATTTTATTTATCTGATAAAGAGAAACTAAACAATAGACTTATTACCCACTGTGCTGTATACACACGGAGCCGTCGGCGAAACCTTGTTGCAAGCGTCTTTTTAACAATCTCAGAAATGGTGTACCCCTTATAATGTTGCTAGTGCTTACTGCGGTCAGTTATAAGAACAATGGATCTAAGTCAGCGAATAGCTTGATGTCTGCAATGAAAAGTCAGTGGCAGTTGATAGTGGAAAGTGTTATAAAGACGTGATTAGATGAATTATTCAAAAGTGTATCATTAATAGAATATCATTTATGACTGACACACCAGCATAGTTCTATTTACTAATTACTTAACTAGAGATTTCTTTTTCTCTTTTGTAATATTCCAGACGATTTTTAAAACTTGTCAGGGCTAGATTTGTCATTGACGCATAAATAACGTACTCTAAAGAAACTAATAAAACATGCAACGTCCCCGGGAGTTATTATGGACTGATATGAAGCGAGTAAGTAGGAGCGAAGTCATAAAAGTACCGTAGACAATGACGCTTTTTGAAGGTATAGCAAGACCTGCCTAAAATGATTTTTTTTTTCAACCATCGTTTTGGATAGGGGTTCCTTTCTCGTGTGTTTGGCGTGGGTTATCAACATTCAATGTAAAATATAGATTTTAGGAAAGTTCTGTTTTTAACGCAATAGTGTGTTGAATATGGTAACATAACATCAATACAACAATTTAAATCCATCGGATTTCGTTTGATACCTGTGCCGCTTTAGAAAAAGATGTCCTGACGTCATCGCGTTAGATCCGGGTATCCCCCAGAGGTACAAGTCAACAATCAGTATCGCAGAGAGTAAACCTGACAACGACATTGCCAATGAATTGAAGGACGAGTCGACAGAGTAATCAGCACAACATAATTACTATTTGATTTTGCTACCATCATCATTATTATCATCGTCATAACCATTATCATCATAATGATGTTGCTGAAACAACAATCCATAATGTAAGGGACCGACTATTTATTTTTCCGAGGGTTCTATGTTTTTGGAGAAAAAAATTCTGACCCTCAAATAGCTTGAAATAAAAAAACTCTTTCTCGGATTTGTTAAAAATCTAAATCCCTCATATTTTGTTGGAATGTGTTTTTTTTTATCTTGAGATAAAGGAAAAAAAAAATCTATATTCGTCTGAACATTAAGTAGTCGGTCCCTAACTATTGGTAATTGACCACAATTGAGTGTACACGTATTCCTTTATGGAGGTTAACAATATATGAAAATTAAATAGAAACAATATAAATATTATGTCATTTTTCAACTTACCAATTTAGCTGGTGATTTAGAAAGGGTTTTTTTTCTAAAGATTTGTCAGTGTCGTCTGTAAGCTATTTGGCGATTGGACGTATGTTTGCTGGCTTGACGGGTTAAGGGTTGAGGCAGGAGTTCGTGGGGATTCATTTTCATTCCTAAAAGGAAGCTGGCGTCAGACAATAAATCTCCGAGTTGAACTGGCATCTGGCCACCCAATTTCATTGCCAATTTTCCTCGGAATAATCGTAGTCAAATTTCTTTTATCCCCATTCTGCTGCAGGTGACAACATCGTACAAATCGTCCATTGACATGACATTTGCGCGCGTAGATACGATCTTCCTTTTGCACGCATGTTTGTCTCTTCATCAGAGATATACTTAATATATAAAAAAAGAACACTCTCCGATCATCTGTATGTTTTTATTTATTTATTTCTTTCTTTCTTTTTCTGGACATGCTCCTATTGTGCAAGATGGACGCACTATTGTGTATATTGCAATGGGTAAATGCAGCTTCACTAGCGAGACTGACTATATTATACCTCTGGTGGAGACCCGGATGTAACCATGTGACGTCATAGCGATATTTTCCTAAAGCGGCCATTGTGCTGCTATAAGACAAAGAATATTCGATTTTACAACCTTGGTCTGAAACCAAGGTTAAAGCTTCTCTGGAACGACGTGGAGACCCAAGACCCAAGACCTCCTCCTCAACCCCAAACCATTTTTCTTGCCAGTGAAAAATGTACATTTATGATTTTCCTTATTCTACACATATACCTCGCTCTCACACATACAGGGCCGGCGCAAGGGTATTTGGCGCCCCAGGCGAACCTTCAGCCTTGCACCCTCTATCCTACAAAAGGGTCTTTGGCGCCCTAGGCGAACCTTCAGCCTTGCTCCCCCTCCCCCACAATTAACTTTCGAAAATGAATATTGTACATTTATTCTTTCCTTCTGTTTTTCTCTTTCCATTTTTTACTTTCATTATCTTCTATGTTACGTATTTCTCTTTCTTTTTATTCATTCAGTTTTTTTGCCGGCCCCCCCCCCCCCCCAATTTTTCCGCCATAGGCGACCGCCTAGTTTACCTAGTGGTTAAACTGGCACTGCACACACATACCTATACTGATAATTCTACAAACAAAATATGTTATGTTTTCTTTAGCTGCAAATACATGCATTAGGAGAATTGATTGAAGAGATTATTCACCATTGTAAGTTATGTTTTGTGTTGTTCTTCTTCTTAATGGATCCAGATGAGAAATATAATCAATCATTCCTGAATTAAATACGGTAAACAGAATGGGCTACTAAAATTCTAGAGCAAAATATAACAGTTTACGATTTATGTTAACGCATTTATGTTAACACCTGAAGCAAAGTCTTAACCAACTACAGCAAAACATTAACTCACTCTCTCTCTCTCTCTCTCTCTCTCTCTCTCTCTCTCTCTCTCTCTCATACACACACACATACACACACTACATTTTGTGTCACATTATACTATCAAAAAGTGGCACAAAGTTTTCGTCACTGACATAATTTCATTAACTGACGTAAAAGGTGCAACAAATTTGCCATCTTCTTTGTGATAAATAACTGCCCCCATCAGTCAGTATGTCTGATGTTTTACGACAGTAGTATTGGGGGTTACTGTGGGCATAAATGGGTCTGTATGGTTACAAGGGGAATTTAACATTACACAGCCATTTTGAAAGTATGACCCTATGGGGGGAAATGTCCCTATGTGTATGTGTGTGTGCGTGTGTGTGTGTGTGTGTGTGTGTGTGTGTGTGTGTGTGTGTGTGTGTGTGTGTGTAAAAATCCACTCTCTGGCCATCTTGGATTTGGACTATATGGGAGAGAGAAGGTTGATTGGTTTGTTGGTTGGTTTGGTTTTCTGGGGTGTAACACCTTTTTTCAGCATATGATAGACAATACATGGTGCGGACAATATATCTGGCGGAGGAAGAACCTGGGAAAACCCAGGACTACTGAGCCACGGGAAGCTACTGACAAGCTTTCTCACATACCTCCTTGGTCCAGCCGAGACTCGAACTCACGAGGACAGAGGTGAGATATGTGAGTGATCTGTAAAGGCAGACGCCTTAGACCACCCGGGGGAGGGCAGCGGAATTTAACATTAGTCCATAGGACTAACATTATGGGCCGTTTTGGTCACATGGAGAAATGGTATGTAAAAGTGCCCATAGGCTGAACAGGGTGGGACAGTCTGTGGTCAAGGGGAATTGAACATGGACACAATTCACTAATTCCCATACTAACTTACCAACGCATCATCCTCCTGACCAGCACGCACACCTATTCACCAACAATGACGTCTACTTGCCAGCACTCACACCTACGGACCAATACACTGTCGTAATGACCAACACTCACATCTACTGACCAACACACCCTCTTACCGACCAGCACCCACACCTAGTAACCAACACGCCCTCTTACTAATTAGCACTCACTTCGATTGATCAACACACCGTCTAACTGACAAACACCCACACCTGCTGACCAACACATCGTCTTACTGACCAGCACTTGCTTCTATTGATCAACATCCGCACCTACTGACCAAAACCCACCTCTACTGACCAACACCAACCTTTTCTAACCAGTATTCACCTCTAATTATCAGTACCCACACCTACTGATCAACTCCTACACCTACTGACCAACACCTCTATGGGAATTAAACACTGAGGGGCACTACGACCTTCTATAGACATTGAACAGGATGGAGAGAAGAACAAAGGCAAAGCTAATGACAAGCATTGGCTTCCTTTTACAATCCAATACACGTTTTTACATTATCCAACCCTAGAGTGAAAGGCAATTTTCATTTTCAAGTGTGTTGCAAAATCTCCAATGTCAGTGCTGTATGGGGCAAGTGTTGTTCTTCCCTGTATTACAAATGGACTGTTTTCGTTTTTGTCTGCCAAGATTTAATACGCTCATTGAACTTCTACCTAGTATCGCTTCGATAAACAATATCAGAAAGTGTAAGTTTGGTACACTCAGCGAAACGTGACCTATTGGAATGCGCTGCTGTTTTAAAAGAGAGCGAAACATTACTACATTGTCGCAAAAGGTCAGACTTTGGCGTACATGAGAGAGAGAGAGAGAGAGAGAGAGAGAGAGAGAGATCCACTCTGCGAGCTAGTTAACTTCCAGAAAATTTAGAACGACAGCACACATTTATACTTACACTGTCATATTCAAGGATTTTAATTGAGGTCTGGTGTTCAAGCCAGCGATGAATGAATCAATACTGGACTAAGCTTTAACTTGAAGGGCAGTTAGAACCAAAACAACGTCTGGGGGGCTGGGAACATATGATAGATTAAATTACACATTTCGTATTTGCTCTAGATAGCTGTTTTTCACTGCGAACTGTTGCACCAACAAGTTTATAGAACTAGATCGTTACACTATGTAAAAAACAAAAACAAAAACAAAAAAAAAAACAACATAAGCCCACCAGTGTTCGGCTTCAAGTTCAACCGGCAAAACTTAAGCGTAGTGCTGTTGTGCATCTTTCATTGAGTGTCCGTGCTTGTTAAGAAAATTTTTTTTGTCTGTGAGAATGCGGAGTGAATCTAGTCACATAACAAGAAAATGAAATGATACGTAATATTTGTGTTGCAATATTTGTGACTTATACCTTTACGTTACATAAACTTAAAAAAATGAAAACTAAAACCTTTCTTTGACGAGCTTATATAAGCTTTTTTTCGTTCATACAATTTTGTATCTACAATACGGTGTTATTCTTAAGTTCGTTTTTGAAAGTTGTCCTTACATTCTCGCCCGTAATGCTGCAAACGTACAACCTTAGAATAAAAAAGGTTGTAAACGTATTTAAAATATTACATTCTTGAAATGATGAACTCAGGGCCTAAGCGTTCTAGTCTGCAAAGTATGCCAAAGTCTTCCTTGTACTTTTTGTTATTCATCAATGCCTTCTCGCTTAAGATCAAAAATGGACACACCTACAGGATTCCGGGAGATTTTTGCATATATATTTTGTACAAATATTTACTTAATTACTCGCTTGTAAGCTTGTCTATACATAATGTCTTATCTGCATAAATCCGGAACCTGTTTACAGCACACTGTTAGAACCAACCAGGTGATTCTACATTGGATAGATATAAAAAATGGACAGAGAAAGCCGACGTTCTACTGAGTAGACATTTTATTAAACGTGTAAATTAGTGACGGTGGTATATGTAAACTGCTCTTTTTCATATTTGGATTTGCCACTGGGGACAATCATTTAGGTAACAAACAATTAAAGCAAATAAAAAACATAAACAAAGAGCCAATGATAACAGCAATAACGATCACATACAATTCGTTGGCAAATTAAATGTTATTGAGGTCTGTTGTTCAAGCTAGCAGTGAATGAATCAATACCGTGCTAAGCTTTAACTTGAATGGTAGTTAAATCCAAAACAATGCCTGTGAAAAAAATATATGGTACATTAAATTACACTTATTTGTATTTGTTCTAGATAACTTTTTTGACGCACGAACTGTTACAGCACCCAGTTTATAGAACACGATGATTACATTGTGTCAAACAAACCCCCACGTTTTAAGCGTAAGGTTTTGATATACTTTTATATCGAAGTGGGGAGTCCCATTTTTTTTTCTTTCTTTTAAACAGCAGACCTAGAGTACATTACTGTTGTGAATCGTACATTGAGTGTCGGTGTCTGTTAAGAAAAGAATATTGGTTAGGAAAAGAATATTGTTTGTCCGTGAAATTGAAGAGTAAATCTAGTCACATGAAAAGAAAATGAAATGACACGTAAGAATTTTATTGCAATATTTAAGACTTGAATTAGTTTCACAGGATACATACAAAGTACAGAAAAACAGACTGGGATTTATTTTTTAAACGTTGCCTAAAAGAATAAGATGCATTTGATCAGTTAAAAATTTGAGTGCAAAGGGTACTGGATCGAGTCCTACCATTGGATGATCCTGTGTGTCATTTCTTGGACTTGAGAGTTGTTTATATGACATTTAAACAACACCTCATAATAAGCATGGAGGCTGATAGGACGATGCGCTTTACTTTGTTGGAATACATTTTGAGTAATGTAAATAATGCTAATGTTGCGATGATGTCCTTCACGTCTCAAGTAAAGTTCAATTTCTTTTTCATCTCCTCCTATCATGTCATCGAAGATGACGAGATGTGTCTGGCTTTAGTCTGACTAAAGCCAGACACGATCCCATGGTCTTCGCGAAGAATTCCGTCTACAAACGAAATGGATTTTTCGTCACTTTCTTTCAGTAACGTGTAAGCCGATTGCCACCCTTTGTACACCACACGATGCCTTGTAGCAGACGATCCAACAAAAACGATTTGTGTTAGATCAAATGTTTGACAAATTGGGTTGCGTGAACCGCTCGGTCCAGTAATCAACATGTTCAGGAGATGGTAAAAGATATAGTGCCTCCTAACTTTGACTATCTGACCTTTGGTCAATCACTTTGAGAATGGAGGATGCAGCCATAAATCTAGAGTAGTTTTGAAAATTTGGGACAACCACAGAGGACACTAGACATTTTATACAGGAAAAATCCAACATGTTTATTTTTTCTTACTAAAGATGCAAAAGCCTATAAAACAACACTTCATCTCGAATTCTAAAACGTTCATTATTTTTCTTTTTTGTGGGTCAGAGACAGTACAATCCAACGTCTGGGTTCTTATTTTAAACATTCACATAGTATTTTTGCATAGTCAGCAACATTTCATTTCCAGGCGTCGAATCCAAGAATTTTCCAGTCATGTGCATCCTTTCAGAGTTAAGTCTCTTGGTGTACATCACTAGCTACGCACACTTCATTTTAAGTATGAATGGTAGATAAACTACGACGAATCTCTTCTTCACAGAGCGTGTTTAAGATTCATCACAAATAGCATGACTTTCCACATAATGTTTTGTTTTCGTGAACAGACAAAGATTGTCATGTCTTTGTGTAGAATAGTAATAAATGCGCCAAGGGGAATCTGCAGGTGAAAGAAATCCAAGAAATTCAGTCACACACACACACACACACACACACACACACACACACACACACACACACACACACACACACATCGTTTTGAACTCAAAGGAGTCGTATTATTTTGTGGAACGAGTTCGTTTAAAAACACTTGATACTCCTTTAAGTCTTCAATCGTTTCATTGACCTTCTCCAATGAAATTCGGTGCAACCACTGGATGTAGAAGTTGTGGCATTGCGAGTTTTATACCGTGTTCGCAGTTGATCAATGTCTGATCATTTGCACATTTTAAAAGTAATCAGCCTATTTTTTTATAATATTCAGATACCAATGATTAAAAAGTATATGTCGTTTTGGATGCAATTGCTCTTTGCGTCTCACTTGAATCTACACAATGTCACTGAACATGCACTCTCGCAGCTCAAGTGGTAAACTACGAATCCTCTCCTCTTCTAAAGTATCCATGATGGTAATAATCTCGACCGACCAATGGAAGGTACTGACAACACGGAGACCATCTGGCATATTCAAGGTAAGCTGTATCTTTATAGTCCCATTCGTGGAGCTTCACACCACAACTGAAACACTGTACTTGGTCTCCTTGACCCAAATAGACAAAACCTGCTCTAGCTAAAGTGCTTGGGGGATTTCCATTTGAACGTGTACAGTCGACTGGTACAAGCACAATAGCCAGGCAAAGCCACTGGAACGAGTATTCGTCTTTTATTAGTGTCAAGAATTATTTGTGAGTGTGTGGATGACGATCATATTTTGACACGCGGACGGTATCCCTTTCCATAGTGGCGCGAGGCCCTACTGCATCACTCTTGTAGCAGGAAACAGCATCACCAAAACAGCATCACTCGTGTCGCAGGGCACGACATTACATGCGTTTTCTTTCAGTTTGGGTAGGTGGGTACATCATAGTTTTCCTGTTGAAATTCATCTTTCTATTTGGACGTCTCTGCTCAGAATGTTCTTTATTTCTTGGAATTCTCACCTTTTTTATACTGAAGGGCGGTAACTGCACTGTACCGTGTTGTGGTTGCAAAGTCCCACTCGTTTCTCGTAGACGATTTGATACACTATCTTCAAGGGATGACTGACGATTTGGTGACCTGACAAATGTACAATCTTGCAGGGGCCGTACGTTTTGACACGAAAGTCTACATCTTGACTTAACTTGAAGGCTTCTTTCAACAGGTCAAAGTTCACCACTTGACTAGAACGATAGTTTAGTGTCAGTTCTGCCACTTTATATTTGGTGTGAAGTCGTCCTTTCGTATCTCGGTACTGGTAGCTGTAACTTTTGGATCCGACACTTGCAAAATTCAGAATAGTATCCTCGGGATGTTCGTCGGTTCACGTCCCTAAACGTTCGTCTTTGATTTGACGTTAATAGCATCCAGGTCGATCGACGTACATTCAACTATCTGTGTCAAAGTACAGGACGCGGTCTCCTGAAAGTTCCAACACCGAGTATAGTTTTAAGCGGGCATTGCTTGCTTTGTAAGCAGCTGTGGTGACATTTGCAAACCAAACTCGTCGGGTGAACAAACTCCACGACCTTTTCGTAATTCACCAAGATCATAGCTTCATGTATGATTTTGATGTGTTTGATGAATTTTCTTTTATAATGAATGAAATGAAAGTATTGACTTGGAGCCACCAAGTATTCGGCTTTATGCATCCTGGGACGTTGAGCGAGTTTTTCCCACAAACAATTAAGCATGACTTTACAAGGTCCAATCTCCTTTTTTCCACCGTTTCTAGCATGTTGTGTCCACTTGTCTTGAGTTTGGCACAAGTAATATCACCAATGCAAAGCTTTGTGGCCGACAGAAAAGAAAACAGTCCATTTGTAACACAGGGAAGAACCAAACTTGTTCCATACATCACCGAGAATGGATATTTTTTGCAACACACTTGAATAAGAAAATTGCCTTTCACTCTAGGGTTGGATAATCTAAATACGTGTATTGGATTGTAATAGGAAGCCAGTGCCTGTCATTAGCTTTGTCTGTGTTCTTCTCTCCATCATGTTCAGTGTCTATAGAAGGCCATAGTGCCATTCAGTGTCTAATTCCCATAGGGGTGTTGGTCAGTAGGTGTGATTGTTGGGGAGTAGAAAGGAGTGATGGTGAGTACGTGTGGGTGTTGGTCAGTCGGTATGGGTGTTAGCCAGTAAAAATGAGTGCTAGTCAGTATGATGCCATGTTGGTCTGTAGAAGTGAATACTAGTGAATAAGAGGGGGTGTTGGTCAGAAGGTGTGGGCATTGGTCAGTAAGTGTGGGTGTTTCAGTAAGTGCTGTGTTGGTCAGTAAAAGTGAGTGCTGGTTGGCAAGAGGGCATGTTGGTCAGTAGGAGTGGGTGCTGGTCAGTAAGATGGTGTGTTCACATTTTGGTCAGTAGGTGTGGATGTTGGTCAGTAAGGTGGTGTATTGGTCAGTAGGTGTGACTGCTGGTCAGTAGGTGTGAGTGCTGGTCAGTAACACTGTATTGGCTAGTACACGCAAGTGTTGGTGAGTATGTGTGGGCACTGGTCAGTAAGACCATGTGTTGGTCAGTTATGATGGGTATTGTTCAATCATGTCCATGTTCAATTCCCCTTGACCACTTCACCCTGTTCAACCTATGGACATTCTTGAATACCATTTCTGCTTGTGACCATAATGGCCTATAACATTAATCCTATGGACTAATGTTAACTCCCCTTTCCCCCCATATAGTCCCAATCCAAGATAGGGCCATTTTTCCCCCATAGGGTAATACTTTCAAAATGGAAGTGTAATGTTAAGTACCCCCTTTGCCCTTAGAAGCCCATTTATGCCCATGGTAACATCCATTACTACTTATGACCCTCATTAATAAAATGGAATGTAATAACGTTTATACATATATGAATTTACAAACACACAACTCTCTCTCTCTCTCCCACGAAACCATAATTGTTGGGGCATAGGCTGAGATCATGGATTGTGGGGATGCTGATTTCTGGACATGGGAGGGCGCATTTTTGTATGAAAACTTGTGTACTGGACTTTTGAAAATCTAATCTTTCCTTCAAATATCTAGAATATTCAACCCATTATGAATGGGAAGAAAAACTGTTCTTGGGACATCTCATATTTTTGGGACATTTCATATCCCAAAGACTCTCTGGACAATTTAAATCACACATGTCTCGAGAACTGCTTCGATCTCATGAGGTTGTCATAATTTGGACATTGGCTGGAATCAGACATTATTTGGGACAATAGTTTATAAGTGTATAGTAGTATTAAGATATACTAAACAAAATATATCATCCTGAAATTACTTTTTCCCCACAAAATTGTCCTTAGTGGTCAACAGAAATATACATATTACTGCACATTATGTTTTCTCTCAACAAAATTCCTCCCTATTGCCTCTCATTACTAATTTACATCCTTCCGGATGCTAACATCAATGTTTGTTGGTTTGTTGTTATTTTCGTTTGTTCACACTTTTGCAAAAAATCATGGCAAATAATGAAATATCATTATCTGAAGTCATAATTATTTGGATGTTGGTCAAAATCACACATTTAGATGATATGGCCTGAAATGGTTCTTTGCTCACCTTGAATTGCCACAAATAATCATAGGGTAGGTGTAGCGAGTTAAAGGTACAGTGTGCATGCTGTGACCTCAAAGCATTTGGGACTTCTAACAGAATTTATCACATGCACTGATGTGGGATAAGGAAATCCCAACAAGGTGTCACTATTCATGGGCATGAATGAGACTTTGCCAAGTTCTTTCTGATGAATTATGAGCCCGATGGTGAAAGTAATTAACAAACTGTCGAGAGAGGATTAAAAAGGACAAAATATTCAACTTTTGGGTCATTTGAAAGAAGGCATTAGATTTGATTTACAATTCAGTGTAAACTGGGATATATTAGTAATGTGATGATGTCATACAAACCAGTAGATGTAGCTATTTTAATGGCATGTGAAGAAGGATAACAGTCAAGATAGGTAGGATAGAAAAATCCTCCATGGGTTTTTCAATATGGAAAAAATATATCATACTCATTAAAGAATGTGAGAAGAATTAAATCCCTCACGTTCCAACAGTCACAACTCTCTGTGTTTCACGGTGATCTCTATAATGTGCTGATTCTAGCCTAAATTATAACCAGAGTACCATGAATGGCACATTATATGCCCACCCTGTGTTTAATAGTCCTCTATGCAGGCACTAGTAGGTTATTGTAGACTCTAGGGATTATTAGCCAATTAAGTCTCAACTTACTGTGATGAAACCATAATTTCTTACAGGACTTATCATGACCATGACCTCTTAACTTTAGACTCCAGAAGCTATAGATTTCTTTATTAATCTAAGTGTAAGCCATCCACAAAGTTTGGTCAAGTAACTCACTCTAAAAGAAGTTATTCTGCAAGACCCAGTTTTCTTAGAGCCACAATGACCGGACCTAAAATCAATAGGCCTCTTCCATACCTCGAGTGCAAGCCCTCCAATAACATTGGTCGTTGTATGTGGTTCTGAGCTAAAGTTGTTAAATAAGCTATTTTTCTTCTTTCAGTCAGTGACCTTGACCTCAAAATCAACAGGGTTTTTCATTACTCTAAATGCAAACCATCTACAAAGTTAGGTACATGTCTGTTTTATGTAGAACTAATGTTACTCTGCAGAAAGCATTTTATTTCTCTCAGTCAATCTATCAAACCCAAAATTCAGTTGGCTTCTTTCATTAAGAACTTAACCTGTAAAGTTTGGCAAAGGTAGGTGCTGTAGAACTGAAGTTGTCATGTGGAAAAGAAAACGTGAATGGAGAGATGTACAGGGTATTAGCATAATACACTCTGCCAAACAGTGGATGTATAAATAAAAGATGATAAAATGTATAACTATGTAGGAAAAGACATTGTGTCATAGCATTATATTAACTGACGTGCTTGCATCCCAATACAAAACAAGTCCCATAGGAGAACTGATGCTCCTCTTGTGGATGGACAGAAACTTGATAATTTTTTATTTATACAGACACATCAAATGTAATCCTGTTGCCAGAAAATTTGCTTTTACTGAAATCAACCTCATACACACATGTGACAGAACCAGGATTTCAAACCAATAGATATACAAATTTTTATCAGTAGATTGGCCTCTAAACCAGTAGATTTTTATTGGCATAAATTTTACGTTGCAAGGGGATGGGAAACAAAACAAGTGCTTTTTTGTGCCATAATATGTATTCTCTTCATACTTTAATAAAACAGCAAGTTTGAACATGAATCAGATTTGGATTCTGATGGAAAATGTTACAATAATAATTAATTAATAGTAGTCAGTATGTGGTAAAATAATGAAAAAGAAAGAGTTGTTTATCTGATAGTTCACTGCAAAGATTTTTCTTTTATAAAATCCAATAGCATTTTTAGTTTCCTTCACAACATCACTGTCTAGTAACTATTGATGACATTCATTGTGATTATCAAGCTTCACGCTTAACAGGCTCTCAACAGTTCTCTGGTCCCGATTTCCCCATGAATCACTTTGTATTTTGTGAAGAATGGAGAATGTCCTCTCTGTATCAGTATTAGAATGTTGTAATGACAGGACAACCATGCTCAGCTTGCAAAGAATTTCTAACTTCAGTTTTCCTGTTGCTGTGTTTGTAAGGTTGCTGACTACTCTCCAATACTCCTCCAAGCTATGTTCAACCCAGGAGGAAGTTCCTGACTTAAACTTAATATGTATCCCTGAGCCTCATCCTCAAGGGATTCTTTCTCTTCATGGCTCAGATCCAAAAATCTATTGGCAAGTTTCACCACTGTAAATAAAAAAAAATAAAGGCTGATTTAAACTTGAAACAAAAATGAAAAAAATACATGATGTATTTATGCTTTTATGAATAATTTATCCCAACTTTAAAAGTAATTATCTTGTAATATATTTTTAACATATATTTTATCTTGGGCTTGAACATAATGTATGTGCATGAAAACTTCATACAGTTTATGAAATACAAAAGATGCATGCTTTTGAAACACACAATGCAAACTCAGGCCCTTTGCTACTCACCTGTACACACTTAAACTCTGATATCCAACATTTGTTGAACTTGTAATATTTCATTGAAGGTTGTTTTTTAGAATTGGGAGAGAGCACACATTTCAAATTGAAAAAAAAATGTAAGAACTGTCCTCTTAAAATGTCTTGAACAATACAACAACAATTAAACAAGTAAAAAATCAAAATACCTACTCTAGTGTGTCTGCTGAAATCATTTTTTATGGTCGGTCTCTTCGTTTTATCTCCCCTCTGCCAAGGGTCAGCCGATTTTTATCAAAGGCTCAGAAGACATCATGGACCACCTTTTATCCCTTTAGTACTTATAACACTTCAGAAAACATCCCGCATTTGGCCTTAAACTCCTCAAATTCCAACAATAAGGTAATCAATTAGCAGCTTGCTGTGTACACATATCAGCTGTTCTTTAACAATTCTAATCCTATTGCTCTGCCACGCATCATCACACCAGTCATTATAGTGGTTGAGCATTTCCGGTCCCCAGTAGACTGGTTCTGGCTGGTTTTTCTAATGTGTTGATAGAATTCGTAAACATACCGTGTTTGTTTGTTTTTTTGTTTTTTTTTAATAATTTTTTTATAATTCTTTTAATTTTCAAAAGCGGTAGATTTTAACTACTAAACGGTATGTGTGGTAGAAATCCTTTAAAACAGTATTTTTAGCCTACCACCAGTAGAATCACATGTATGCTCATATCACTGATACAATTCCAATAAAAAGTATTAAAATACAATATAAAATTTGGAATTTTTTAATCAAGCCAACTATAACCCAAACAAGTTTGTGGTTTGAAATGCCGCACTTGCTAGGATGGGTGGGCACTCAGGTTCACCTATATGTATGATTAGAACTCCTCCTCCATTGTAAAATCAATTAACAAGTTTAACACAACTGAAGCTATACTCGAACTGTTAATTACAGAAATCTGGCCTTTTAATTGGGGTGTCAGAATTTCTAATAATGCAACATACTCCAATACAAGTTCTAAAAATGCATGTACCTTGAACACCAGATACCTTAAGTGTGGTTGAGAACTGCATTAGGTACTGGGAACAAGTGCAAAGATCTAAGATGAAAAATCTGTATTACTCGTGAGCAATGTATGATTTCCACTGAAGGTTTCAACTAAAATAGTTTAAATACACTTAAACAGAAATTTTCAAGTTTTGAGTAAAATAAAAAACAAGGGTTCCTAGAAGGGACTGATGCTCTATTGGTCCAAAGAATTTCCAGGAATCAAAGAAAAGACCATTTCTTTCTTTATAAATGCCAAGTGTTGAAACCATAACTGATATTCTTGAGCAAAAACAAGAATTTAAAGATGGCACCATATTGGTAGTAATATCAGCACTATTTTCAGCTAGGAGCAACTAGACTGTACAAGTATTCTTTTGGTAAATATCGTATGTTAATATGACCATCGACTCATGAGAAGTAGCGATAACAAGATTTTCAAGATGGCTGCCATGGTGGCTATATTGGATGTCAGATCTGCATCATTTTCCTTTTGGACCAACTAGACAACATTACAAGTCTTCTGGTGAAAACACCATGTTGATATGACTCTCCTGTTTAGGAGTAGCGATAACAAGATTTTCAAGATGGATGCCTTCATGACCATATTGGATGGCAGATCAGCACCATTTTCATTTGGGCCCAGCTGGACATAAGAAGTCTTTTGGTGAAAACCCCATGTCAACAAGACCATCCATCTAGAAGTAGTAATAAGATTTTCAAGATGGCCACTATGGCAGCCATATTGGATGCAAGATCAGCAACATTTTTATTTAGGACCAACTAGCCACAAGAAATCTTTCAGTGAAAACCCCATGTTGATGTGACCATGCATTTAGGAGGAGTTGAGAATGTGTATCAAGTTTCATGCAACATTTCATGGTAATCCTCCTAGTTTAGGCGTAGTGATAATAAACTTGTGCTAACAGACAGATGGATGATGGACAACATGCTATCCCATAATCTCATGTGGTATATGACCAGTAGAGATAAAAACTTAATGAAGCACATGGCACAGAAGCTGTGTTCTGAAAACAGGTATTGCAGACAATCATTAGTGATACCACTATACTACTGGTTACTATTCAGAAAGCCTATTTACAATTTCAGCATCGCATTGGAAATGAAGAAAAAAAACCCCAGAAGACTCTTGTGACACAATTTTTTTTAATTTAAAATGTATTAATAATGCATTGGCATGAACAAGTTTTCTTGTGACCCACATCCATTTTAAGTACGTTTTTAATAGCTGAAGGCCCCGGATGCTCTTTTAATAAAGCAAAACCATGAAAAAGATTTTTGCTGACCCACATTCATTTATGTCCATTTTATTAGTTGAACACCATGGATGTTTGCAACCTTGGACACCTTTTGATACCTTACAAATATTGTCATAGGTCAAATTTTTAAATCGTAACTCTAGCACTGATTTACTGACACTGTTGCTCTTCTGATCTATTGCATGCATTGATTCTTGCATACATTTCTGGAAAGTTGCAGCATAGACAGAAATCATGCAAAAGCTTCACAATGAAGCATTACAAGAATTTCAAGTCAAAGAAAGAGGCAAATTTATATTTAAAAGTTAACTGAATCCTTATAAACATGAAAAGGGAGATCTTATTAAACACAGACCCAAAGGCTCTATAATCACTCAAATGGCTTTTTTCTTTTACAGCTTATTGCTGCAGTTGATCCAGTCTTGTTGATAAATGCATGCATGGCAAGTTTTGTGAAACCTTTCATAAATATAACCTAAGAACTGCCAGCGAGATACTGATGATCATGCCTTTGTGCAAAGTATCTATAACCTAAAAACTGCCAGCAAGGTACTGATGATCATGCCTTTGTGCTAAGTCTCTATAACCTAAAAACTGCCAGCAAGGTACTGATGATCATGCCTTTGTGCTAAGTCTCTATAACCTAAAAACTGCCAGCAAGATACTGATTATCATGCCTTTTGTGCTAAGTCTCTATAGCCTATTCCAGAAGAGTCTAATAAATGGTCACAGTCAGACTTGAAAGAACAAATAAATAAATAAACAGGATGAAAAATCACCTGTTTTTAGGTACATACCGTATATACTCGCTTATAAGTCGACGTTTTTTTAACTTAAAATTCGATTCATGCAGAGTAGGGGTCATCTTATAAGCGCAACATTAAAAAAAAAATATAAATCTTGGGGTAATGTTGGAAACTCTAGATGTTTGCAGTACATAAAAAGACTGTCAATTCATATATTTTTACGTTTTCATGCCACTATTCCTATGCTGTAATGTATATATAGTATGCACAGTGTTTATCCGTTTCATGACGGTATTCATTACACAATACATGTATCTATAGTTATTTGGATTTTAATCATTTGAAAATATTACTGGTAAATTAAATACTACCTACCGCAAAATGAAGTGTCCGTCAATGTTTACCGTGGGTGTTTACTAGTAAGTATATTGCTTCCATTTTCGTGCCAGTCAGAGCAACCTGTATTTAATATTTGTGTTTTGCTGTATAAAGACCGTGCTTGATGCAGTAAAAGTTTTGATTTAATTTGTATTTTCCTTTTAAACAAATCAGATTTCCCAAGTTATCTGCCAGTGCATGTGGGCCAATAAGCCTTTGGCTTGTAAAGGGACTCACTTTGTTTTCAAGTTGACAATCCTTTTGATCGAGCCGCCAATCTAATACTTGTTCAGTGCCAAGTAGAGATCTACAACTTCCTGTTCATATACTTTGACCTCAATCCCTTTGCTTGTAAAGGCACCACACTCTTTGTTTTCCCACGTGACAACCCTTTGATCAAGCCACGAGTTTGATACTTGTTCAGTGCCAAGTAACAGAGGGTGGTTATTTGAACTCCCTGTGATCTTGCAGCACAATTGACATGTGTTCAGTTGCAGCCTTTAATAGATTTCTGACTTTATGATCAAAGTGTTGCTTACAGAGCCCAAGCTCAGTCTCTGCATAAGCACCCGCATATGACAGTAAAGCCGAGGAATCGGAGTCGGATGAGATTTACGATGACTAGACGATGACGATTTACAATAACTAGACGACGATGTAGGATTTCAGAACTTTATCAGACAATGAGGATTCATTCTTGGACTTTGTACCAGATGACATTAGATAGTGACATTTTTAGGATACCGTGAATCACAAAAAAAGTGGACTTAACTTTCATTGTTTATTTGTATGATGTGTGGAATTAACATATTACGGGATATTGTGAATCAGATCATTCTGAACTTCTTTTTTTATACCGGTATGTGACCTATAATTGAATTTGTGGATTGATCATATAAATGGATTTAAAATGTCAAGCATTATGGATTTCAATGGACTTTATTACACAAAGATGGACAAATTGTAAGTTGTCAATTTATTTGTGACATATTTCACTCAATAATATAGTTGTATTTTACACTGGTTTTGTCTTTATTTTTCTTAACTATTGGCTTGTTTATATTTCCAAAGTGCATTTCTGACTCACTAAGAAGTCACCCCTTCAGACGGATCTGACTTGCAAAGTACACCCTGACTTATAGGAGGGTCAATGAGAAATTCACTTTTTGCAGCCCTAAAAGGGGGGGGGGGGTCGACATATAGTCGAGTTGACTTATAATCGAGTATATACGGTATTCAACTAGATATCAAATATCTCCTAAATACTGATGCATTTATTCACAAACAATGCCAAGGCAAATGGGGAATCAATGATGCTTAAATCTCATTATGAATGATGTCTTTCAGCATTCAACACAAAATTCAAAAGATGAAAATGTGATGCTGAAACCTAACTGGCCTACACTGTGCACATTAGATGCAATTAACAAGAAGGGGACCCAAGTAGGCCTAATACTGCTAACCTGGCTGATGTTTCTACAACTAAATACCATACAAAGTCAAACTTTTCTGTATGCATATATCCCTAATGCAAACTATCTTCTCGTCATTAAATCTGGTCAATATTACCTATTTTATAAAATGTTATTGAAGATTCGAGGCATCAGAATGGTAGCAAGATCAGTTATTATCAGCCAATCCAAAAGAAACGTCGTCTGTTTGCAATTATTTACTCAAGGTCAGAATAATGTGATGCCTTGTTTAAATCAGTATAAGTACAATTTTTGTAGGGCTGTTCAATTTAAACATGCATGGTACCTAGGGAAGGCAATTTTTTTTGTATGAATTATATGTCACAGTACTCTGATTACTCAAAGAGTTCACATGAAAATGATACAAAATTATTAATTGCATCTATGGGTGACTACTCCACATTGGAAGTGCCTTTCCTGGGTTTCAAGTATGTTTTACTATAATAGCTCATACAAAACTCTGCAAAATCTGATTTTAACACCGCTTCTAGAGTGGTAACACACCCAGCCAATCAAGTGCCAAATAACCTTCCTAATATGCATGGAAGTTGCTCAAGAGAAAAAAACATAACTTTTCCAAAACCATGATATTTTATCAAAACTTGAGCAGAAATAGAGCATCTTCAGTGTTAACATCCTCAGATAAACCGGTGCTAGATAATTTCATTAACATGTATATAAATATCACACATTTGAGATCTTAAGATACCAAACCAAGCAGCAAATTTAATAAAATATGTTTAGAAATAAAAACTATAGTTGTGATAAGCAATTCTTGATGGACATATGAATAAAAGACAAACACAGGACAATACCAAAAGCTCACATGACTTTATGGCCAGGTGAACTATTCAAGATTACCTCAGGGCAGTTGGAAATCATTTAGAATACAAAACTTGAACAAAATTTTGTTTTAAAATAATTGTAAAATATTTTTTGTTTTTTAAAATGACAACAAATGGAAATAAAACAAATCAGAATATGCTTTAAAAAAGAACTAATTACTTTAAATTTTATCAGGAACATACTTTAGGAACTTAATGCTTGCAAAGCAGCAAATTTTATTGTCTCATAGCACATGACAACTATGTAAATAATGAGAAATGATAATGAAAATATTCCTAATGATTTCTTAATCAATAACACGTGCACAATGTAAGGGCTGTTCCATTGAAACATATATGGTAACAAGGGAAGGCATTATTTTAAAACTGTATGCCAGGGTACTCTGATTACTCAAAGAGTTCTTATGAAAATAATACATAATTCTAAACTGCATCTATGGATGACTACTTCACAAGAAAGTGTCCTCCCTGGATCCCATGTATGTTTTACTGGTACAGCCCTAATACAGTGAAGCTCATATATTTTTGTCTTAAATAATTTCTAGGAATGCCAAATTCTACATTACCAACACATCAAAGAGCTTTGTACTCAATTTTCACCAATGAAACATACATTCAGAAAGCCAGAATACTTGATCAAAAAGGTAAATGACTTTGAAAATTTGCTGCTCCTGTCATTACAGAGAGGTAACAGTTTTAGCCAGTCTTATTTAAACATCAATTTTGCCAAAAGTATGAAAAAGTGTAAAGTTTACTCTGATTTAAAGACTGGCCCTAAATAAGATGCCAGTAAATTTAGGCTAATTTCCATACTTACACTACAAAAACTGTTAGCAAAACAAATTTATAATTTTTTAAATAACAAATCTAAATGATTATGCACTATTATATCCAAATGTGTGTCCTGGATATGGTAAACAAGTAGTTACTGTTCTTGTTGATTTCAATAAGGTTTTTGACCTAGTGAAGCTCTTATAAACCAGTTAACAGTATATCATTGTGCTGACAACACAACTAAATTTTAGTATTATATTTATTCAAAATATTACAAACATGGATATATATTCACGAGTCTTCTCCAAAGCTGATGAAATTATATATCGAGTCCCCTGAGACCAAATTCTTAGTCTTTCGTTATTGTTTCTATTAATAAATGAACCACCTATCACATAAAAAAAACTCTCTCTTCAACTAATCCCTACAGAGCTGATACAACATTAACTAACAAACAGAACTCAATATAAACCAGAAATGTGTTTACAAGTATCAACTACAGCAGTTTATATAAATTGGTCTAAAATTAACAGAATGATTATGTATAGTAATTAAAAAAAGTAATACTGATCACAACTAATCCACTTATAATAAACCTAGAATCTGTTGTGCTACATTTACAATAAAAACACAATTCTACAGATGGTCAATGATGACATGATTATGGGATGTTAAACTCTGTCCAAATACATTTAAGACTGGTTTTTCAGCAGAAAAATGTTTGTAATCTGACAGAAAAATGTCTGTGACAGAGTTTGATCATGATGACTGCAGCCTAATTCTCAAAACAGTCCTACCTTAACAGAATGAAAGCTATTGTTCCTATCATATAGAAAGTGTGCACATTTTCACATTTCACAGAACAAGAGTACTATACCTACTGCCAAGGTTTGTGACCATGACCTTTGCAAGTACCCCACAATGTCTGATTAAAGTATGTAGTACAGAACTAAAGTGATGTAAACTAGCTTTTCTTCTTAAAGTCACCAAAACCTTCACCTCTGACCTCTCTAAATCCCACAATTTCTTCCTTGACTCAAATGCAAGATACAAAAAAAGTTTGGTTAAAGTATGGTCTAAGCTTAAAGTTTTCTCCTTTCAATGTGACCTTGACAACTGACCTCTTGATCCCAAAACCAAAAGATTCTTTCCTTGTCTAAAGTGCAAGTGACCCACAACATGGTCTACAATGCAAGTTATTGAGCAGCAACCATATTTTTCGGAGTTACAGTGACCTTTTCACTCCAAATGGACAGGTTTCTTCCTTGTCTCAAGTGAAAGCCACCCACAAACAATTTAAAGTCAGCCTCAAAGTTTGGTAAAGGTAGATGGTAAAGAAACTATTTATGGTACAGAGAACAAAATATAGCCAATAAACAGATGGATGGATGGAAACTGACATATAATGACACAATCTGCCTTTGTTGGGCATATGAAATCAAAGTAACTAAACCAAGCTCAATACTTGCATCATCTGAATACATTACAATATAATGTTCCCCATTTTTGTCTATTTTTTTCATTGGTCTATGTAACTACACAAACATTATTATAACAAAGGAAAAAATGCAAAGGCTGGTCTATTTGAATAGTGTGTACATGTGTTGTTTTACAATTACTAATTCAGCATGGGAGTGTTAGTGGCATCATACATTCACAAGAGGAACCAAACACAAGATGCACCATTTTTCTCCCAACTGCGATTAATACAAATTAAGATGTAAATTGATTATTCCAAAAATATATGGGGGAAAAAAAAAAGCATTTAGGACCATGAAAATTTAAATGAGTTTATAGCCTAAAAAAGAAAGTGAATGAAATCCCTCAATAACCTCAACAGAAGAAACAGTACACAATAATATTAACCTGTTTTAAGGAATAAAGGAAAGGCATGGGTATTTTATTATTCCAAATGACAAAGGTACTGGGCATGGTTTGAAAACTTGCTTTTCTGCAGAATATTAATAATGTTTAGATGATTTTTCAGATCAGTGGTGCTATTTATCATTTTATTAAAATGGAAAGACGAGAAGCCGACTGGAGTTTTCTTGAACCAACTTATTCACAGACATGGTTTTACTTGAATACAAATAAGAAAATATGAACTTAAAACAAGTCTAAAATATATTTCAGCCAAATTAAATTGACAATAACTGATCATGGTTTGAACAGACAAGATACATTAACCAGAATGTTACTTCCGGATAATGAATTCTTGGTATATTAAGACCTATCTGTCAGCACAAGAAACTTTCTTATAAAAGTGACATACTAAAATCTATGAACTTGTAACAATGAAATTTTTTTTTGGGGGGATGGACTTGCTACCCCTAACCCTGCTAAAAGACTGACCCACACATTAAGTTTGGTGGCTGGGGGTAAAGGAGTGCCGAAATTTTATCCAGTATGAAATTTCAAGCAATGATCTGATGAAAAGCTCATAATGCACTTGTGATACATATTCATTAACATTGGACACACATTTATTTTTAAAGTTGCTCAATAAAGAAATTGTTGTCACTAATGAAATACCAATGTTTAAAAAGCACAAACAGATTTGTAAAATTTAACGACCATCCAGTAATGCTTTTGCTGCTAACAGGTGCTGCTTTTTATATTGCTGGTACATAGACCATCCTTGGTACTTAACAGACTTCCAGTTGAATTTTTCCAGGACAGTACATCTATGTCTTGCTTTGTCAACACATTTTTTGTTGGGTGGTTTTTGCTCCTCTTTGACTGTAGGTAAAATGTTTTCTTTTATTGCTTTCCTTTCTTGTGCAGTCCACTTCCGTCTTTTCCTTTGCTTTTTAAAAAAGAATATTGGCAAAATTAACCTCCGTAACAAGTGCTGTTCAATGCAGATATTTATTGGGCATAGAAAAATTGTTTATTAAACAAGAAGCAGGCTCTTAGAGAGTCAGTTGCAAATAAATACAGTTGTATTGTACCAATACACAAACTACAGGGAACAGAAAATGCACAAATACAAAACCCCAGTTCCAGATCTGGTCATTAACGATAACAATATGCCTGGTTATAACAAAATTACATGTGCAACAAGATTACTAAACAAACTGCATTTCAATGATATGTCTTGTTTAAAACCTTACTTATCTTCTGCAGTTTTATTCTTTCATCTTTGGTTGTATATATGATGGTATTTATAAGTTCAACCTCCTTCCCAATCTCAAAACTTGTCATAATGCTGATGTAAAGAAACTGGAACAAAGAAGAAACTTACATTTGTTCAATTTTATCAAGTAACTATCAACCAAGTCTATAAAAAAGATGCAATGTTTTTAAAACGATGTATTTCCTATTTGTTGAGAAAAAAAAACTTAAGGAAAATAAATCTGAACAGTCAACTACAGATGCCATACAGGATTTCTGAGGATCTTGAGTCACAGAGTATTCAGAGATGTACCATATGGCAAGATTTTTTTTCACACAGATATGAAGCTGACTGATTCTGTGCAGAACATTTGTTTAATTATTTTAAAAAAATACATCAATTGGGTTTTAATTAAATTACAGTTTATGTTAAAATTTTGGCACCTTTAATTTTTGAGACCTGGTCACAAACAAAATTTGTACCTCACTGAAATTTCATTGACAAGTTGTAGTAAAACAAAACACCTTTAATTGAAGAACTGCATCCAAAGATGGAAATCATCAAAAATATCCAAACTTTTTGTTTACTTTTGACATTACCCTCCCCCCCCCCCCCCCCAACTGAAAATTTGGAATTCCTGAAATTACAACAACTTAACAACTTGTCACATATACAGACAGTATCCATCACCAAACATTGTAGGGAATTATAATTTGTCCCACATTGGGAATCTAAACTGAGCTCTAAAAGTTCTTGCATATACAAGCCTCCGAGTCTACTTAAAGATATATACAGTGGAACCCTGTTAATCCAGACATGTCTGTTCCCAACTCTTTCATATGGATAAGTGGGGATTCTGGACAAAAAATCACTTCAAAGAAAAATACAGGAAAATTGTCACCCCAAAGACTGTATAGATATTGAGACATTCCCATCAATGGAGTCTGGATAAACACAACTTCACTGTACACAGTTTCTACATACATACATATTCATTTTATACATACACACAGTGATACTTGTTTCTAGGGAATTCCATATAAAAAAGTGAGACTTACTACACTATCTCAATTATTTGCTGTATCCATATTATAAATATTTATATTACACTTCAATAGGTATGTGAATCAAGTTCACACTAATCATAAATTTGGAGTGTGTGTATGTGCACATGTTAGGCAAACAACAAACAGGTGACTTTACATTGTGGACAGGTAGTAAAAACCACTTGAATCTAATCTGCTTTACCTTCTTTCTGCACCTGAATTCCCTGTCACTCTCTGAAGATGGCTCACTCTCTCTTTCTGTTGATAAAAATAACAGAAAGCACCCAATGATGTCTCTTATTACAAATCCACTTAATGTAAAATATTTTATATAGAATTCAATATGGATATTCAATCCATAATTCCATATCACAAATAGCAAATTTCCATTATCCTACACCAAATCTGAAACTGATAACCGTATATACTCACGTATGATCCGGGTCCAAATGCAAACAACATGGACCCTGATCTGCCATTGTATAATGCGCTGGCAGATCAGGGTCTATGTTGTTTGTTCTACTGATTAGTCCTTACAAACTGCATAGACCCAGATCTGCCAGCGCATTATGTCACATTCCATTCTCAGTCAGAGGAAGGAATTCATTTGATGTGGAGCAGGAATATATCTTGGCCTTGTGGCATGAATATATATGTATTTGTGTGCAATGTCAAACTCGTTCTTTCTGTCCCCCGAGAATAAACTCACAGGTAATGAAGTGAATATAATATATATTCATGAAATGATTTTTTAATAGTTCACTCTGAATCATGAAACAGCTTGCACTGAAAGCTGAATCAAGTCTGATTTTGTTCTATTATTTGCATGTCAACAAAAAAACCCAAGGAAACTATTTTTATTATTTGAAACCATTTAATGGAAAAATAATAAATACCAGGTTATTTAAAAGTAGTTAAAATTTCCTTTTTGTGCAAAAATGTTATGTATCCAATCTTGAAAGAATAAACAAATATTTCAGATTGATGCAAAAAGATTTAAAGATAGAAATTCCTCCAGCTAATGGCCTGCATAGTCATGGAATGAAAGAGCATATACAGTCAAACCTGTCGCTAGCGGCCACTCATGGAAAAAGGCAAAACTGGCCATTGCACACAGGTGACCGCTGTACACAGGTTCACCTTTTAAAATTGGTTTTTGGACAAATACCATCCACCAGTCATTATTATTATTATTATTATCGTTGTTGTTGTTATTACATTATCAAGATTGTTTTATGTGCACTGCACAACAAAATCATAATTATGGGTGTATGTTGTTCTTTCCCAAATTTAAGTTCCACACAAGATTACTAGATCATGCTTACTTTAATCCATCCTATAAATATAATCACTGACTTAAAAATATACACCGATCTTAGATTGTTCACGCTATAAAAAAAATATCTGGGTTAGTCAGTTCCTCAACTTGCCAAGATCAAAAGACAGTCGGCTTAAGTGAGAAGCCTGTGATGAACAGAAAGTCAAAAGAAGCAGTACCATATTTTGGTGTGTATAACACGCACCCCGATTTTTGACCCAGAATGAGGGGAAAAAACATAGTTCTGCCATATAACGCACATGTGATATAATACATTTTGAAATCTTGATAATTTAGCTCCCTTTCATAGTGTGACAACAGTTGGCCATTTTGGATAGTGCACTGATCATCATTTGTTACACGACTTTTGAATTCTTTACAATAAATCAGTGCATAACTGTTTCTCTGGTCTTTCCTTTCAGTATGTGGCACCTGATTATGACAGATACTATATTTTTTAGAGATATCGTAAAAGAAAGAATGAAAAAATGGCAAACTTTAAAGTATATCTTTCCAATTTTATGGTTGGCCCTTAAAAGGGCCATTTTAAGGTTCGCCTTGTTGATGAAGTTCAGTCTATTGCATAAAATCCCGCAAGTTCCTCTTCATCATCATCAGTATCGAAAAGTTGCTGTATGTCCTCATCTGCCAACATTCCTGGTATTTCAAGTTCGAACACAAGATGCTATGTGAAAGTTCAGGTTCAGTATTTATACTTATTTGGACTAGCATGACACTTCTAAAATATATCTCAGTGCCCTAGATAGAATTTACCAAGACAATACTTCGTAATTATGTTTGGCACATCAAAACTTTAGCTGGCGCTGATTACCTTAAAAACACCATGCCGAGTCAATTCAATATTACTCACTCTATTGTAACAGGAAGTATCAAATACTGTGGTTTAAGATTAGAAATAAAACAAAGAACCAAGCTTATTTTCCAAAGAAAAGTAAATAAATTGCAAATTTACCTAGACAATGCACTGTAACTATGTTTAGCACATCAAAGGTTAGCCAGCGCTGATTACCATGAATAGACCACACTGAGTCAATGAAGCACTGATCACTGTATAGTCGCAAAGATATATCAAATACTATGATTTAAGATGAGAAATAAAACAAAGAACCAAGCTTATTTTCCGAAGAAAAGTAAATAAATTGCAAATTTACCTAGACAAAGCATTGTAACAATGTTTAGCAAATCGAAGCTTAACCGGCACTGATTACCGTGAAAAGATCACACTGAGTCAATGAAGCACTGATCACTGTATAGTTGCAAAAATATATAAAATACTATGATTTAAGATGACAAATAAAGCTAAGAACCAAGTTTATTTTCCAAAGGAAAAAAAAATGTTTTCTGACTTCATATATTAATTGATTATTTTGTTTCACGATGTGTGAGTGTTACCATAACAGACTAACCGTCGTCACAAAAAAGATGTCCTCTAAATGTGCCTCTGATGAGAACATAAACACAGCTTGAATTCTATATATTATATTTCAATTCAAATAAGAATCAATGAATAAAAAATTAATTAGATCCACAGTTATCGAATATTGAACATTTACATGTACGGTAATCATATACATGTATTGGTTCTGCTTATAACCTTGAAAAGACAACACGGAATCAATGAAGCATTGATCCCTGTATAGTCACAAAAAAATATAAAATACTATTGTTAAAGATGAGAAATAAAACTAAGAACCAAGTTTATTTTGCAAAGGAAAAAAAAAAAATTCCGACTTCATTCGTTAATTGATTATTTTCTTTCACAATGTGTCAGTGTTACCGTAACAGACAAACTGTAGTCGCAAAAAATATGTCCCCTAAAGGTGCCTCTGATGAGAACATTAACACTGCTTGAATTCTAAATATTATGTTTCAATTCAACAATAAATGAAGAAAAAATGTATTAGATCACAGTTATGGAATACTGAACAATTACGGTACAGGTATGGTAATCATCATATTTGTTCCGCTGCAATGCAGTACTTTGCGCAGCTTTAGAACAACAAGTTACCAGTCATTATGTACATGTATTTCCAGTTGAGACACAGAACAAAATGCTACACAGTGATGTGAATGATACTAGTTTATTAACATAAGCAACCAAAGAACAAGACTATCAAGGTTTGTAAGCATTATTTATTTCTTTCATAAGGCTAGTACTGGTAACCAATTTAGTTACAATGCAACGGATTTAATAGTTCACATGGAGTGAATGTGACACATGTAGGCAGCTATAGTGCATTCATCCTTTCATCAGATCGACCTGGAAAAAAACTTTTTTTTTAGTTCTTCTATAAAACGTGCACCCCCGACTGAAGATAAGAAAATTAGGTGGAAAAAAACGTGCGTTTTACACAGCTAAATACGGTATGTGGCTATTCATTGTGACCCATGAACCAAAACTTCACCAGACACGTTTTGAATACTGAATGACCACTGACCCTAATGAAAAGGGATGTACATCGTATCTCTTCTCAAAGACGAACTTTTTTGTTCACAGATAGCTTTAATTCACAGGCAAATAGATGAAGATATCTAATTATACCTGTCACACTGGCACAAAAGGTGACTTCCATTTCTGCTGCGACAACACAACTACTTATCAAACCATCCAACAAACGAATTGCTTCGACACTCTACCCTAATGATAAAAACTGCCTCTCTTTCGAATTTGACATATTGAGACCTTTGAGTTATATTGTCAACGAGACTGGAGTTATGAGTACAAGCAAGATAAGAAATGTTTGCACATTGATTCACATGATATTCCTTTATCTAAACAACGCCTTCCTCATGAAGCAAAATTTCAGTTTGCATAGACTGAATGGTCAATTTAGATACGCTCTAGTGACCGCTTAAGGCATGGAGAAACCATTGTTTGGTTAAGAAACACCTGGCTGCTGACCACGGAAGGCAGGTGACCGTTACACACAGGACATTTATATAGCAAATTTTCCGGCGGGATTAGAATGGCCGTTGTAAACAGGTTTGACTTTATTATATCAATATATCCTTCTTTGACAGGACATACTTTGTCCATGTTATTTACCTAAATGATGCACGTTCCCCCCTCTCCAAAATGTGCAGAGTTGGTATAATCTGAACTCATCAATCTAAATTTTATCACATTTATTTTTGCTTCCCTAGGAGTTTGGATAAAGGAGGTTCTTCTTAAAGACTTACAATTACACTTATTACACCGCATACTTCAACTTTGTAAAGTAAAACAGAACATTAATTTTTTAAAATTATTACCTATGTAATTTGGATCTTTGTCTGAATCAAACTCGTCACTGCAGTCATCAATGGCAACTGCATTATTCCGCTTTCTCAAATTTGCTGGCAAAGAAAGAATGAAATAGCAATTAAACTTCTCAAAAGGCAATTTAAATCCTTTTAGGATTAATCATGCTTGCATGTGAACCTATCTCATAATGACCTAAAAGATTTACACATCAAAAGGAATAGTTATGGGAAGAAAAAAAAATTGTAAAGAGCAAAGGTTAACCATAAAGTTGCTGATGATGACACTGCTAGTAGCTGTGACACTGGGGTTAGTAATTTGTACTATTTATTCGCAAGTATCCAGGAAAACTTTTTATCATAATTCTGACAAGCCAAATATGATACTTATCACAAAAGATTACTAGTCATTTAATGAGAATTAATGACAAAACCTACCGCAAAGAGCAGACTTGTCCTATATCTTATGATAAAAATGAAGGTAAAGAATAATTTTTATGCTGTGGACACTTAGCCCACAAAGTAAATGCAATGTCCTAATTTAGTCCAGTTCATGACCCATAATTAAGATATATTTAAAGCAAATACTTCAAAAATTATATCAACAGATGATAACCCTGTAAACTTGTTGGATTTGATATAGTACCTTCTTCCACTGAAATTAAACAAATATGAATTTTATCTTGTCTGCTAAAGCAACCATGTGATGCACTTGGCTGTCTTGACCATCTCATTATTGGAATGTATCTATGTGAAAAATCTAATGGAAATCTATTTATGACCCCAAAAAAGGCACAAGATCTTAACATGAACCTAGACAGCAAGTTACATACAAATGTATTCACAGAGTCTCTAGGTTGTCAATAAGGCCAGCAAATGAGACTTGTCTTGTGGGGTTTAACAATATTTTTTTAGCACATGATAGGCTATACATGGCAGCAAGTATATTTGGTGGAAGAACACGGGAAGACCCCAGGAAGAACCACCAACCCATGGGAAGCTACTGGCAAGCTTTCTCACATACCTATGTTGGTTGAGGCGAGACTCAAACTCACACAGACAGAAGTGAGATGTGTGAGTGATCTGAAAGGGGAGCATCTTACACCACTAGGTCCCCACCAGCAAATGAGAGCCAAGAACAACCCAGATCATGTTAATATAAGCTAAAAAAAAAACAAATTTCATCAAAATTTATTCATAAACAAAGCTTCTAGTATATCCATGAGAGACAGCATCAGCTTGTCAATGTGTAGATCTGGCTGGTTACTGTACCCATTCAACACCTGCTTACATAAAGCCACATAGCAAGTTCAATAAAAATCTGTTCAAAAGGGAAGGCTTGAGAATGGTAACAAGGTCAGCCAATCAAAGCCCAGATCAATTCAATAATATGCGAGGGTACTCAGATCAATTCAATAATATGCGAGGGTATTGCTGGTTATTAAACTGATTGGATATTGTACTGATATAAATTTTAAAAGCAAGTTAAAGCAAAATCCATTTACAAATAAAGCCATATTACTCTTACAATGTCAGCCAATTAAAGGCCAATTTATCTCACTAATATGCATCGATTTTGTTGGTTAACAAACCAATCTTAGATGTTATTGATATAAAGCTACATAGCAAGTTTCATCAAAATCTTTTCATAAATAAAGCCTCATATGCATCCACAAGTTCAGCCAATCAGTGCTCACATCAGGTACTTCTTATGCATTTAATGTACTAGCAAATCAACATCTTATTTAAAAACTTGAAAGTCCTTGATGCCAGATGTTGTCTGTGAAGTTTGGTCAAATTCTGTCCAACAGTTTTTAAAGTCATTTAAAGGTTTTTGCCAATTTTTAGCAGCATTGGCCATATCTGATTGCAGATCTGCAATTCTTGTATAGAAATTAGAGACCTTCATGCCAGGATACTGCCTATGAAGTTTGGTCCAATTTTGTCAAGTGGTTCTGGAGAAGTTGATGTGAACAAGTTGTGGCCTTTTTAGTAATGACCATGGATTTGGGGGATGTGTTGATGTAGCCATCAGTCTCACTATTAGTCGTGTTTATTATAAATGCTCCATGTTACTTCATTACTGCCACAGCAAATGCTTCAGTGATTATAAAGTGATTGGATTCGGTAACTGACAGGACAAGTTATGGAATTAATATTTTGTGATGAGGTCATAAAAAAGTTGAAAGTCATAAATTCCTGATTTGATGCATACCTATCTTTGTGCACATTTTGTAAATTTCAGAACCTAAGGAATCTAGGGAGAAAATGACAAAGTAGCTGTTCTTGTTCCAATTACAAACTCTTAATTTAATATCACCTTCTATGGTAACATAACTCTGTATCCATTTATCTATCAACATGGTTATCGGCAAACATGCTGAATTTCTTTTGTCTTTAATTTTAATAATTTGATGTGGAGAAGTAATAATACACTGTGGGCAAACATGTTGGATAACAATGAACAGTGGAGTACAATTTAGGTCATTTAGCTTTCAGTCTGAAGACCATTTTAATTATAAATATGGACGAACCCAGTTATATAAATGGAGAGGAGCAGTGTTACACTGAACTTCAAGTGACTAGCAAAATTTTTTTATACAAACATATCACTAAAAACAATAAAAACTTCATAGAATATAGGATAATTTTGGATGAAAGTGCTACTTCATAAAGTCTGATTTCATTATAAACAGGTTTCACTGTAAATGTTAATATAATTCTGCATGTCTTAGGAGGCAACTAATGGAGGAACTTTTTGACCTAGTATGCATCTCATGTTGATGTTCATGCTTAAAAGGTCTCGGACTTTTTAAAAATTTACTTTGTATGCAATCATTCGCCCTTTTTTGCTCTTAGCTCTGTTCTGTATGCCTTTCTTGTGATGCCTAAACTTAATCCACACTATATAGCCAGGATTGTGTTGATATGCCATTAAACCCTCATTCATATATATATATATATATATATATATGTATATTTACACATACATACACACATACCAGACCAGCCAACCCTACCAAGACCTCAGTAAGGCAGTGGATTCTTTTCCAGGAGTTAGACCAGTTTTCAGAAAGTGGTAATATCATGTACTACTATTGTCAAGTTAGAAAATATGCATTTAAAAAAGTTCAGAAGTGCTATTCAAAACTGATGCAGCTATTGTAATCATTATGTTCATCTAAAAAGTTTGTAAAGAACATTTAGACCTTAATTACCTCCAGTACAGTTTCACAAACTGCAGTTAGAAACCCTATGGAGCTCAATGGCTTCTTGCTCTCTCTCTCTCTCTCTCTCTCTCAGCTTGACATAATCCTTGACCTTTTTCAGTTTCATGTGGTGACGGCAATCATCTCATGATCTCTCCCACCATGAGACATACTCAAATCAACATGTGATGTCTAATAAATGTAATTGTTGCCCTTCCTGCTATTTTCCCCCCAAAATCTGAATATTCCTTTTTATTCTTATGTTCTGACTATTAAAACTTGTTATTAGGCTTAAGGCCCTTTGTGTCTTGAACATGTATCACTTCTTGAATGCCATTTTTAGAAAATTCTACAAGCAACAGCTTGATCATGCAGATGTTTTGCATGAAAAAAATATGTGCAGTTTAAAGTGTGAGGTACTCATGTAAAGTTAGTCTGGTTCCCGGACAAACTCCACTGAATCTAATACAAAACTCGGATCAGAATCAAACACGAACAAGCCAGTATCTGGATTTTACTGCAACAATCATATTTCCATTTTTTGTGCTATTATTTTGTAAGTCTGTATTTTAAGGGTCATTTCTGTAAGACTTACTTCCAAATCATTAGGGTTGGTAGGTCTGACATACATACAATATTTCTGAGCAAATAGACAACTTTAGATGCTTATGTTTTGTGAGCTCATACATCTGACTTGTGCTTCTTGTACCTGCAGGCTGATCAACTTCAACTGTGCTACCAGTCTTAGTTGATTCGTTTGTAAGGATCATGCAATCTTCTGCAGTTTCTACTGCCACATCAAGATCTCAAAGATAAATTTTGTTTGAATATTTTAATTCTTGGTTTCCACTAAACCAAAATGTAATCCTTTAAGGACTGAAGCAATAAATTGATTGAATCCACAAAAAAGGATAACTGAAAATACAACCAATTATTACTCTACTATTTTCTGGTAATTGATAATCTTTAATAGACTAATGTAAATCACATTTCGTGCAAGATTTATTCTTGTACAAATTCACAAGTTTTCTTCCCATTTGGATTTAAATCTCGCACAATTGCAAGAGTTTTTAGTAGTCTATGTAGTCCATTGATTTATCTCTAAGAGTAGGTGAAAACCACATCAAGAATTACCATGACATTTGATTTTGCGAAAACAATTGCAGAAAACTGAACTGGACCATTAACACATTGTAAAGAACAGAACTTCATGCAAAGTCATGTCTTGACCAAGGTTTGGTTTTGGTTTGATGTTTAACAGCACAGTAACACAAGTAGGTTATTTAGTGACAAGGCAATTGAAATAAAGTGCCTTGTTCAGGGATACCACAATAGTCTACCTGAGCTGATCCGATGGTAGGATTAAAAAAAAAGCAGCACCCGTTCGGTTACAAATCTGGCATGCTAACCACTGTGCCACCACAACTCTAGCTTCATTTAGTCACCTTTAACAACATGTAGGAGGTCGCATTAGACCTATTCTCCATCCCCAAGCCCACAGAGGACGATAAAGGTACATGTATATATAGGACAAAATGTGCACACACTGCTTTATTCACAAAATAATTTAGATTTATCCCATTCTTTCACATTGTATATCACCATCTTTTTAACTGTCAGGTTCCAACGATATGGTTGAACACACTTGTAAGAATAACACAAGGTGGATGTTAAGGAACAGCATCAAAAATTTCAAGCTGATTGGAACACGTCATCCAAATTAAACATATATATCTTGAAAGTTTGGTGGGAAAAAGACAAAAATTATATTTGCATTACTGATGACATAATGTCGTACCTGCAAAATTATGATGTAATTGCTTAAGCCATTTGTATTTGATTCTACTATATCTGTGATAGCAATAATAAACTTGTGCTAATGAATGACTGGCAAACAGACCATCCCATAAGCTCCTCTGGTCTATGACCAGTAGAGCTGAAAATGCTTTAAATTTTGCTTCCACATTTTTCATGTGATGAAAAGAGTTGTCGAAGAGTATCCTATCCTAAGTTTCTTGGTTGAGTTTTAAACATGTCAAAAGAGATCAGGAGTACTATGAACAGTAAATTCATAATCATACTCAACCAAGATCTTGATGATATAGGCCTATTTACCAAGTTTGATCAAAATTCTACAATAATACTGTCTCCAGATGCAAGATCACTGCATAAATAAGTGTAGGTCTTACTATAATAAAAATTATACAACTTGATACTAGCCTACCAAGTAGGATTAAAATCTGGTGAGAAAGAGTCTCTCCAATGGTACAATGCTCAGCCAATCATATGCAAGATCACCTCATTAATATTCAAAGATCTGGCTCATAATAATGAGCATTATATATCATGATGATACAAGTCTATTTACCAAGTCTGATAGAATGATCAGAAATTGAGATGCTGAAGTTCTGATAATCTCAACCAATCAGATGGCAAATCACCTCAATAATATGCATGGAACTTGCTCATAATTGTACTCATCCAAGATCTTACAAATTTAAGCCTAATGACCAAGTCTGATAAAAATTAGATTAGAAATGTGGCCTCCAGAGTGGTAACAAGCTCAGGCAATCCAATGCAAGATCACCTCATTAGTATCCATGGATATTACTCATAACTATACTCATCCAAGATCTTAATAATTTAAGCCTATTGACCAAAATTGGATCAGGAATACTGTCTCTAGCAGGGTAACGAGCTCAGCCAACTTTATTTTTAGGGAAGAAAAAAATGGCCCTCAAGAGCCAATTAGAATTTCGAATTTCGGGATCATTGACACATCATCCCCAACCAAGGTGGTGTCTTGATGATCAAATAAAATTGAAACTTAGTTGCTTGCAGACCAATTCCAAGCACTCAATTGCGAGCATCAATTTTCCAATAACTGGAGTGAAAAATGAGAATACTCAGACCATGAAATTCCATTATATTTATGCAAACATAAATGAGACAAGTGTAATCCAGAAATCATCAACACAATCTGAAGAGCTATTAAATTTAGTTTCGCACTTGGCTGCTGCAAGGGGTGTTTTAATTGATCAATACCTCAATGGGTTACTCGTGGTTATATAAGTGGTTTGATATTGTACGAAAAAAGTATCTGTATGATGTAGAGGTATGACACAAATGAAAATGGCAGATGACAACAACATATAGAAAACCTAAACCTGTCAGTAAAAGAATTAGACAAAACTAGTAAAATGAATCAATATTAGCAAAACTAACCATAAATAAGAACTTCAAAGAACAAACCAAATATATAAATGAAAACTAAACATTAGATGATGACCCAGCTGTAAAGTTAACACCAGGTGTTGGGATCAAATAATGTCATGCTGACCTTTGGCCATTAGATTAGGCTGTGGTCAAATGAATTTTTGTAATCTTAATTTTAATTTTAAAATTATATGTTTATGACCAGGATTAAAAGTCCTAAGGCATGTTATTGTGTATTTTATTATTTGGTTCCACTGTCACGAGATCCTAACATTTTCAGTACTGTATTTTCATTCTTACTGAATGTAATAGTGCAGTCAACGTGTTCAGAAAGAAATCCTATTATCCCTAAGAACACAAACTTTTCACATTTTATGCAATACTCAGTTATAACTGTATGAGCTATAAAACACATTGAGTACTGGCCTTCTATATAAAGAACACCTGTATATAAAGGACAATTTTTGTTATGTCCCTTGACTGTCCATTATATACAGGTTTCTCCATAGTTTCAAAGTTATATCCAAAGGACATTTAATTTTATCATGCCCAGTAAATAGGTGTACAAAAAATTATCAGATTTCAAGGTTTGGCCCATTTAAGACAAAGTGCAATATACTTGGGATGTTTTCATTACAACGCCATTTTGATATGAACTACTTACTATCCAGGAAAAACTGGAGATAAAAAAATTGTCAAACATGACAGCCATGCTGAATATCAAATCGGAATCATTTTCATATAGAAGCAACTAGACCTCAGATAATAGAATGTGAAATTTAATGACCATCCTCCAACAAAGCTACTTTAAGTAGCAATTTGAAACAACTGTCTTAATGGATGGGTTATGGAGGGCATGGCACTACATAAGCTCTTCTGGCCTTGACAAATGGAGTTGCGTACCAGAAATTGTGATTGGGCTGTTGCTGCTGTCTGCATCAGCTTTCATAACAGGTGTCTTCTCACTACCACTGTTTTAAAAACTCGTCAGCAATGTGTTTGTCTTCAGTCCTTCTATGTCTGTTAAAAAAGAAACAATTAAGCACTTTTATGACCGACATCATTTCATACAATTGCTGACTTTTGATGAAGCTGATACATGTTCTTACATCACAAGTACAGTACAGGCCTAGAATTAAAAAAATATTTCCTTGTAGCCAGAAGGACTAGTAGATTGAGAAATTTACTAGACCTGCTAAATCTTCACTAGTCCTTCCGACAAAACAATGTCAGACATGTATCTTGATTAAGAACACTTTTATTTCTTAAATATCACAACCATTCATAATTCAGAAGTATAAATCTTGCTTTATAAAACCACCAAGGTTACTTGAAAATATTCACTACAAGTTCACAAGAAAAACAATGACTGATTCTCCAGAAATTAACAAAAAAAAGACAAGTTGGTAAACATATTTTAGAGCCTTGTCATCCAGAAGAAAAAAAAACTTAATAAGAGAAAAAGACAAAGACCTTATTCATAACTGATCATTATGTATTGTAACTCCAAAGACAGACAATTTAAGGCAGTTCTGGTTGTGCTACAGTGACAGCAGGATGAGAAGATCTCTCATTATAGCAGTATAGGCATTGTGTGGGTTTTCACAACAGATACGAACCTTTGAACAAAATACACATCTCCATGATGCTAATCCTTTAAAGACAGAATGGTTAATCATAATAGGGATTTTAATGACCATAGCACTACAATGGCTGTTTGACAAGTTCATGAGTCTGGTTTACAGTTTTTTAGTCCAAGTTTCCTCGGATCTTTCTTATCCCATTTTAGATATTCTGACATTTATGTTGGGGTGTGAGTTGCCTATCAAAAAGTTGGTATTCGCCAGAACTGCATGGAGTTGGCATAGGATAGCCACTTACTACCGGGCCTAACAAAACCTGAACAACCTTAAATCGAGCAGTAACCACATGGAATTGATAGGAAAATGATTTATCTTCTCAGAAATTGCAGGTATAACATTTGCCATGACTTTAATTCATTGACTGATTCATCAGGCAGAGAGCACTTCCATGCGGTTTATGTTAGTATTAGGTGACCACTGCCTTGACATGTGCTCTCTACGATATGTATCTGGCTCTTTCCAGGTTGCTGGAACAGCAACATGTTTCTGGTTGTTGTTCTTGCAATAAATATGTTGAAAATTATGTGTCTTTTCGTTTTCTAAAAAACATTACGTGGCTTTCATTTAATATTTTTGAATTTTTTGTACAACAACATTGGAAAGGGGGTTTGTGTTAGTATCACGTGACTATTGGATTGAGGTGCACGGTAATACCAGTATACTGGTTTACTGCAGTATCTTTTTCCTGTGGTATATATCACTGTACTTTTTCACTGTACCGGTACTTCAGTAGTTTCTGTCAGTAAGGAATGTACAGAAATTCCAGAGTAATCTTGTTATGAATTTAATGATATTAACAGCATGTTTTCATTTTTCATCACAAAATAATTCAAAAAATTATTATTTTGTTTTACAAAATAGTTGCATTTGTCACAAATTAATTTTGAATATTACAAATATAATTATATTTATGATCCTTTAAGCACCTGTTTGACACATGTCATGTATGCTGATGTGGGGGGTGGGGGTGGGTTGCAATTTTCTTTTGAACCGAGATGATTTATTTTCTTTCATCTCAAGATGATTTTTTTTTCTTCAAATAATATAATGGATTTTTTAATATGGTGTTATTTTGCTAATAATCAGAGCAAGATATTTTTTTTCAAGCAATTGACAGATGGCCCCTGAACCAAAATATTAAACTGTTGGTCCCTAATATAATTGCGGTATTCTGTGGTATGTATCTTGGTATATTCAGAAACACCATGGTATACCACAGTACAACATTTTTTTTTGGTACCCAGCTCTACTATTGGACCTCTGATGTCATGGATATGTAGGCTTCAAAATTTGAGAAGTCATGCGACTAGCTATGCAAATGGAGAAAACCAGGTCAGATTTCGTCAATGCAGTAGTTTTGTCTTGCCTGTCTATGAATTAATGACATAACAAATGTCATACTTGCAATTTCTGAAAAGATAAATAATCTTCCTATTGATTTCATGCAGGTAGGGCTCAATGTAAGGTCATTCAAGTTTGCTAGGGCCGGTAGTAAGCAGATACCCTAAGCTGACAGTGTGGTTTCAGCCAATTAAAACTTTTCAATAGACAATGCGCTCTGACCTCGCAAAAGAACATAAACGTCAAAATATTTAAAAGGGGGTAGGAAAGGTCAAAAGAGAGTCAGACTAACAGCCTTTGACTTACAAATGTACCTTTTAAAATCTAACAAAACCGATAAAGATTTACACAGCCTCTTTTTGAAATACAATTTGTAAAATCCTCATTTGTTCCAACCCTCTAGGGGAGCAATTGAATCTCAGGGATTTATGCAATTGGCTTCAGAGAGAACTTGGACATCGTCTGATCATTCAGATTTTGAAAAATTACATATGATAGCATATATAAACACTGACTGGTGAAAACTGAAACTTTACTAGCCATCGGACTATTCAAATTATGAAAACTACAAGTCCAACAGAAAATGTACTAGCCTCAGGCTAGCAGACTACCGTTAATTTTGAGCCCTGTAGTAACCTGATATGAATTGTTGTATCACAGTGTTTTGACAGCATTGTAGCACAGATCAAGCAAGAAAGCAAGATATTTCTCACTTGAGTGAAGACTAGATGAAAATTCCTGTTTTTGGAGAATCTGTACCAGAGAGGTTTTGTATCAATATGGCAGTCTGCACCAAAAGTTTTGTTCTCTATTAGTCAGTCAGTCTAACTACTAGGCAAAATTAACTAGTCTAAAAAAACTTTCATGGGACTAAACTGGTGAAGATGGAAAACATTTTTTAGTTCACATATTGTCTTACTTAACTGCACTACTATTCTAAAATAGACTAGCTTTCATATTTCTATTAATTAATTATGGAAATGAGAAAATTCTTCATTCCAAACTTTTTATTTCATTTTACTGATAAAATAAACATTCATAATATTTGATTGTAAGCTGACAAGATAAAAGTAAATGTAGATAAGAAATTTCATTTTAAACTAAAGGGTGTTTGTAAAACACATCCCTGTGTTCAATTGTTTCTCCAACACCACAAATCTTTACTCCAGGGGTTAGTCCTTAAGGTTAAGGACAGACCCATGTGTCAGTGTTACAGAGATGCATCCAGGTTTTCTTGTGATGATTCCGGTAAACTGAGTACCGGTATTTTCCACCACCTGCTCAATCTGTGGTGGCAACATCTGATTGGGACTCAGTCTATCTATCTTCAAGTCATAGTGCAAGGTCTCAATGTCACTGGAGAATTTCCCATTCCCCTTCGGATTCTGTACCTCCTGCACTAAAAGCTCCTTGAAAGAGGAAACAGCAAATCTCTGCAATAAAAGAAGTTTTTGCATTATCAACATGCAAAAAGAATTCAGTTTACTTATTCCTCTAAAATAAGTTACAAGTATATTGCTAGATTTTAAAAATTTCATTATTTCTGCATTTTATAGTCAAATAAAAATCTTCAAGGATACAAATTAATAATGTTTCTAAAATGCTTCTTCAGGAAAAAATAAGAAAACAGTTGGTTTTTAAAAAAAATTGGATTATGCAGACCGCAATTAAAAAAAACGCCCTTTCAAAAATTGGGAAATCCAAATGGTCTATGCAGCTTTCTGCAAAAAAAATTTGACTATACTGTCATTATAATCTTGCCACTTAATCATTCATGATTAACATGTAAAAGTATTTGATTCATACCTTCATTTGCCATATAGTGAGATAACACTGTTAAAAAAATAATACATGCAATGATATAATCACACAAACAACAACATTTCTCTATAACTTATTATATCTGGATTATCAAGATATCCTCAATACAAGCAAATGATGAAATCAACGAGTAAGAAGACACATTCCTATTAAATTCAAGTGATATCACCTATATTCTACTCACTGGTTGTGCTTCCTCCTCAACTGGCTGCATATCTTCCTCCTATAGTTGAGCCATCCAATATGCCACATTGCTCTACAGGATTTTCTTGGAGAGTGCGATGAAGTCCTTCTCCCCATGCAGTGGCAATAAGTCTCCATGCTGCATCTCCTGGACAGGCTCAGAAGGTGGGAATGTAGATGGTTCCTCCCAATGTGGGGGATTGGTGGATGCAATGGGTGGGGGTGGAGCAGGAGGTGGTGCATTTTCCTGTAATTTAGAAGATCAATTTCTGAGTTGAGAATGTTACTAGAGCATGCAACAAAGGACTTTAAGATGTGATATTAACATTGAATTCATTTCATTATACTCTATTTTACAATAAACAAGTCTTGCTTTTCATTATGTAGGGTAAACCTACATCATAAAAAAAAATTAATTTTGCCTACAGGTGACTTGTGAAAATTTCACTTCCCTAAAATGCTAAAATTTTGATTTGCTAAAATTTAATGATGCCAAAAAATTATGATTTGCGGTATTTGAGCTGTTTTATTCACGTATAAATCAATACCAACAGCAAACTGCATAGACCCAGATCTGCCGTCACATAATGCGCCAGCAGATCTGGGTCTATGCAGTTTGTAAGGACTAATCAGTAGAACAAACAACATAGACCCTGATCTGCTGGTGCATTATGCGATGGCAGATCAGGGTCTATATTGTTTGCATGTGGACCCGGCTTATACGCGAGTACATACGGTAAATCAACAGGGGCCTATCATGTCCAGTTCAAAGAAGATTGGGAACTACATATGTTCCATTAGAACCCAATAACTGAGCCCATAAACAAAATGGTAAAGTATGAATATCAGGTCAGAGTGGTCTTCTTTCTTTCTGTAACATGTATGGAAGTCAGAGATGTGTCCAATCACCAAGTCATATGACTGTCATAAACACTGCCTTAGATATGATCTCATTTCTAAAGTCTAACAGATGAAATAAAGCCCGTGAACTCCTTTGGTAGAAATGGTACATTTCCCACAGAGATGCATCAAATCCAAAGTTTCACAACATTGTCATTAAGAGTGCCTAAGAAATGACTATAAACACAAAGCTAACAAAAATAAGTACAGCATAAAATTGGTCACAGTGAGCTACACTTATAAGAAAGGGTTTAATGCTGTTAAAAAATAACAAGACTACCCATGGTGACCACAACTTCACACTAGGCATATGTCAAGAACAAAAACGAACAGTTCCAGACCTGCCAACCCCAACAAGACCTCCTCAGTAAGGCATTAGATTTTTTCCATAAGTTAGACCAGTTTTCAGTAAGGTGTAACAAAATATCATGTACTGCTACTGTCAAGTTGGAAAACATGCATTGAAAAAGTTCAGAAGTGTGATTCGATACTGATGCAGCGATGCTAAACATTATGATTATGTTCAACTAAAAAGTTTGTAAAGTACACTTATACCTTAATTACCTCCAGTGCAGTTTCACACGCTGAAGTTACAAATGCTATAAAACCCAATGGCTTCTTGCTATCTCTCAACTTGACATAATCCTGGGCTTTTTTTTCTTCAATTTCATGTGGCGATGGCAATCATCTCTCCTGCCATGAGACATACTCAAATCAACACACAATCTTCAATAAATGTAATTGTTGTTGCCCTTCATGCTTTTTTCTCCCAAGAATCTGAATATTCCTTTTTATTCTTGTGTACTGACTATTAAAACTTTGTAAGAGGCTTATTGTCCCCTTTGTCTTGAACATGTATTGCTGCTGGACGCCATTTTTAGAAAATTCAACAAGAAACAGCTTGATCATGCAGATGTTTTGCATGAAAGAATATGTGCAGTTTAAAAGGTTCAGAGGTATTCCTGTAAAGTTAGTCTGGTTCCCTGACCAACTCTGCTGAATCTAATATGAAACCTGGATGAGAATCAAACACAGACAAGCCAGTATCTGGATTTTACCACAGCAATCATATTTCCGTATTTTGTGCTTTTATTCCATAAGGCTGTATTTTAAGGGTCATTTCTGTAAGACTTATGGTCAAATCGTAAGGGTTAGCAGGTCTGCAGTTCAAAGCAACATTTTCACTCACTATGTCTGGTGATGCAACCCCTGGGGATATATGATTACAAAGCTATACAAGTTTACCATGATAAATGGTCAACAGCAGTAATATGCCCTTTACATGAGCAATATCAGGCCCATGTGGCTGTTCTTTTTCCACACCTTGAATACTACATGAGAAGTGGCAATAAAAGCCATTTAGAACCTGCTAAGGCAATACAGCCAAACCTGCTATGGTAACAACCTACATACACAAGCCACAGGTGTAAAAATGTTAAGATCCATAGGTCCCATTTATACATTGGTAATACATATTTATTACAGAAAGATACAAGGACCATTTGCTCATAAAGATCACTTCTAGAGCAGTAGATGGTCTCCAGAGCGGTTGTTATTGACTGTACAGTCTTGGAATGGAAAATTACTTTTTTAAAACAGACTAATGAATCTAGCAAAATATAATACACAATTTGTTCTGTTATAGGCAAGATCACTGTTGGGATCCTATTAAATTCCATTAAGATTCATCAGGTGCAGTAAAACATTCCATGAAAATATATAGGGACAAAAAACCCTGAAAAAATATATAATCTTACTGGGACAAATGAGATTCAGCATTTTGTTGGGATGTTGTTTGACACCAAGGACTAGTGTGATGCCTCTGCTGGACAAGCAGCTGTTAACAGTGTTGCACAGTGAGCCAAGTGACCAATACAGTAGGCCAAGCAGCCAATGACCTTTCAAAAAAGGGGCCATCAAGTTTGCAAAGGTCAAGAAAAAAAATTATCTGCTATCTCAGACATGCTACTGGGAATATCACACATGAGTAATATATCCTTGCTATCCCTTTTAAAAGAAACATTACATGATTTCCTTTTAATTAGTTTGTCACAATAGCAAATGAAATATTTCAAATTATAGCTCACTCATAAAAGTTTATAATAAGGCACTTAACACTAGAATTGATAACTAATCTCAGCTTGATCATGCAGCATGTGAGATGCTGGGATAAGTCAGTCACAAGTTTTGGAATATGACAGAATCCCAAAGAGAAAACAAACAATTACAGCACAGGTTAGTTGAAGAGTTTCAGCTTGGTTTATGGAAAAGGCTGTCTTTAGACTGGAAATTTATGCAAAGACAAGCCTTCTTGAGGAATCATCAATTTTACGAAAGGCATTACATGTTACGGGTTGTTGATTTTTTTTCATCCCAACTACAGATATTTAGTGCCACAAATGGACCTTGGAACATGCCATGCTGCATCAGGCTTTCAAAACCATGAGTAAATTATGCAAAAATGCAAGTTAGATGCAACACTGCAGGATCTATTCTTCTTACTTCTCTCTCTCTCTCTCTTTCAATATTAATATTCTTAATGAATTGTTGGGACATCCCAATAAAGTGCAGCACTTCACTTGTGGGACAGTGATGTCAAACAAAAAATGCTCAAATACACTTGAATAGAAATGGCCATTTACAAAATTACCTATGACTGATAACAATGAAATGATGGAAAAACACAATTAACAAAAAAGTAACTAGTTTTCCTGACATGCAATAGAACCTTGTGATTAACCACCTGACTAAGGCAGTGTCTTTGTGTTTTTTTATAGTGAAGTGGTATCATCTAGAAGGTCATGTACAAGGCCAATGAGCCAATTAAATGTCTCAATGGACTTCAATACATGCAGCAGGCTTTAAGTGACAAGAATGTAAGGTCATATTGTAAAGCTATGGTAATAACAATTTAACTATAAATAGAGACAAAACAGCTCAGACAAATAACAATGAACATAATAAAACTGATTAACTTGTCAACAGACCATCAAATTGTCATAAAAAATAATTCTGTCTCACCTTTAAATTTAGCAGATCATATAAGATGCTTTATTTGCACATTGTACCATTTCTGTATTTGACTTAAGTACATGCTAACCAGAGCACTAGATAAGAATTTAATATATTGGGTATATTGGGTATTTTATTCCCTAGTTTGGAACTAATTACATTTTTTAAAATTTGATGGGGTATTTTGTAAACATCACAAAACATAAAACTTGTGTTTTGAGTCTTAATCATCAAGATGTTGATCATGCCGATTTTTAATGAGTCAAATGGTTTAGTAACAAAGGCTAGTCCAGGATGTATTTGTTTATATCACTCTATTTGAGTGTTCTCACAGTGATTAACATACAAGGAACATCTGGAGCTTGAACCATGCAACAGCCATCATATAACATGAACTGTGCTTACAGCAGGAGCATTATGCTAAAAACTTGGGACTAAATGCTTACAATTAAATTGTTTAAATGATTTTTTTAAATTTTGTGCATTTTTTGTCTAATTGCATAAATAGGCAGTTATGCTGCTTATCTAGAGCTCCGAATATATTATTGGTAAGTGGTATAATGGACTGTTGACAAGGACATCAGACAAAAAAAAAATTCCAATCAAAGCATTCTGAAGGTAACAAATAACTGACAAATTTACCAGGTTCATAGTATATGACAGGCTCTCTGCCCTGAAAGCATTTACTCGTCATTATTAACATGAGTGCAATGGTAAAATTAGATAAAAAAAATGGCAGGTTAACTAGAATTTTGCAGTACTGCAGGACTTTCTGTACTTTTCTCCATTATTTTTTTCTAAGTGTCCAAACTGTATCCACTGCTGAGGAACTTTTATGCAACAATATTAAACCAGATCATATAATTTGTTTGATTAATGAGACTAAACTGTACCTAGGTTTTGTATAAAAATAACAAGAAAATTCTGTTATGTCTCTCCTGTCGAAATAGCCTTGAAATTTAAACTTATGGTAAAGCAAGTAATTTCAACCTGCAACTTAGAAATAAAGGACAATGGTTATAACTCTGTCAACTGAAAATGGGTTGACAGAAATATGTTCTCAGAACATGAATGTGCATGCAGCCAAAAATGAACCAGAAACTGATCCAAATCTTAACCTAACCAATGAAGCCTGAAATACAAGACATGACATAGTTCTGATGGGATGGTGTTGTACTCACCAATATGCATCAACACAAAAATAAGGATGACTTTGTGCCTAATAATGCCTGAGCAACAGACCAAAATGCAAAACTTAACTAAAGTCACTGAACCATATAAGACAGTGACCTATTTTAGCAGAACAGTGTTGTTCTCACCAAGACACATCCACACTAAGTTTCATGAATGACCACTAGAGTTTTAGAAACTGACCTAGATTAATCGGATGTGTAGACAGACTGACGAGGGTAATACTCTATGCCACATTCACATTCATGGTGTGAAGTATAATTGGAGTTAAAGAGACAAAACCTATATATATATTCAGATAAAAAAACTGCATCAACATATAGTGGTGGTGTGACGGTTTGAGGTGCCCAGGGGCAATGTTCTTTAATGGCACCCCCCTACCGAGGTGCCCAGGGGCAATGTTCTTTAGTGGCACCCCAACTTTGCCGCAGAGAACAATTTTATTGTCGGGGGGGGGGGGGGGTTGAAAAAAAAAAGAAGCTCCCAATGGCACCCCCCTCACCCAGCACCTGGGGGAAATTGACCCCCGCAACCCCTCCCTCACGCAGTAACTGTCAACATATGTTCCTAAGCTATGCTGGTTACACACATGTTTATACCATATCAAAGTCTATAGCAGTCCAGTCAGTAATTATAACCACTTGTACATGGTCACCCTCACTTAAAGGTGGTCAAAGGTCAAAACTGAAGTACCTAAAATGGATTACCTATCTGATGTAGCTAGTGCTGCAGATCCTCTATTCATCATCCCCCACCCCACTGTCTTAACTTTTGGTGAACCAAGGTCACAATTTGTGAGAAAATCATCATTTCTATTAAAAACTATTTACTCTTCTGATCAGAGAAATCATCAAGTCCCATTTTTTTACTTTACTTGTTGACATTATGTGATAACTGTAAAATTCCAAACTTGAGATATGACAACAATGTCTCTACTGATACTCATAAAGATGCTTGATTTTGGTTCAATATAGCAATAGCATTCACTTCAATAATAAGACTTGATTAGACTAGTGGATGGAATTAAGCAGTGCATCATCATTTTGGAAATCAATTCAGCTGTTCTGATACATTAAGTTTTTCTTTCTTGCAAAGGAATTATTCTTGACCATATTTTTGCATTAGCTCTGCGTTAAAATTGCAGAGTGCATAAAGAAAACCTCAGCATTCCTAAACAGCCCACAGACATTCCACAGGATGCACAATTCAAGTAACAACATGCCTTTTTCTACAGTTGTCTCATTTTAAGATGTCTGCTTGTTTACGAAGAACCGACACTATACAACAGCAAATTCAACTGGCTATCAGCATACATGCCATAACATGACGTGTCACATGAAAAACACGATTTTGGACTCCCAAACCTCCAGACACTGTCGTGTTTCAAAAAACACAATTTTCAGCAATCTTAGTGAAAAAAATTTTTTTTTAAAAACCAAAAAAAATTTATTGAGCACAATGATATATGCCCATAATCTCTGGTATGTATAAACAGTAAACGGTCTTGCTCAGAGCTCATGTAAAACTATCCTTGGGGCAGTTTATACAGCTGTTTTAGAGACAATTAAAAGCTTAGGCAATCAGAGATAAACAGACACCTTTCAGAGATTTTACTGAACTGGTTCACAATAGCTAGGGTGATGTGTCGTGTCAAATCCTTTGAGCACTGCTGAGGGAGAGCCCATTAGGCTAATTTGCATAGGTAAAGTTCACTAAGTGGAACAACCCAATTTGTCTGAAGTTAAGTACATCAAACAGATGTGTGTTGAAAAACAAATGTTATTACACATCACTGACTGCATTGAATGAGAATGCTGAAGCCATCTTTATTAAAGTTTGTGATCAGCAGCAAGCATTTCTGTGAAGTTGGATTTTTACTCCATATATAAAATACAAAACATGATTATTTCAGTAGGTTGAAAAACAGTACATTCAATCTCTAATGTAGTGTTGCACCTAAGATCCAAAGGTCAGGGGATACTGTGTCCCTCACCCTCCAGATTTGGGGGACACACAACATTTTAAAGGGACAAAGGAAAATTGTAGAACATAATGCACTAGAAGTGCTAAATAAAATGAGACAATCTTATTTGCTTTGACAGTTTTGCCACCTTAACTTTCTCATATTTTTCTTGGACATTTACATGATTGCAACAAACATTTTATCATGTGATCAAGTAACTCATGAAAACATTAACATGTTTGAATATCTGGTTAACCTGAAATGAACTGCACCATGGAATTTTAATAATTTCAAAGTATTAAATCATTAATCAAATGAAAAATTGTGTATCTGCATAAATTAGTACCTTTTTTCATTAATTCAGCCTGAGAATAAATTAAATCTTCACTGACGTAGGTGTGACTTTAAGCTCAAAAGTATGTTACAATAGCGGCGGTCAAAGACTTTAGCAACTTGGCCAACTACCACAAACCTTGAATGCTTTCATTGCCAGATTCATTGTTTTGAAATGGATATAGTGACAAAACCTATAAGATGGCAATGAATATCCATTTCAAAACAATTAATCTGGCAGTGCGACTTTGGCCATTGCTTGTGCCAACATAGACGTGGATGCACATTCGAAAAGTGTAGGCATATTTGTGAACACAAATGACACTTGCATTACCATCAAACCAACTACTGAACTATTGAAAGCAGCAAAGACTGCATGTAACTAAAACTACATTCCACTGTCCAATTGATTTTAAAGACAGTAGCTTGGTGTATTTTTGTATTCAATGTCTGAGGTTGTGACCATGTTTGTGGTGATGTTATTTGACAATGCTAAGTCTACCATTTTTTTGGTTTGTAAGTATATTAAATGCTTCAGACAAAACAGATGGTATTTTCTTTTATTCAGATTTGAATTTCCAGTCATTTGCTATAGGCTGATTTGAAAAGATAGCTTATTTTCATTAGGAGGATGTCGCTTTTGGGGGTCACGCGCACTGACCCCCCCTTGGGACCTCAAAACACACATTTTGAGTCTCAAAAAACCCCAACACTGTCTGGGAATATGGCAAGTAAGTATCAGTGGTCACGATCAAGTATATTTCTACACAAGTTTCCTTCCACATATACTACCATCATAATGTCAGTCTTTTTGTCTCTCTTATTGGTTAAATGCATTTACTGAATGAAAGTCTGGCAATGGCAATAGGGAAAAATGCTGAAGTTTTAGCGAAACTGCCAAATAAAAGCATTTACACACAATGTCTTTACAACTGATAATCACGCTGACTCCACTGATGTTGACAAGTTGGATAACCCCTAGGACCCCCTCACCTGGGCATTCCTATGTGTGACCTATGGCCCATTCTTAGTTGTGACAGGCCTTTGACCCATCAAGATGAAATTTCATTGTTTTCCCTGCTTCAACAGAACTGCAACCTTGATGTGAAGCGCATTATTCTTTATAATTATGCATGGAAACCACACCAGGGATTTCCTGATTTTGAAAATAGAGTCATAGGCATCTGGCTCTAAAAATTTTCTTGCTCTAAAAATGGGGAGTTCCTAGGAAAATATTAGGCATCGACAACCAAATCATGGAGTTCAAGCCCCAGTGTAAAACTTATAGATGTTCTGAGTTATACTTTATGCAATACAACAATTCAACACAATTTGTTTTACATTTTTAGCATAAAACAGAAACAAATCAAGTTTATAATACTGTATTGCACAGAGACAGAGATTTTCTATATCTGCACTGGAGAAGTGGTGAAATATTTTCCAAACAATAAACAACTAGTTTGCAGTTGGAATGTATTACATGATAAATTAAGTGGTGATATATTTTTAGCAGGGTTCACATCTTGACTGATCACTTTAACAGAGTGCACAATCTGATGATGTGAAGGTGGAGTGGCACAATTTAAGGCAGCTCTTGGTGCATATCAAGAAGCCCATGTCCTTTAGACAGGCATTGGAAAAAATTGCCTTTTTTTAACAATATTTTAGCTTTCTGACATTGATTCAGTGAACAAATAAAACAATGACAAACACATTGATATATTGTTCTTGATGGAAAGGAATGTATTATCTTAGTTGTGTTGTCATGGTTATTTGAAAACACATCACTGTCTTGACTCTTTAAGAATTTGTCCCTGGTAATTGACTTGGGATTCAGGTGGATTTGTATCTTTTTGTACATCCATTAATAAATTGTATGTTCCATTTTTTCCAGACTGAAAGGTCATTCTCTACGATTAACTGATCCAGATTGTGTTTAGGAACAGGTTGACACAGAGTGTGCTGAATTACCTTATGACAATTAGTACAAAAGGACTTTGCCTAAAAGACTTTAATTTTAATGTGGCAATCAAAATATATGGGGAAGTGAAGAAACAAAGGATATCATTTATTTAAACTCAAAGACAAATGGGTTTTACATTAAATCATGTTATATCTTAGGGAAATAAAGAATACAGTGTAAATATATCTACTTTTCTTATATATTATTGATATTAATTTGTTTACTTTTATGATGATAATGCATGTTTTTTAAAACATTTTATGATGCTAACATGTGCTTACCCCAATGCTATCAAAAATTTCTGGCGAGATCACTGACTTATATCTCTTACACAGTTCTCTTTTGTCTTTAACCAAGGGAATTTCTCTACCCAATCTGACCGCCATTGTCTTTTCTTTGACCTCTGACATTCATTTACTTTATCAGCCTCATTCTGAAGTTACTGTAGCATCTGAGACTTCTTCAGCATCTCAGGCAAGCTAGTTGCTGGACTTACTCCAAAACACTTTGCCAAGAAAGCTGACTTACAACTCATGACCACTCTGGATACTCCAAAGATAACTGAAAGTAATCCTAATAAATAATCGGGAATATATACCACTGTCTAACTGAACTTAACTGATGATGACTGGTTCATTACTAGCACTCAACACAATTAGGCCTAATACCAACACATTTAATTTTTATGCTCAAAACAAAACTAATTGTACATTATTAAATCAAAGACAAATTTACAATCCACTCAGCCAAAGTCACAAACAACAAAAATATTGGTAAAAAACAAACACTTCATTAACGATGGCAGTAAATCTTTTATTTGATTTATAGGAAGCCTCACAACTTTCAAGTCCTTAGAATCCCCTGCCATACAAATTATGTGCCACACTGCTGAGGAATTATGTACTGAGATTAGGGACTTGCACCTAATAATGTATAACCTGTTTTGATATCGGCGTGTACCAACTGGGGGCGATCGACTGATCATTGCTTGAAAAGATGTTAATGTGCAGACAAAGCCTTTTATGTAGTATATTTTCATTAGATACTTTAAAAAAAACACAAAGAACCCTATCAAAATATGTTGTGTCCCAGGGACCCAGGTCTAAGGCAGCTGAATGCTGCATCAGGGACCCGGGCCTTTGGGTCAAAGGAAATCCCTGTACACCCAAAATACAGTTGCAAAAAGTTCAGGCAAAATGGAGTTCAAAGGATCAAACCTTTGAAAGATGCACGTTTATGTATAAAGCAGTCTATCTAATGTATGGCACTAAACTGTGTCAAATGGTTGCTGAGCAATTCTGGTTAAAAGATGTTAATGGTGGGACAACTGCACAGACAGATGGAAAAGGTGATTACTATTTATCACCTGCATCTCAGTCTTCAAGGTAAGAGTATCAAATCAGCATGCAACATATTATCTAGATCTTATAATATAACCATAGGAAATTTCATGCTGTTATCTCAAATGTCTGCAGAGTTTTAAAAAAAAAAAGAAAAACAGACACAACAACGAAGCAGTTGGAGTGAAGAAAATGTAAATATACAGTATCCTGCAAAAAAAATCTGGCAGGCAAAAAGCAAAGTTAATCTGAGTGAAATTTACTCACCAATCTCCAGTCCATATTATCATCTTTTGCACCATAATAATACATCAGTTCTTCTCCAATAACTATATCTCGTCTTGCAAAACAGCAAAGGTGAGTGGTGTTTGTTGCAACTATTTTGATTGCAGTATTTGCCTGCTTTGCTTTCACGCTATCATTCACCAATCGTCCTAGCCCATCACTATTGGTAGCATCAATACTGCAATAAACAGACTCATTAATACATAATGATAAAGTATAACTCTCAACTGAGAAAATGCAACATGGTCATCTTGTACCAAAACTCAAGTACTGTTTGCTTCCTTTATCATGCCACAACATTTAACGAGTAGTACTTGGTTAACAAGTAGACAAAATCAAAGAAAACCCTATCCTAGATCTTTCAGTACCTAGTCATGACAGTCTGTGTATTTCTGTCTGGCGGTGGTGCAGAGTGAGAGAATACAATATGCAAGGTGGACACTTGTGTGCTGCACTGGAGATACCTTTCTTTTACCCTAAAAATGCATAAAGAATATTTAGTGTGTACAAAATAAGCAAAATGGCTTATTCTTGCCAAGTGCACAGACTGGCGCATTCAATTGATTCACTACAAGTTCTGTATATGCTTGAAATGATTACCATGTAAACAGACTTGGAACAAAGCCACATGAATCACGCGTACCCTCGAATAGTCATGGCAATCAAGCTGTTGGTCACACTACAAGATGCATGAAAAAGGGCTTGTTGATGACGTCTGCAACACAATGAGCCTTGTTGCACAATGCTCACAAAATAACACCGCTGATACTTCAAAACATGTAATTAGTTCTAAAACAGGAATAAAATAATTGATTAAAATCTTGTAGAGGGAGCACTGAATATGGTATATTTTTGCAGCTAGGTGGTTGGAGACTGGAAATTATTTTAGCATTAAGCTGTTTTTAATACAATATTTATTTTAAATTATTACAAATTATTACAAATTACAAACATCAATTGCTTAATATATCATTGCATATTACAAGTAATATGTCATGGGTCTTGGCTCGATTGTTCAAGACTGTGCAGGGTCAATTTATTCAAATAAGAGTGAATTTGTCTCCCCTGCTATAACCAGATACTTTTCTTACAAATGCAAAAAAGAACCTTCTGATCTTCAACTTTAGTCATGAAAATTTATCAAACAGTAATGATTCAGAAGTGTTTATCCCTTTAAAGGTGATCACAGTTGCAGTCATTCTCTCTCTCTTGCTTAAAGTTGTTGATCTGTCTTATGAATCACTTTTCACTTTTCTTTGGGGCTGTCTTTCTTGTGATGTCAATATGGAGTAACATCTCCAATGACTTTCAACTTCAAAAGACCAATAAGCATCACAGTTGAGGGATGTTCCATTAAAATATATTTGGGACCCTGGGAAGGCACTTTTTTTGTGCGGAGTAGTCACCCATATTATGCATTTAGAATTTTGTATTCTTTTCATATAAAAACTCTTCAAGTAATCAGAGTACCCTGGCATATATTTTTAAAAAAGTGCCTTCCCTGGGTACTATGTTTAAGTGTAACAGACCTGAGAAGTAGCTTTTACAGTAGTATCATTTTTCAACTTTTCCAATGACTATCAACATCTGGATATTTACTCCCCCATGTCCTTGTTTACAAACTTACTGTCGACAACAGAAACTTTACTAGCCATCAGACTACTGAAATTATGAAAACTACTAGTCTGACTGGAAATGTACTAGCCTAGGACTGGCTGACTACCATTAATTTAAAGCCCTGCAAAGTCCTAGGGTATCATTTCAAGAATTTGTTTGAACAGGGACAAAGACAGACAAGATTTTGGGAATCTAGACTACACACTTATATCCCAACAGTGCTGCTATTTGCAAACTTCATGTAATTATCCTGTGCCAAAATACAAATTATCAAACTGTGATCCAGACTGACAATACTCATCAAATCTCAAAGTAAGCTGAAATTCTCTCTATTATTTATAAAAGTTAGTAAATTCAGGAACACTGCTTACCACTTGCTTCTACAAATGAAGAACAGAAAACTGCCCATGCCTTCATCGTGTAATCTTCTCTCGCCCTCCTTGTACGTGACCAGCTCACCTTCGTACTGGTGGAGGAACCCTCCATTTTGGAAGGGTCTCTTGGCAAAAACACCTCTACTGGTATGGGGAAAAATCATTTTTTCCAGGATGCACTGTAGCACGTTCACTTGAACATGCAGGATCCAGACTAGGGAGCAATTTTGTCAAAATAGTGACCCTAGGTCCTTCTATATTGTTCTAATATGTCAAAAAGTGAAGTTAACTTTGCCTTGGTTAGAGCTGCCATCTTAACTCCTGGTTTTTTTTGTTTAATGCCATGGCAGGGCTGATCAAATCGGATAGCCCAATACCAGGGACTATTTCATTTTTCTGCTGAACAAGTGCCTGGCAGCAAAAGTAAAGTCCCAGGTAAGTGCAGTTTTTCAAACTTGAAAAGCCCAAATTTTTCATTTGCAAGATTTATGCACATCCTTTTCTTCCAGTACCACCATCTTCTTTCTGGATCAGCACTTTCCCATCTTAACCATGTTCTTAACAGTGCACAGTTCGGAATTGAATGAGCTCCTGATTTGTGGCAATATGCTGGAATGTGACTTTCTGAACACTGAAGGACAGACATCTGCATACCATACTTGCCATATTCCCAGACAGTGTTGGGGTTTTTTTTAGCCTCAAAATGTGTGTTTTGTCAGGTCCCAAGGGGGGTCAGTGCGTGTGACACCCCAAACGCGACATCATCCAAATGAGAATTAGCTATTTTTTCAAATCAGCCTATAGCAAATGACTGGAAATTCAAATCAAAAATAAAATAAAATACCAACTGTTTTCTCTGAAGCATTTAATATACTTACAAACAAACAAAAATGGTAGACTTAGCATTGTCAAATAACATCACCACAAACATGGTCACAACCTCACAGACAGTACATACAAAAATACACCAAGCTACTGTCTTTAAAATCCATTGGATAGTGGAATGTAGTTTTAATTACATGCAGTCTTTGCTGCTTTCAATAGTTTAGTAGTTGGTTTGATGGTAATGCAAGTGTCATTTGTGTTCACAAATATGCCTACACTTTTCCTTCATGAATGTGCATCCACGTCTATGTTGGCGCAAACAATGGCCAAAGTCGCTAAAAGTGATAAAACCCATAAGATGGCAATGAATATCCATTTCAAAACAATGAATCTGGCAATTAAAACATTCAAGGTTTGTGGTAGTTGGCCGAGGTGCTACAGTCTTTGAACCGCCACTATTGTAACGTATTTTCGAGGTTAAATTCCATGGTGCAGTTCATTTCAGGTTAACCAGATATTCAATATTGTTAATGTTTTCATGAGTTACTTGATCATATGATGAAACATTTATTGCAATCATGTAAATGTCCAAGGAAAATATGAGAAAGTTAAGGTGGCAAAACTGTCAAAGCAAATAAGATTATCTAATTTTGTTTAGCACTTTTAGTGCATTATGTTCTACAATTTTCCTTTGTCTCTTTAAAATGTTGTGTGTCCCCCAAATCTGGAGGGTAAGGGACACAGTATCCCCTGACCTTTGGATCCTAGGTGCAACACTGCATTAGAGATTGAATGGTGCTATTGTTCAACCTACTGAAATAATCATGTTTTGAATTTTATATATGGAGTAAAAATCCAACTTTAAAGAAACGTTGCCGCTGATCACAAACTTTAATAAAGATGGCTTCAGCATTCTCATTCAATGCTGTCAGTGATGTGTAATAAGATTTGTTTTTCAACACACATCTGTTTGATGTACTTAACTTCAGGCAAATTGGGTTGTTCCACTTAGTGAACTTTACCTATGCAAATTAGCCTAATGGGCTCTCCCTCAGCAGTGCTCAAAGGATTTGACACGACACATCACCCTAGCTAATGTGAGCCAATCCAGTAAATCTCTGAAAGGTGTCTGTTTATCTCTGATTGCCTAAGCTTTTAATTGTCTCTAAAACAGCTGTATAAACTGCCCCAAGGATAGTTTTACATGAGCTCTGAGCAAGACTGTTTACTGTTTATACATACCACAGATTACGGGCATATATCAGTGGTCAAGAAATGTCCATTTTTTTCTGTTTTATTATTTTTTTGAAATTTTTTTTTCGCTATGATTGCCGAAAATTGTGTTTATCGAAGTTGGGGGGTTTGGGAGTCCAAAATCGAGTTTTTCGCGTGACACGTCATGTTATGGCATGTATGGCATACAGAGAATGGCTTTATTGACCAAAGTTCAGATAAGGCAGCTGATAATTAATGATGCGTGTCTGAAGTCAGATTTCTTATGAACTACAAGTATAGTAGTATACCAAATAGGTAACCAGCCAGTTTGTGTAGTAGGAAACTTCAGGGCTTGAATTTAACCTTCACATACTCGGAAAATGTGAGTTAATTGTGAAAAATGCATGTTGAGATTTCCGGCTCTTGCATCCTTTTGCAAATGCTAAATTTTCCAGTAAAGCATTAGTAAAACTCCATTAAGAATGTAAATTCAGCAAAATCAGGTGCATAATTCCTAAACATAAAATAAAACCTGTTTTGGCATTTATTAATTTATTGCAAGATGTACAGCGTGAAGCATGTACCTATTGATAATACACAGTGAATTAGGGTACACCCATTATATTTTCAAAGGGAAGCAGGATGTCTCTTTTGCACCCAACCATTTCATTCACTAATATGGACATATTTCCCTGATCTTATCTTCATTAACAGTGCTTGTCATTTCACCCAAATATGCAGAGAAAGCGAGGTTGACTTCACTGCCCCCCCCCCATTTTTTCAGGCCATTTTGCTTTGATATTACATGTATAAGTGCAATATTAACTATTGTGTCTTTCATTTGTTCCATGAACAATGTAAAACAGTTTAAACAGCTTATTTTGTGCTTCTGATAAACTCATGTGTCAATTAAATGATTATATATGTCTGCAATTACATTTTAATCTACAAGATTCTCTCCGAAAATTAACACTTGAAGCTTGAATAAGTGGGTGAAATTTGATCCATTTGTAGTCCAGTCCCGAGCAAACATTACTCTGTGGAGGTTTATAAGCTAATTGCCAGTAAAAGTATTAAAGTCTTTTTCGTATTTCAACATGTACAAAGAGGAGGAAAGGACTTCAACCTTGATGTCACCAGATTTTGACAGTAACCTATTTTCAAGGTTATTGTTTTTTGCAATAACAAAGTCATACAACAATTTTACTGAATCAAGCTAACAACAATCTGAATACTGTCATAAAGTTTAAGCAGTATTTCTTTTGTTTTGATATTATTTGACCCTGAGGTTTTGGAAAAAGGATTTTTAAGCAACTGTTGTAAACATGCAAAATTTTGACTACTCAACACGCACTTCTAAATATTTTCCCACCAATCTGCCATAATCAAAAGGGCAAGAAAAGTCACTTTGCCCAAAAACTGGAGTCCAGTGTGGACCCTGTTTAGACGAAATTATTACTACATCTCCTCTGATGACATTCTCTACTTCTACAATTTTATAGGATGGCCAATCACAGATGTCTCACATATTAGCCGGACTATCCCCTAAAAATGAAATATTTGTCACCAATACATTTGTGTTCATTCCTGGCGAGGCTGATTGTTCATTAACCTTTCATGGTCCAAACTTACAAACTTGGATAAGTGTATAAATCAGACTTTGATTATAAATAAGAAAAACAATTCAGCTTTATGGGTGGTTTTTGTTTAGTTTTGTTTGTTTCCAAAATGTTAATAGAACAATAAAACTTACAATTTAAACTAGCAGAAAAGTATTGTAGTTCATTCTTATTCCAGAACTGCTGGATTGCAGTATAGGTAATAGCAGTAACTCATTCCCTCAAGAAAAAAAAATCTTTTTCCCTAAATTCTGCAACATAGTCCAGATTATTCCTCTATCTGAACAATCCTGTATCCCAGCAATATTTGGGTTTTCTAAAGGCAACCTCATCCAAAAAAATTAAATATTGCAAAAAGCGACAAACAGCAAGATAATTTAGGTTCAGCCCGGTCTAATCTACTGAAATGTATCATATTTTTAATATTTTTATTTTTAACAATGTACTAGACAAAATATCTTATATCAGTCTGCTAAAAGGAAAATATATTGGTTTTTCAGTCAATGGCGGGAGCATAATGGTGGCCACCATTTTTTCCTGTTGGCATACCAATCTAAGATTATTTTGATTAGTACACTTTCAAACTGTATCAGATGTAAAAAAAAAAAGTTATATATTCTTGATTAGATTAGACATGCTGAACCTAAATTTTCTTTCTGCAGAAAACTGTTTGCAACATCTACTTTCGGGATGCTTTCTGTCTGGGACTAGGAATACCCAAAGCTCAGGTGCTCTGCAACAATGGCCACAGAGAGTGTGCATTCTGAGGTCTGTGGTAGTCTTGCACACAAGTATTTGAGGTACTTGTATTTTCAAGTATGTATGTGGACTGTTGCGACTCAAAGGCACAGGGTATGAAAATCTTGTATTGCCATAGAATAATAATGATGCATGATCAGTACATTTCAGATGTTTATTTCTGCAAGCATCTTCTGAATTGCACCAGCACCATAACTGTGATATACTCCACTTCAGCTACTTCTGAACTATATGGAATAACTCGTACCTTTGTATCTATTGATGAATTTGATCTGGTTTTCTCCTTGGTCTGTCAATCTGAAAATTCAAACCAAAGTATATGTACTTTTGTTCTTCACCATACTGGTATTCTGATTGTATTTATCTTGACCATATTATACACCTTCATACTAAGATATGAGACAGCTTTATAATAACAGTTGCAGAGCTCTTGGTAATGAAAGTCCCTGTTTCTAGGACTCAAAATATAAACTCAACATTTTTTTAAAATTCAAAAATGGCGGACTCCCAACATGATTTATCTTCAGACGACAATTTCATTTGCCAAATACTGGCTGATGACAGCGATGATGACAATAATTTTTAAAGTTTTGAAGTAGATGAGATTATTGGATTCAGGACAGTTTTACTGGAAATACTGAGTGATTTTGAGCCCCAAAATGATGTTGAATACAAACCCATGTATATGCTGGCTGTAAAATTCAGCTGTATTTCAAAATTAAATGTAGAAATGGAGAATACTAATCCTATAGACCATTTAAGGCTATTTTGTTTAATGAGGATTTCTTCCATTTGATCATATATGAAACAAATCTTTATGCAGATCAGAGTAAATGGGAAAAATATGACTGAAAACACCCACACAAGAAAATGGAAGCCTGTCACACCTGATGAATTGAAACTCTTTTCTGCATTGGTTATGGACATAGATTTGGTGCATAAATCTGAGTTCTATTTTTACTGAGCAATGAATATGTAATATCAATCCCATACTTCAGCAACAAACAAAATTTGTTGGGATATTATTCTTAATATTCTAAGTAACACCTGAACAGGTAATCAACTCGACAGGTGACTGTCTGTGCAAGCACAAGCGGACAAGAGATTACAGACATATACTTGAATAATAACAAGAAAAACTGCAAAGTTTTGTGAACATTTATTAGACTTTAGGGGGTGTAACATTTCTTGTGGTGTTCCTGAACTGGATGTTCATTAACTGTCACCTATTTGACACCTGTGATTTTCACAACTTGGATATAAAGTTGTAACAGACATACACATATACGGTACATGTATGATTCAGCCACTAAAGAATGGAGCAGTGGTGCACATAGGATCCCAAAGGCAGGGAACACTGTGTCCCCCACCCTCCAAATTTGGGGGACACACAACATGTTAGATGGATAAAGCAAAATAATAGTACATAATGCACTAATAGTGCTTTAAAAATGAGATAATCTTATTTGCTTCTAGATTTGTCACCTTAACTTTGTGGTCTGCACTGTACTATCATATTTTCCGTGCACACTTACATTATTGCAATACAAATTTATCATGTTACCTTGGACATTCTAATACATCTAAGAAATATAGAATAAATACACGAAAAAGAAATCCATGAAAGAACATATGTAGTAACTATTCAATGGGGAATTAATGCGGAAGGCATTTGGGGATGAGTAATAAAAGTTCCATCAGTTATGATGTAACAAGGTAAGTTCTAATATAATATCATTATGTTATCATATCCACATGACTGTCAAATCAGCCATTTACCAGAATGGCAATAATAATAATTATATTCCATACAATTTATAAAGCTTATAAGCTCATTTGCATCATGCCTACTCTACTCGTGAATAAAACTATTTATCTGAGTTAGAAAACATTTTATTTATAATAATAATTATACAATAATAATAATAATAATAATAATAATAATAATAATAATAATAATATATTTATTTATAAAACATGGATGGTGGTATTTTTACACTTGATTGTAGAAGATTGGGGTAGACTGGTATTTTCATGGTCGATAGTGGTAGACTGTAGTTGATTGTGGTAGACTGTGGTAAATTGTCTTGCCGGTAAAAAAGCAAACTTGGTTGTAAAGGCTGTCGAACTGTTGCTATATGTCTTGGGGCTGGGTGCACATTGGGGAACACAAATAACTTATTTAATAAGGGCAGGACACACAGCGTCTGGGGGGCTACATCCTATATATATCTCCTAAGTTGAAAAACTGGCACTTACATGCCTTTTTGAATTTTAAAATGCATGCCATCAAGTCTACACAGGGACCTCATTAAACATGCACTCCTGGAAAAAAAAATATTCTAGGTCTGGTTTCAAGCAAATTTTTTCATTTTAATGTTTGAAAATTATGATTAATATTTTTTTACACTAAGTATATACTGCTATAAATCAATGGAGTACATTCTATCATCAAGAAAGAAAAGCAAAATTTGTTTCATCATCACTTTCATCATCATTTTGACCAACAAATTGTTATCCGCCATGGCGGCCAGTAATGTCAGAATATAAAGAAAGCGACGGAGAAAACACTGTTGGCCTAAAGTTTCATTAAACACCATACCTCACTAGCTTCCAATGTTGAACATTCACGATGATCCATCTGGTAGCCGCAGCTAGAGGGCGCTGGTGATCAAGATTAACATTTTTCTCAAAATGGCAAACTCATTATACCTGGTACTTTCTCCGCTTTCATATGTAAAAAGCCGACATTATTACATCCAAATGTATTCATGGTTAAAAGGTCAACTGTCCATATTTGGCGCATAATATCTGTAGAGCGCCTCTATAAAGACCACATATGTATTATTATTATATGATTTAATTTTGGTTGTATAACTGAAACATTTAAGTCGCAAGCATCTAAACAGTCCTTTGAATAATTCTCATGCATTTTTTCCACATGACAGTATTTATTAGCAGCAGGAACATGAAACTTGCCACAATTATTCCTGAGATGTCACTAATAACATTTACAGTTTGAACAGGGATGGAAGAGTTCAGGTTCACAGAGGTCAAAGGTCAAAGGGTAAAAAATTTGCTAATTCTTCTAATGGAAGAAAGCGGATCTGCTTTATCATCATTTTTTTCCTTAATTTTATTACAAATGAATGAAAAGAAACATTTTTGCTACATTTTTCTTTCACTTAATACAACAGTTTTAAATTTAAGTTGGCTTTACTCCTGTGTTCTAAGACTTCTAATTTCCCCATAATTGAGGTCATTGCACACAAAATACTGCCACAAGGCATTTGTGCAAGAAAGAGCAAAATAGGCATAATTAGCTTATGTTCATGCATAGCATCAATGTTAATATAACATTTTGTTGAGAAAAGCATACATGATTATATGAGAAAGAAAAAAGCAATTGCACACATTTTCATATTTGTTTTAAGGTGGCTCTCTACAGTTTCGTATTTTGCATAGGGAGGGTTAGATTTGTAAAGAAAAAGAATTACCCAGGTTTTCCTCACTGGTTATCCTGGCTATTTAAAAAAGACCTTGTATATCTTAGGTATTGTTAAAAGAACTTTTAATTCCCTTTATTTTGTTGTATGATTGATGGGTGCAATTTGGGTTATAGAGTATACAGTTTGGTCTTACTTAAGATGTGCATCTCTCAAAAAAACTGCGCATCTCTCAAAAAAACTGCTAGTTCCGCTTGATCATTTTCACTTCCTGGACTTCAAAGGTAAATTTTAAAAAAAGAGCTGATAACTTTTTTTAATTTTTTTTATATATTTTGCAATTCATTCATTGCATTTTGAGATGCTGGTATTGCCTATTCTGGCAAAATTTGTATCCCTATTTTAATAACTGCTGAAAATAGTGTACTTTTGACTAATTCATGCTGATTTTTCGAGTACTTTGCAGTGGCCATTACTGTCTGCTGTGTGGTATGATCATGTACAATTTCCACAAGTACAATATAGTGGCACTCTCCAGTTTCATACTTTGCAACTTGGGTTATAGAGTATACAGCTTGGTTTTACTTAAGATGTGCACCTCTCAAAAAACTGCTCGCTCCGCTTGGTCATTTTCACCTCCTGGACTTCAAATATAAATTTTTAAAAAAAGAGCCGATAACTTTTTTTACTTTTTATATATTTTGTCATTCATTCATTGTACTTTCAGAGGCTGGTATTGCCTACTCTGGCAAAATTCGTTTCCCTATTTTAATAACTGCTGAAAATAGTGTACTTTTGACTAATTCAGGCTGATTTTTCAAGTACTTTGTAGCGGCCATTTCTGTCTGCTGTGTGCTTAGATCATGTCAAATTTCCACAAGTACAATATATAAAGAAATTTCAGCCACAGTACATGAAAGTAGCATAGAGGTATGCCAACATTCTCTCCATTGTGCATGTTGCAAATGGAAACAACTTCATCTTACACCTGTCACTCTCTCAGAAGCACGTATTATCTGTAGAGCGCCCCCTATGTAGAGAACTTTCAGCCACAGTACACGAAAATAGCATAGAGGTATGCCAACATTCTCTAAATTGTGCGTGTTGCAAATTCAAACAACTTCACATTACACTTACACCTGTCACTCTCTCAGAAGTACATAATATCTGTAGAGCGCCCCTTTGTCTTGTTTAAAGGTCACCCATGACAGCAAGAACCATAACTCTTCCCAGCACGTGGCTACGTAAAAAATGTAAACAATGACAACAATACGGTATAAATTATGTTAAAAAAACACACAACAACTTCATTTTATGAAAAAGCGACGTTTATACCAAGGAATCAGAGTATACAACATAATGTTAGTCATTATACAAAATTTATTACAAAATTGTTGTTACTTTCGTTGTGTAATGTATTTTCGACGTTAGACTCGACGTATGTACCTGAGAATTACTGAGATATTATCATTATCAGGCTATCTACTCTTTGTAAGATTATTATCTAGAGACACTGGCATTCAACTTAAAATTGTCATATTTATTATAGGCGAATTAGAATAAGGAATACTTTGTTCAGTAATATAGGCCACCGGCCCAAATTACATATTAAACAAACACATCAGGTGAGTATAACAAGTTCAAGTCCAGTAAGTGTAAGTACTTACATTTTCGTAATAGTTTTCTTTTCTCCCTGCTAATGAGTACAAACTTACAAACTGATACAATAATTTCTCTGTGATTACTTCTCAATGCATAAAAAAATTCTCTTCAAGAGGGTTCAAATACAGAAACAGGTAAATACATCACACGAATATCTGTAAATCTTGGACAACAGCAAATAAAATGATATTCTGTTTCCACAATATTAAGATTGCAGTATGGACAGAGTCTATCTTCATATTTCAGTTTCTCAATGCGTCCTGAATTAACCTTAACATCAAGTAACCCGCCCCTCAATTTAAAAATAGGCTTGTCTAAGCAGAGCAAATAATCTTCAACACACAAGTCTAGCTGTATTTAATATCCTGTATACTCTCAGTCTGTACATGCTATTTACCTCTGCATGCCAATTTTGTGTGTCTATATCTTTACATCTACCGGTAATCTTTAATAAGTTAATAAAAGTCTCCTTGTTCCCCACTCCTTGGTTATACCATGCCTCACCAAAACCATAACTCGATAAAAATGTCTTAACATTATGAGCCCAAATTGTAGAGTTACTACTTGAACCCTCAAGCCAAGAGAGTTGCATTTTATAAAACAATTTGGGCTATCGATTATCAGACATTTCAAGTAGTTTCAACCAATATTTAATTGGTCTGGCAATATATACAGATTTTAGAGAGTTACAGCCTAATTCTCACCGCACAAAACAGTTAGGACTCGATTTTTACCTAACTGTAAGACATATTTACAAAAATTATCATGTACCCTTTCTACATCATGGGCTTCACTAAAGCCCCATACTTTAGAAACACAAGTCAAAATGGGCAAAATTGTAGTGTAAAGAATTTTAAATAAAATATTTGCAGACAATTGTCCAAATTTAATCAGTTTAATTTTCAGAGCATGCGCTGTATTAGATGCTTGTTCTGCTAATGTTTTTTGACATTTGTTCCAAACTCCCCCTGATGAGAAAACAACCCCTAAGTATTTATAATAAGAACTACCGGTAACCTTAAGTTTCTTGTCCCCAAAATACCATTTTTCATAACCTTTTAAATAACCGCCCTTTCAGAAAACCACTACCTCAGTTTTATCAAGATTTACCTTAAGTTTCCAGTAGTCACAGTATTGGATAAGTCTATCTAATAAACGTTGCATTTCAATTGCTGTATCGGCCAGTAATACAAGATCATCTGCATAAAGCAGAAGAAAAGATTTCAGCACATTTTCTATGTCAATACCACTGTTACCATCAGGAAGCGTACTTTGCAGGTCATTTAGAAAAAGTGAGAAAATCAGTGGTGACAATATGCAGCCCTGTCTAACACCTATTGGACACTGAAAGATATCACTTAATCAACTTGAGGTTCTTACACAAGCTCTGATGTCTGCATATATTGCTTGCAACATTTTCAGCATCTTTGTACTTAAGTTACATATATTAAGCTTATAACATAGAGCTTTCCTATCAATTCTATCAAAGGCGTTCTCAAAGTCTATAAATGCACAATACAATCTGCCCGTTTTCTTCCTCAAATATTTCCAAATAATAGTATTCAGAACATATATGTTATCTACAGTACTGTAACCTCTTCTAAATCCCGCTTGTTCTTCACCTACTACATGTATATGGTTTTCTTCTACCCATTGTGCGAGCCTTTTTTTGAGAATATTAGTAAAAACTTTACTGGTAACAGACTTGTTCCTTTGTAATTTTTCAGGTCATTTTGGTTAGACTTTTTAAGAAGTGGAGCAACTGTAGCTATACACCAGTCTTTTGGAAAGTATGAGACATTAAACATTGCATTAATCAAAATGTGAGTAATGCTACAATGTAAGTTTCAAAGGCTTTTAAAATTTCACAACTTATACCATCGTATCCTGGAGCTAAAAGTTAAACCATTTTGCAGAATTTGGAAGAAAATAAAAGCAATTCATGTCATTTTTGTGAATATCAACATAAATATTGTCATAATGAAGAACAGAAAATAGATCTAGAGTGGTTCTCTATTTAAAGAACATAATCATAAATATTTCTCAAGAACCAACTCAATGCCAGATCCTTCTCTATCCGATTCCACATTTTAACACTTGCCTCTACTTCATGAACTGTAATATTGTGCAAAATAATGGTCCAAATTATTTTCTTTGGTCATTGATTTTATTTTAAAGATATGAAAATTGACCAAAAACATTTTATAATAACTAAATTTTAAACTTTCAATTTACTAAATTGTGATTTCAGATCAGTGTATATATGTACAAGAACACTGTAATGAATATACACTATTGGCATTAAGAGTAACATGTAATTTCAAATTGTGTATGATGCAAGAATATGGTATTTCATGCAAAAATGTTAGTGGGAGGGGGTGCTTGATAAAAAGGTACAGAAAGGCTTCAGAAGTGCCTGAAACATAGAAAAAGTCAATTTATTCTGAAAGCTGAATATTCACAAAAGATTTTTTAAATAACCATATGTAAGAAATACGCAAATTTGCAAATTTCAGCATGAAATAACACAAGGTAAAGAATTTGAAAAAGTGACCATATACCAATATTAAAAATGGTGGATGGTGTATGTGTTTGGATGCTTCCTGTGCATTTATTTCAAAAGATATCATAAAGATGGCTCATTTTTGAATTCTGCATGCTCAAATTTTGCAAAAAACATTCCATTTTCATATACTCTATAATTCTGAAAAAATCAACTCCTGTTGCTACTTATGGTTTCAAACTGATAATAAAAAGAAAATAATGCAAGCACAGTAGTTCAAATCTTCAAAATATACAGTTAGAAAGTGCTTTCACCAATTCTATTCTTAAAACAAATTGTTATTTACAAATAGATGATTTAGTTTCGAAACAAGTTTTCATCATCAAATGATAACTTGCAGAAATAGGGCAGCGATATCTTGTGGGGAGAAAGAGTTAATGGTTAATCAGTTATTAAAACACATGCCTGTGAATGTGCAAGTTTGTTTTGTCAGCACAATTGATATGAACACCTGCTAAGACGACATGCAATCCATTTCGCCTGGGGTTTAACACTAAGTCCTTCGCTGGGTTTAGGGAGCATCTCAAAAGCCATAAACTACTGTCACTCAGTGTAGATGTAAACAAAATGACAGGGTGAAGTCGTTTTTGCTTTCCTAATAGAAAAAGGCAAAGTTTACATTTTTTCAGTGACTTAGTCACCCACTTTGCCTGGTAGCGTGATCCTTGCCAATATAATCATGGATTAAAGGAGCGACATATGACTTCGAGTCAACATTCTGGTTGTTCTCAAGAGTTCCCAGCATACCCAGTAAAGTTTGGTTAAAATGCTCCACCATTCCATTTCCCATGGGGTGATATGGAGTTGTGCGAGTCTTTTGAACAAGGGCCATGCTACACAGTTCCTTTATAAGTGTACTCTTGAAGTTTTATCCGTGGTTACTGTGTATCCTTTCTGGGAATCCATAGTGTAAACAAAGTTTTTGAAAAAATCTTTTGCAGTAGTTTTTACAGTCTTGTTTTGAGTTGGCACTGCAAGGGCATATCTTGTGAAATGGTCTGTCATCACAAGGATATTTTCATAACCACCCTTAGATTTCTCAATTTAAAGGAAATCTAGACAGACTAATTTGATCGGTCATGTGGTATGTATTGTGACCAACTCTGTAGTCGGAACTGGCGATTTCCTTCATATGCAATGAGGGCAGGTTTTAATTATGTGCTCTATGTCTGCCTCAAGTCCAGGCCAATAAAATCTAGACTTAACCAGAGACAAGGTTCTATTGTGACTTTGATGACCAACATCATCATGTAGTCCTTTCAATGCAAGGTCATGATATGCAAGTGGCAAAACAAGTTGACAGATGGTTTCTCCTTGGATATTGGAAGTTCAATAAAGAATTCCATTGACAAGCCCAAGTTTTTTCCATTCTGAGAAATAGCGTCTTGCCTCAGGAGTTTCCATCTTCAACTTGTCACCTTTTGGAAGGTCATTCCCAGTCATACAATAAATAACTCTTCCTAGAGACTTGTCTGCTGCCTGTTCTTTCATCCAGTTTACATGGTTAAGGCCTTGAGATCCAAGAGCTTGTTGCTCAGTATCTACATCGGTGGTTTTTGAAAGAACCAAGCTTTCTATGAGGGGTAAAGTTTCAAGATGTGCAATGCCACCTTTACAAATAGTTTTAACAACCTGTGGAAAAATGTGCTCAGTTTCGTGTTTACGATGGGAAAGACCATCTGCATCTTTGATCGTTTTACCACTGTGGTATATCAACTTGAAGTTGTAATTAGCTAAAGATGCCAGCCAATGATGACAACACATATGTCAGTGGTTTGTTATCAGTACGAACTTCAAATGTATTACTGTAAAGATAATCATAAAATTTGTCTGAAATTGCCCACTTAAGTACCAGAAATTCAAGTTTGTGAGCAGGGTAGTTGTGTTCACTTGGACGCAAACCCCGACTTGCATAACTGATCACCCGTTCTTTTCCATCTTGTACCTGGTAAAGAACAGTACCTAATCCATCTTTTGACACATCTGTATGGAGAATGAAAGGCTTGGAAAAATCGGCATATGCGAGCACAGGGGGATTACACAACTTTTTCATGATACTTTTGAATGCATTTTATTGTGCATCATCCCAGATCCATTTTGCTTTTGTTTTCTTTGACAATTCGGCTATGTTATATGTGTAGTGTCCCACTAAGAGGTCAGTAAGGGGTTTTACAAGCTTGGAATAATCTTTGACAAACCATCTGTAATAACCTGTAAATCCTAGGAAGCATCGTAAGTCTTTGATGTTCTTGGGAACAGGCCAAGTAGTCTAAGCTTCAGTTTTTTAGGGTCTATGCAAATGTCTTCCTGTGAAACAACATGACCCAAATAAGAAACCTGCGTCATGAAAAACTGACATTTTCACGGTTTCAATTTTAGACGATATTGCTCTAAGCGATGAAAAACAGCTCCCAGCTTGGAGAAATGTTCTTCAAAAGTACTTCAAAAGATGAGAATATCATCTAAAAATATGAGACAGTCTTTTAAATTGAGCTCTCCCATACACCTCTCCATATGACGTTGAAATATTGCTGGGCCATTTGTGAGTCAAAATCCCAAACGACTGCATTCATAAAAACCTAGGTTACCTACCGAAAATGCAGTCTTGTACTTGTACTCTTCTGCAATCTCTACTTGCTAATAGCCAGAACAGAGATCCAACTTAGAGAAGTACTTCGCACCCAATAGGCAGTCAAAACCATCATCGAACCTAGGTAACATGTACACGTCCTTAACTGTTTAGAGTGAAGGCACCTGAAATCAATACAAAAGCATAAACTGACATCTTTCTTATGAACCAAAACTACATTTAATGAAAAAGGGTTCGATGACTCGTGTATTGCTCCTGCATCTAGCATATCTTTGAGATGTTGACAAACTTCTTCTATCATGCCAGGAGGTATACGTCAGTATGGCTGTTTGAAAGGAGTGTTATCAGCCAAGATAATTTTGTGTTTAACAAAATCAGTATGGACCAAGTCCCTCGGACCTTTGGAAAACAGATGTAACCAATCACCTAAAACCTGATGAACCCATAAGAGCTGCTCTGAAGTCAAATTTTCTGTATTTATCTTAAATCCTAAGTCTTCACTAACATATTCCGGTTTCTTTTGTTCAGATATATCATGAGGTAATACAGGTTCCCATGATTCCAAAATTGTAACTAAGGTTAATGAACATATGATTGACTTGGAAGGGATCTTAACAAAACGAGTCGATAAGTTACAAAGGTGGACTGGAACTCTAACTGTATTACTCGCTGATATCAGAGATACTACTCGAGGGCAGACCCTGAAACTGCTAGTGTAGTATCAGAACATTCTGTCACTGCAGACTCAATGTCTTTAACTTTTCGAACAATACCGTGAATAATTGTCGACTCACCTGGACCTAGTAGTTTTGTGACTTTGTAGAGCGTACATTTAAGAATTATCCACCCATCAATCTGTCAAAAGCCACACACCATGCTTGTGGTACATCATGGTTAACATTCTGAAAAATAATTGCTCTAACCAAAAGAATAACATTTGTACCCACAATGACAGGAACATATTTATTATAAATTGTATCGGATACAATCAAGACTGGCACACAGATAGAGCTTAGACTGAGGAAGAGAACCCAAACGTCCGTTTCAATATAACCTAGCTCAACTGAGCGAATTTCCCTTAACAGTGCTTCGAAGAAAAAAAAATCATATTTATATCGAGAGGCACTTTTTAGTCTTTCACTTTTCGAACCAGTCCAAAATGTAGTTATTACTATATCATTTCTGGTTGAGAGCTGAATACTACCCCTTTCAATTGCCTTTTGCAATATACCCTCTAGCCTGCAACTTCACGCAACAACACTCTCACCTTCCTTATGTTGTTCTGTGTAAAATGACTGCATCAGTACCTCAATGGAACTGACATTTCCACAACAACAAAAAATCAAGTTTTGCAAGGATATTCGAGGTCGTAGCGCTTTCCTCCAAAGGTACTAATAACTGTCTAGCAGCACCCTTTAAAGAGTTTCTAAAAAGCCTGCAAAATAATATGTTCTGGAATACAATAGTTGTACATACAACGCACCTCAAATATCCATACATCAAATGTGATATTTCCCTTTAGGTAGTGTCAACTCCTGAAAAGGAGGACAATTTCAATGGATTAACTGACCAGTTGTATTTGATTTGTGATATATCTGTAGTGGCGTGGGTTGCTGAAAGTAAGTTACTTAGTCTGGGCCCAGGTGTAGAATAGTTCATTGTGGAGGATGATAGCTTCATAAATGGAGGTTGAATAAATGGACCTTTAGGTGCTCCCATTGTAGTAGGTGTACTGGTCCTGACCCATTGCTAAGGGGAGCTGAAACGTAAACCAGCATTTTTAGTCATAGCAACAAGCTGGTTGAATTCGTCAAGTGTTACTACTTTGTATTCTCCATTCTGACAAACAGTTTATATCATGGCAGATACATCTAAGGAAATACCACCTTCAGCCATGTTTGATAAAAGAAAAAAAACAAAAATAATATGTACACAATATTATAAGCACATGAACGAATGTAAATTGAAAGAATATATGTACATATTCCTTCAGTAAAACATCATTATTATCAAACCAGACTATTTTAAATATTGGACGAGTTACCCAATGTAACTAAGATAAAACAATTTCAGGAAAAAGCAGGAAAATGTTCAAATCCCCTTTTTTCAATTCCAATCCGAATTGACTTAACCATTGATCATCATGGATGTATTAAAATTAAACCTTGACCTTGAAATTGGATAGAGTCATAACTCAATTTTTGTAAACAACTGTCTAAAAAAATGATATTTAGTGCAGAAGTGAATTGTGCTAGCAACGTGCAGCGCAAAATAAACAAAAGATGGAAGTCAACTGACACCAAACCCTTGTCACTAAGTAAAACTAAGATTGGGATGGTACTCAAAAGGGACATAGGACAGAAGTAAATACTAAAATCTGACTCCACTTGGTCAACAGATAAATCAGAACTGATGACAATAATGTTATCATGATAAGAATATACATGCATAAAAATGTATACAACTAAATTAGAAAAAAAATTACAATAACATCACAAAGTGTTCTATTCGCGGCAAAACAAGGAATCAATTGTCAATGGCAATCAAACTGGAGCTACAGTATATATATATATATATATATATATATATATATATATATATATATATATATATATATACGTATGCCTGGAAAATAACAAAATTTGACCAGATTAACAATGCTTTTAGAAATTTTCAAATATTTATATATGAAAAGGAAAGAATATTTAATTACAGTTCTATCAAAACTCACTACTGTCATTTTTAAAGTCAATTATGTATATATGAGCATAAAGAAATATTTAATTATAGTACTTTCAAAATTCACTGCTGTCTTTTTTAAAGTTCAGAACACCAAGCATGAAGATTCCCAGTGAACAGCAAAATGTTCAGAACACTAATCATGAAGATTCCCAGTGAATATCAAAATTACTTTTAGTAAATCCCTACATCGCCTACCCCGATCCAGAGAATATCAACCGTATCACATCCAACGATGGAAATTCACAAAGTAATATTTATGAAATAAGGATCCAGCATCATGTATATCACCATCCATCTCATCTCCTCCTCACACTGGCCTTGCTCTGCCTCCTGCCTCAACAAACCACATCGGGCACCAATGTCACGGGGTTCATTTTTTTTCTCACATTCAGGGGGGAAAAATAACAACAACAATCGTTAGGGAATGATAGGAAAGCAAAAGAGGCAGACCTGAAATTACAAATTGAATATTTTCTAGTTTAGCATAACATGACTTACAAGTTACATAACTTGGATATAATCTAATAACACATATCTGCTAATAAATAATCAGATAGGGACTTAACTGAGGCTAGGACAATATAAACAAAACACATTTCATAATTAAAAGTTAAAAGGCTGTACATGACTCTGAAATATATTAATTTAACAAACTACATACTGATACATACAAAGATTAAACATCACACTAACCTGCCAGGTGGATTCTAGTAGGCATCTATATTTGAAAGAGTCACACTAACCTGCCAGGTGGATTCTAGTTGGTATCTATATTTGAAAGAGTCACACTAACCTGCCAGGTGGATTCTAGTTGGTATCTATATTTGAAAGAGTCACACTAACCTGCCAGGTGGATTCTAGTTGGTATCTATATTTGAAAGAGTCACACTAACCTGCCAGGTGGATTCTAGTTGGTATCTATATTTGAAAGAGTCTGGGCTTTAGTTATAAAAGCATACTACTCACTCACTTCAGGTGCTTATTGTGCAGAATTGCAAAAATATGAGCAACCCGTGCATATGGCCCACCTACTAAATTACCTTATGTATCCAAAAAGAGTTGCACCATATTTTGATATATGGTATGTTGTATACATACCCATACGAGTGACAGTGAGAATTGGTTTTATTTAGAACTATTAATATGTGACATATATATATATATATATATATATATATATATATATATATATATATATATATATATATATATATATATATATCTTGAAACCTGCAACCAAAGTGTTCTTTTTTTTGCAAACATAATGCATTTTTCAGAAAGTACTATTTTGAAATAAATTACTAGGAAATGATACAAAGTCATACTTTAAAACATAAGTCAAAAGCCTTGAATCATTTGTTATATTGCAAGTCTATGTAATTTGTACAGCCTATTTAAATAGTTAATGAATCAGCGAGGTTTTAAACTCCATGTTCTCTCGGTTATTATTTTGATTTTTGGCGGTTTTATTTGTATTAAATTAAAAAAACAAAATACAATTACATGACAATCCTGAAATTTCCAATTCTCTCTCTCTCTCTCCTGTCTGTGCGTATAACATGTGGCGGCGCGGGTAGTGGATGGGAGCATTTTTTTTTTTTTTTTTGCAGCTGTAAGCGGGGCGTAGATGGGGGCGGGGTTTGGAGGTTGGCAACTAAAAACTGTTCTCTGTGGCAAAGTTTGGGCGCCACTAAAGAACATTGCCCCCGGGTGCCTCAGTAGGGGCGCCACGTAAAGAACATTGCCCCCGGGCGCCTCGAACCCTCGCGCCGCCACTGGGCAGAAGGAATGTAGCTCCTCATTCAGTGTAAATTTACATTCTTTATATCAATATTTGGGATCGATTAAGCACTCTTCGTCTATCGCCCAAACTCACCCATCGTCACATCCCTGTTGGATTTCGCTTAGAAACGTGAAAAAATTTGAGGCGAATATGCCTGAATCATTTGAAGCCCGAGTATTTCCGTACCAGACGCTAGTCAGAAATACGGATTTAGTTTGTTCTTGACTGGGATGTGACTCTCATTTTTCGTTCCACTTTCGTGAACCGTGGGTATATTGCAGTCCGATGTTTATGCATAGCTCTCCCTGTTTTCAATGTAAACGTTTTGTGATAATTTTATCCATAAATGACGGAAAACGACTAATAACTGTGAATGTGCTGATTAAGAATCCATATGTTGCTTCAATTTCATAAGCATCATTAATACAGAATGGTAAGCAAAGTATAAACGCATAAATCAACGATATAGGAAGTGCTGTCAACATGGTGGTCGATTAGTTCGCTAGGACGTTTTGTAAACATTTGCCTTTATTTTTTTGCCCCAGACAAATAGTGGTGCCAAGGTAGTGGACCTTTTGACTCATCACTGTACAATAATTTTTTAATAATATATAATTAACAACATATGTATGTTTCGACAAAATTTTGAAAACTGAGGGTCAAGGACCAGAAACTGAAGGTCGTTGAGTGTGATCTGACAACAGAAAACTCAGTGTATGTGTGTGTGAAATATATAATTAAATAATTCTCTGAATAGTTTAATACATAAACTAAATAGCAATAACGTAAATCAATGAGATGGACTGGAGGCAAGACTACCTCAAATGTAACGGAAATTAACGAACATTTCCTAAATATTTCTATCTTTCAATGCAGTGCTCAAAAACATTTTTGTTCAAACGTAAGCCCATTGCAAGTGACTTAAAAAATCACTAGCCTAGACTCAAATTCCATGTGCCTGAAAGGACCTAAATTGATGTACTTTAAATATGAAAAAAATAAGCAGAATCATATTAAATTGGCTCGTGTTTATTCACCTCCGAAAATATTTCAAGTAAAGTCATGTTTTCCTCCAAGTCTTGTCGAATTGCTCCATAAATGTTATCCTTGCTCATTGGATCAGCAGTGTTGATGGTCATTAGCATCTGACATACGTCTTGCTTTATACAGCAGTGCTGAAAGAAATGTTTTTTTCATTAACAGGCCCAGGTCAAGTAGCTTTACAAAATGGTCACTTGCCCTGACTTAAAATCCACTTGCCTGACAAGGCTATATTTATTGCTGTTATTTTGACACACCCACCCCCTCCAGAAAAAATAAATGGTCGGTCCCTTATACTTGTGATATTGTTCATGAGACTGAATCATCGTTCACATTCTGCTGAAGAAGAGTTCACAACTAATGAGGTTCACAATTACAGTCCTACCCACTTATATCGACATCACTTATGTTGACAAGCCGCCTATGTCAACAAAAAAACAAAGTCCCGGTCCCTTGGTCTACTGTTACTACCAAATTTGTCATGCTTATGTCGACGTCGAGATAAAAAATAAACGTACATGTCGACAGAAGCCCTTGGTCCCAGCTTGAACGATCCTTTGTTTTCTAATCATTTATGTCGACAAGCTGCCAGTTCCGACCCATACTTTGTCCAACAATTAGATGATTTTGCCGTTAAGCTTTAATTTTGCCGCCACTGGATCATTTATATCAACAAGCGGCCAGTTCCGACCTGTACTTTGTTCAACAATTAGTTGATCTTGCCCCAAGGCTTTAATGTCTCGGTGGATTAAAAAAACAGGCTTTTGTTTGGTCCTATAAAGTTGGCCTCTCGCGGCAACTTAAATAAAACATGTACCCTTCATCAAAGCAAGCCGGTTACAATGTTCAATAAAAACAATCCACCCTTCATTTAAAAAAAATCATCACCAAACTTGAATAAAAGCATTGAAATCTGATCGATTGTTGCATTTTCCAAAGTGATCTGTGATTAAAACAAGTTTATTGTGCTGTGAAAGTTTCCTTTTTTAACTTTATTTATGTTTACGATGGTAGTAATGCAGATTAAATTTACAGTCTCTGGAAACTAAATATCTGGCTGTTAAGGAAGTTGAAGGTGGGGCATCTCACAAAGATGTCTGTGAAAACTTTTCACTTAAACATAACAACCTGTCAGGATGGATGATAAACCAACAAGTTGTTGTCCACCTTTTTTTTTTTTTTTTTTTTTTTTTTTTACTGGTGGCTGACCAGTAAAAAATAAAAGGAGGAGAACAACTTGTTGGTCTAGATGGATGAAAGCTGCTGAGTCTATAAAGAAAGGTAAATTAATCATATCAGCCGCATATATCTTGTTCAATTTTATGTACTTTTCACGATGACTTCTGTAAATAAATATATGTTTTCATATCCCTGTGAATAGCCCCATCCCCTTGGTAGCCTTAGTAAGATGGGAACATGTATTGTTTCAGGCTGACCAAAATCTAGGTCAATTTAAGTACATGTACATGTACTTTGTAGCATGTAAATAACAACTATGCAACCATGTGCTACTGGGCGACAATGAATATCGTAGTGAATTATGTAGACGTGTTAGATCAAATGAGGACAATCATTTTTTATACATGTGTTTCCTATCAGGATGTGACAGATGCATACATTTTCTAACATGAGACCTGTACACGAATTCATGGATTTTTCATATACATGCACTTAACGCATTGTGGATTTTATTACACAAAGGTAACCAAAATGTAATTTGTCAATATAGAAGTGTATTTCACACTGGTTTTGTCTTCATGTACTCAAAATTTCCATTGTTTGTTTTCTCAAAGTGTAAATCCTGCTCACTGACGACAGGTCACCCCATACAGATGAATTTAACTTGTATGCAGGTCCAAGAGAAATGTGCTTTTTTCAGCCCCCCCAACACTTATCTCGACATCCGCTTATGTCGACAATATTTCCTCGGGCCCGAGGATGTCGACATAAACGGGTAGGACTGTATTTCACAATTTCTGGATGCTCAGGTGGTAAATTCTGAACAATTTTGCTCTTGCAATCTCTAACTGCATGCATGCCTTCAGCTTTGCCTTCAGGTCAATGTGTATTTCATCACGATCTGTAGTGATCTGGGGCCTTGGAGTAGTGTTACGACTCTATGGCCTAAAAATATGTAACAGAAAGAAAGTGAAACCAACAGTGTAAGTAAAATCAACAAGCAATTTATTTCTAGACAGTTAATGAAATTCAAAAAGACACTTACAATATTGTGAATTAGAATCCAAATAATTGAATAATCCTAAGTGTCCTAATCACAACTCAAAAAAATTAAATGTTCCGAATGAGTTCATGTAGCCTTGAAAGTCCTGATGTGCCAGTATTATTGAATGTCCTGATCTGCCTGAATGATGTAATCCAGAATATCTTTGAATGAATTCACAAAAATCCCAAAGTCGTGTGTCAATCCAAAATGAGAATGAGCACTTTAGTAATTCCAATGAATATTTTAAATAAATAATTCGTCTCTATGAATTTGTTCTAATTTTTACAACACAACTATAAACATCTGCTTATTGAAATGATTCTTCGTAGACTGACCATTAGAACAAGAATGAAATATTGTTTACCAAACTCCCTATCTATAAACACAGGCCACCTGACAGAATTTTCTACAAAATCATATGCCTACATGACAAAAATCAGTAATTCTAGTGGAATAACCAATCTAATTATAAACAAAAGCAACCCTGACCTCGAATTCTAAGTAAACAACTTGTTTACACCCTACAATCAAGGACAAACTTAAATATGTATGACAAAAGTTAAATATCTAAACATAATACATAACACTTCCCATAACAAAGAAAAAGATTTATGCAATAAAGCTTTTTTTAAAATATGCATCTGATACTATAATGATCAAAATTATATAGGTAAATGTCTTATAAATGGCACTCGGCTTAATTGCACAAAACAAACAATATAGTACTTCTATACACATGAGAGTGCATCTGCGATCACATTGTCTTTTTCCCTGATGTGTCAAATGTTAATATTATATTCCTACAGTATTAAACTTCATCTCAACAATCTCCGATTTTTATCTTTCATTTTGTTGATGGAAGTAGGAGAATTGTGATCACTGTATACAATAACTGGACAAAGAGCCGAGGTTACATACACTTCAAAATGTTGTAAAGCCAAACATTCCTTCTCAATTGTGGAATAATTAGCACACTGGATAATCCACACCATTTTTGTCTTCTTGAATCAATATTCTACCAACCCCTAAATCACTTGCATCAGCAGTCATTTTAAATAATTGGCTGAAATTTGGTGCAGAAAGAACTGGTGCATTCTTAAACATGGCCTTTACTTTATCAAACGGTTCCTGATACTGGTCAGACCAATGAAACTTAGATTTCTTACTCAACAAATTTGTCAAAGATTCAGCAGTTATGGAAAATTTTTAACAAAATTTCTGATAATATCCAATCATACCTAAAAATCGCATCAGTTGCTTTTTACAAACAGGCACAGGGAATTCAGAGATAGCCTTGAACTTAGCTTCTACAGGTTTAACTTGACCTTGTCTCACAATATGTCCTAAAAATGTGACACAGGCATGTCAGAACTCACTTTTGCTTAAATTAATCGTCAGATTTGCATCACTGAGTCAAACGAAGAGGTTCCAAATGGTTTCCTAGTGATTTTCCCAAGTGTCGCTGTAGATGATGACGGCATTGATGTATGCGTTACAGTTATCTAGATCAGATGTTATCATGTTCTTAAGACACTGGAATGTTGCCGGAGAATTTTTCATACTAAAAGGCATCACTTTATATTGATAAAGCCCATCTGGAGTTACAAATGCTGAAATTTCTTTTGCTCTTTCTGTGAGTGGAATTTGCCAGAATCCTTTTAAAAGGTCAAATTTGATGACATATTTTGCATTTCCAATTTTATCAATACAATCATCCATTCTTGGCATTGGATATGAATCCATTTTGGTGACACTGTTGATTTTTCTATAATCAATACACATGTGAAATGTATTATCTGGCTTAGGCACAAGAATACATGGTAACTCCAGACCTTTATTTAGTTCTATAAAATCATTCTCCATTAAATATTGAATTTATTTCTTCAAATATTCCTGTTTGAGAGGATTCATACTGTAAGGATGCTGTTTCACAGGTGTAGAATTTACAATGTCAGCGTCATGATGGATTTTATTTGTTTGTGTAGGAACATCAGGAAACCAGTGCACATACTCTTGTAATAGGTGTTTTAGTTCATTTCTTTTCCTGTTGTTGTAGATGTGAAAGTTGCTGGTCCAGATTATTCACTATTTCTGAATTCCAAAGTTTGGTTAAACCAGAATCACTACAGTCAGATTGTATTCCATCATCACTGTGTGGGACAGGTACAACTAAATTAATTGAATAATTAACTGGGCTATCTCTGTCAAAATATTCCTTTAACATATTTATGTGACAAAGTTGTTTCTGTTTCCACCTCCCAGGAATATTAATGATATAATTGAAGTCATGTACTTTCTTTTCAACTGTATAAGGACCATAAAATTTTGCCCGAAGGGGATTTTGAGGTATGGGTAAGAGAGTCAGAACTTTATCACCAGGTTGAAAATGCCTTTCCTTTGTATTTCTGTCAGACCTTAATTTTATTTTTGACTGAGTAGTGTGACGATTAGTCCTTGCTACTTCACAAGCCATTGACAACTTATATTTGAAATAAGAAACATAGTCAAGAAGATTAATATCTGAATATTCATTTGAAAGAAGTTTCTCTTTTAATAACTTCAATGGTCCACGGACATTATGTCCAAATACTGAAACCCAATGATTCTTGAACTGATTCCCTAACAGCAAACAACAGCAAATGAACTCCCTCATCCCAATCCTTTCCTGTATCAAAGCAATATGACCAAATCATATTCATCAAAGTTTGATCAAATCTTTCCAAAGCCCCTTGACTTTCAGGGTGATAGGCAGAAGATTTAAACTGCTGGATGCCTAATTCATGCATAACTATTTGAAAAATTCCAGACATAAAATTGGACCCTTGAGCAGACAGGACTGATTTGAGAAGGCCAACAAGTGTAAAAAACTTCACCAAAGCTTTTACAGTGGTTTTAGTTTTAATATTTCTCAAAGGAATTGCCTCTGGAAATCTTGTAGACGCACACATTATGGTCAGCTAGTATTGGTTGCCTGACTTGGTCTTAGGTAAGGGACCGACACAGTCTACCATTATTCTACTAAATGGTTCATCAAAAGCAGGAATAGGTTGCAGATGAGTCTTAGGTATCTTCTGATTGGGTTTTCCTACCATTTGACAAGTGTGACAAGATCTACAGTATTTAGAAACATTACTTGTGAGTTTTGGCCAATAAATATGATTCATGATCTTGTGATAAGTCTTATTGACTCCTAAATGACCAGCCAAGGGAGTTTCATGGGCTAGACAAAGAATTTCCTGTCCATATGACCTCGGAATGACAATTTGATAGCTCACTGACCACTTGTCACCAGTGGGTACCTTAGTTGGTCTTCATTTTCTCATAAGGATCCCATTTTTCACGAAGTAGCACACTGGAACTTGTGTGGCTTCAGTTTCACTAATAGCCCTCTGAAACAAACAGGAGATCTCAGGATCTTGTTCCTGTTCGACAATGAGTGATGGTCTTTTGTCACCCTGAATAGAATAGAGAGAATGAGTTGTGAAAAGAGAATCACTGTGATCAATACCTTCTGATTGATTAATATCAGGAGAGAAAGTGACCTCATCAAAAGACTGACCAATATATCTGACAGATAAAGGAATAATTTCCTGATCAACATCATTCTCAAGAGCTCTTTTTGCCATATCTCTAGTAACTGCACAAGCAGGATACAAATCGGGGATTTCAATCTCAATAGGATCAACTTTTTGATTCAAACATGACTTGTCAGTTACAAGTGGATTAACAACAACCTTATCTCCAACTAGGTCAGTGCTTAGTAACAAATGGACACCATCTATAGGTAAAAAGTCACTGCCCCAACAGTCACAGGTCTGGAAACTAAGTCTGATGCCAAATTGACACAATGGAGAGGAACATAGCCACACTCTACTCCCTGAATAAGTACACTTTCACTAGAAGAAGACTTCTCAGACAAAGGCAAAGTACCTGATAACAAAAGACTCTTGAGAAGCTCCTGTGTCCCTTAATATTTTAATAGGGATAGGTTTGGTCGAATCGCCAATAAGTGATATAGAACCTTCTGACATGAATGGTTCATAAGTCTCCAAAATAGAATCAGACTGGGGTTTGTTTGACTCTACAAATGTATTGCTTTCAATACAAGACTGTGACCATGATCTCCTTATATAAGAGCATTTGGAATAGCTCTGTCTTTATTCTGTTGTTTATTTTTCAACCTGAAGCAATCACAAATGACGTGGCCTTTCTTTTTTACAGTAAGTGCACATAGGAAGAGATAAGAATTTCTGATCAGTCTTATCAGATGTTTGATTTCTAACAGTTGTGCTGTTTTGAAATTTAGAAGTACTCATTTGAGACTGAAATGGTTTTTTCACAGAAAACGGCTGAGAGGAAGACTTATTGACAAATTAAATTTTGTGACTCGAGGAATAATCATCAGCCATACGAGCAGCATTTTCCAAAGTGTCCACTTTCTGCTCATCAAGATAGGTCTTAGCATCACTATGGATGCACCTCTTGAACTCATCAATTATTATGAGCTGTCTCAGGTTATCGTAATCTTGATCAACCATCTTGGCTGAGCATCACCTATCAAATAGTTGTTCTTTTTCCCTTGCAAATTGGACGAGTTTGTCCAGTTTCTTTTCTACATTTCCTAAACTTTTGTCGATATGCCTCAGGTACCAACTCATAACCCTTCAAGATGTACTCCTTAACCACATCATAATCAGTGCTTTGTTGTACTGACAGTGAAGTGTAGACTTCACGAGCTTTGCCAATAAGTACACTTTTTAATAAAGTCCAATGCTCTCTTGGCCATTTCAAGTTTTCAGCAAGTTTCTCAAAAGCAATTTTGTGAAGAAAGTATTTATCTACTTCTTTTTCCTGAAAAGGTGGTACTAGCCTAATATATCTGGTAACATCAAAACCTGAACTTGTGTGTAAAGGGGGGGGGGGGTGCTGTAAAGGGGTGGGTGGGTGGGAGAGTGCTCCGCTTTCCAGTTCTAATTCTTGTAATCTATGTTGCAATTCCCTTTCTTCTCTTCGCATCTGTCCATCTGTATTTCCCTTTCCTCTCTCTCTCTCTGCATCTGCATTTCCCTTTCCTTCATTTCCCTCGCCTCTTCTGAATTTGTAGTTCCACCATTTCTTTCTGAAGCCAAAGTATTCTTAATTCTAATTCCATCTGTGTTTTTTTTAGCTGTAATACCCTTAATTTTCTGTCAAGACCAGATACAGACTTATCAATTAAACCCAAAGCTTTATTATCCAAAATTTCCTTTGCCACCAAACATGGAATTAAAATATTTATTATCTCTTGCTTTGTCAAAGACGCTCTCGCTTCAGAAAGATCATAATGTCTGGCAAGCTTAAGCAACTCGTCCTTTTTCATGGGCTGTAACCCTACCTGGGTAGAACTTGAAACAAAGTTCTCAACCTTCGATCAGATTATGAATGCTTGTTGGTTTCACTAAAGATTTCTCAAATGGGTGAAATAAAAATCTTTATCAGGGACAATGAAAATTTCAAAACAAAGTCAATTTAAATTGTAATTTAAAGAAATTCACATCCCAGACGAGCCCCCCAATTTCTGTTTCGACTCTAGCTCTTAAAAATATGTAACAGAAAGAAAGTGAAACCAATAATGTAAGTAAAATCAACAAGCAATTTATTTCTTGACAGTTAAAATGAAAATTCAAAAAGACACCTCCAATATTGTGAATTAAAATCCATATAATCAAATAATCCTAAGTGTCCTAATCACAAGTCCAGAAATAGAAAGTTCTGAACGAATTCCAGTAGCCTTGAATGTCCTGATGTGCCAGTAGTCTTGAATGTCATTATGTGTCAATATTCTTGAATGTCCTGATATGCCTGAATGATGTAATCCAGAATATCTTTGAATGAATACACAAAAATCCCAAAATCATGTATCAATCCAAAATGAGAATGAGCACTTTAGCAATTCCAATGAATATTTTAAATAAATAATTCCTCTTTCTGAATTTGCTCTGATTTTTACAACTCATCTATAAACATCTGATTATTAAAATGATTCTTCATAGACTGACCATTAGAACAAGAATGAAATAATGTTTACCAAACTCCCTATTTATAAACGCAGATCACCTGACAGAATTTTCTAGAAAATATGCCTACATGACAAAAATCAGTAATTCTAGTGGAAAAACCGATCTAATTATAAACAGAAGCAACCCTGACCTCGAATTCTAAGTAAACAACTTGTTTACATCCTACAATCCAGGACAAAGTTAAATATGTATGACAAAAGTAAAATATGTAAACATCATACATAACGGTAGTTTCACTTTTTGAAAGCTGCAAATATCTCCAATGTTTCTTGGTCAAATATGAAAACTGAAATAAAGTCGGAGAGGCATTGGTCTTTTTTTATATAAATGAGTAAAAGCAGTAGGTACAAGTTTTGTAGTTAGTTCACGTAATAGTATTATGGATCTGTCACAATCACAGAGAACACTCATTCCATATCAATAGAATCAGCAGCTACCAACTCTTTGAACTAAATAGATTAAAATATAATGTAATGATCTCAGTTCCTTTATGGTGAAAAACATTGTGTTGGGGGCTTTTATAAGTCGCTAATCTCCATGCTTAGCTTAATTGTCAAATAGTCACTTTGGTACTGCCTGGTATATTTAACATTACCAAGTTGGCATGAGCACGGGCCAGCTTATCAGTCTTCAAAATAAGCACCAGTCCGAAGCCCAAGACCAGTGTTTTTATTTTACTGGGTCCATCAAAATTTCTAAGTTCACATTCCTGCTGGGCCAGTATATATTCAAAGAAATGCAAATAAAAAATGCTGATGGAAACAGAAAATATTGTCCAAAATCTATCAGAAGCAAAAAATATAGTCCAAAATCTATCGTCCTTTTGTCGTATCCAAACTGCTAAGTACCTAACCCAAATAATCCAGTCGTTTTATTCTGCCTCTCTCTGTTCGCTACATTAATGTTCAGGTGGAGTCAATTAAAATGTGTCATACAGGAAATTATAGTATGGTGGAAAATAATTTCTGGATTTTTCGGGTTAATTATTTTGTTACATTTTTGTACGAAAAGAAGGCAGAGCTAGAAAAATATTTTAAACATGTGAAATGGAGTATATACAAGTAAATTGTTTACATTGGAGCGGTTCATCTTCCACTTTGAATTTTCAATATTGATCTGGATACTTGTACTGCGAAGACTCATTAGTACTGTCCTTACTGGATGTATCTGATTGGCTGCCTAGTTCAGACAGCATGTGATGCACTTTTTAGGTATGGAGCATTCAAGTCCTTACATAGTGGATGGAGGGCGCTGAATTATTTGAGTTACTAAGTATCCGAATTATATGCTTCGTGACCTCATCCTATTTTGTTTCCTGTTTCGGTATTTGTAAACAGCAAGTTCAATTCGTTACCATTGAATGAATTTTCTACGACATTTTGAGGAGGCCAGACCTGGCAAAAGGCCAATGTCCATGCCAGATGAATCTCAATCTCTTCTCTGCAAGCTAAACGATTCTATGAACAAACTAGACAATGGTATTCCTCTTAACCCAGATGGTTGAAAGAATTCAGATGGCTGAGGTATGACGAGGAGAAACAAATCATGTATTTTTCTTTATGTACAACAAATTCAACAGTTGATGAATCCTCACCATTTGTCAAAGGAACAGACAACTTCAAAATTGATGCCAGTAAAACTCACCAGGCTTCTAAAATGCATACAAAGTGCATTTCTCTTTTAAAAGCTGCATCCAAACCAGAACATGCAACTATGGTAAAATTGAGGACACTTTTCTTCATATTGGACCTGCAGATTCCTCCTCCAGCCAAGACATATATCAACATGTCAAACAGGTCTTCAAGACACTTGGAGAGGAGACCATTATGAAAGAGAAACTAGTAGGATTTACAGCTGATGGTGCATCAAATATCCAGGGTAAACAAAATTAAAAGTATATATATATATAACAATTAATTTCAATTAATTACTATATTGCACTTATTCTGTAAATAATAATAACAATTTATAAAATACTATAATAAATACATTGCACATAAAGATCTACATAATAATACAAAATATTTATTTATAATCACACTAATTAATTTATAAATTATAGAGATCTTTATAACTGAATAAAATATTTTAAACAACATACAAAGTGTATGATTAAGTGTGTATATAAAATAATGCAAATATAAAACTATGAATACATGTTGATGCAAACTGGTTTTAAAAAATTTGCACTTCTATTCCTTCAGATCGAAAGTCTGGTTTAATAACTCTTCTAAAAGTCGACTGGCCCCATCTGGTTGCCACACACTGCCTTGCTCATTGCCTTTGAGCTCACATTCAAGGATGCAGTTAAGACAGATCAAAACAGTCATATGATAAATTGATGAGTCAGCTCGTGGGACTTTACATGTACCACAAAAGTTCAAAACAAAAGAAGGCATTTCAGAGAGCTTTCAGCATGCATGAAATGAGGCCAACATTACCAACACGAATAGGGAACAAGGTGGCTGCCACATCTTGAGAGAGCCATTGGAGTGTTCTTAAAGAGGTATCAGGCAATCTACTACCAATTGCAGACAACATCCCATGAGAACCGAAAATCTGAGGGCTTGGCAGAGTTGGCCACATATGGACATGCAATTGTGTTCTTGCTGAACCTCAAGGTAATATATATATATATATATATATATATATATATATATATATATATATATATATATATATATATATATATATATATAGATAGATAGATAGATAGATAGATAATGCTTGTAGATATATTTACAAATGAAATGAAATAATTATGAAAGCTAATGATGAAAAAGCTTCATGCATACTATTAATACTTAAATACTTTGAGTTGATATATTACTGCATGTGTATTCAAAATATTTTGCATTAATTTTAGACTGTTGTTGGGATCCTCATGAAACTGTCCTTGTTTCTACAGAAGAAGAAAATCAGTTTGGCTGATGCTTTCACAAGAGTCTATGCTACTATTGATTTGATACAAAACATAGATATAAAGTAAGTATAAGTTTTGTCTAACTGTGACAGTGATCATAAAATATATTGTTGGTATATTACTATAAGATGTTGATAAATAATTTTTTCACAGAGAGGCTGATGACATTTTAGAGGTCCTTGACAGTGGGGAATTTATGCATGTCAACATGGCTTTAAAGGGCCAGAAACCCAAGCCAGTGAACAAGGCTTTACGTGACAACTTTGTAGATGCTTTGCAACAGAAATTTCACCATGGTCATTGCCCTACGATAGAATCCAGCCAGATTAATGGGTTGAACAACTGGCCTTGCCCTGGATCAGACACTATATTAGATTACAATAGACAAGTTTTTTTTTCTGGAGTTAATGGTTATGTTTAAAAAGTTCAAGTTTTGTTGAGCACTTATTGTTGCTTTTCTTTTGTGTTTTTTAATAATATTTTGTTGTTTCAGTGACATTGAATACCAGACTTTCAGACTTTCTGAAATGAAAAAGTTGTGAGAAGTAAAGAAATTGTTTCCAATGTTTTAAATTGTCTTTTTAAAAACTATTGTAGCTTATGGTGTTGAAGAGGTCAAAGCTATCCACACCCACATTAAGAATGTCCTTTCTGCTGAGATATCAGCGATTCTGGATAAATGGTCACTGCTCAAGCTGTTGGTGTATAAAAGGTAAGTATTTGGATTTACTAAATCTAAATATTACTTTAACATTATCATATATAACCACCAGTAACTAGTTCTCATACTTACGCGGTCAATGTAGATGTGTCATATGACTGGTGTAAACACAGTGAAATATTTTTAATCTCTTTGAATTAAGTAAAGTTGAATCTAGTTTGTGGTTCCGGATAGCAATAATTAATGTTATTTCATGTTGTTTAAAACTAGATTCGTTTCAAGTCTTCCGGATCTCAAATGGGGGGAGATAGTCAGGACCATGAAGGAACAAGATGTGGACCATATTCCATGTTGTTTAAAACTAAATACATTTCAAGGCTTCAGGATCTCAAATGGGAGGAGATAGTCAGGACCATGAAGGAACAAGATGTGGACCATATTCTAGATGTCATCCAACTGATCAGGTGCCTGCCCCCTACATCAGTGAGAAATGAGATCACATTTAGTGTGATGAAGTTGGTAAAAAGTAAGCAGAGGGGAAGGATGGGTACCAGTAGGCTCAATGACCTGTTACTTGTATATCTGGAGTTACTGAGCATAGAGGAGTTTGACCCTGAGCCTGCCATCAAAGAATGGATGGTAAGTTTAACATGTTTATTACTACAAGTTTTTACTGTTCTAAAATATATATTTTGTTCTTTGCAGTTTATTGAAAACCGGTTTACTGAAATAATGCCCAAAGTAAAATTTTAAAAAATCATCAGTATGCATATTCTTGCAATGTCAGCTTTGTTATTGTAACCTAGTGGCAATACTATCATTCATAGATAACACCATCTGGCTGAAGGAGACATGTAGGCTGCAGCACTGATGAAAATTTCACGGTCAGCCATAGTGTAACTGCAAGAGACCAGATTTCTGAGACAGGCCGGTAACAAAGAAGCTGTAGAAATACAGATAAAGTTTTCCAAAACATTTTATAATTTTTTACATATATTTTTCCAATGAATTTTTTGGCATAAAATTTTTTGTTCAAAGTCACATGGACTGTAAGCTTTACTAATTTTGTTTCTTATAGGCTGGGACCTCTGAGTCAACAGAACCAGAATTAAGTAGCAATGAGTCAGACGTTGCAGTTATGAAAGTGATGAAGATATTGATTATGAAATGGAGATGTCAGAAGAACTTGTTAATTCTATGATATATTCTTTTATTAGGGAATAAAAAAGAAGAAAAATACAGTGCATTTCTCATTTTTATTATAACATATATTTGGTTAAAGTCCGTCAAAAGTTATTATGAGAAAATACTATGGTAAACTTAATATTTTGATTTTTCGGTGGGACATTGAAATTTAGTTTGGGCTAGTGCATTTTGGAAGTTCGCTGGCTCAGTGGGCGAGTGGCTTGAAAAGTTAATTGTGAAGACTGGCTTATTATTATTCAAGCTGTACAAGTCAGTGCTAATTATTGATAACCAATAAAATATGGAGAACAAAAGTAGTACTGTTCCCCATTTATAAGTCACGTACTTTGCTTTGTACACACAAAGTTTATAGCTTTTGATATAGTCAAGCAGATGATCTTCATAATATGGAGGGACCTGCTAATGAAGCCCTAGCAGGGAGCTGAGTAATAATAATTTACCAGTGTCTTTCAGAATAAAAATGCTGTATGTCATCAGCAGGTGCAAGGTTTCTTGCAGGCAAATTAGATAACAATTTTTTGACAGGTTAAATGGGCAACTCACTTAGAATACATGAGGGGCATGATCTAGATTTAGAGGGGCCCTTGGCATTGGGCTTTTTGATTTTTGAGCTGTGCAGTGTGTGAAAGACTGAATTTTTTACAACTGATTATGGTTTAGCCTAGAGTTGCAAATGGCTTATAGAAAAAAGAAACATTTCTATTAATCTCATCAAATGAAGCATTCATTAGAGTTTGCACATGCTGTCTTGCAACAAATCTATGACATCATGTGGTGTCAGTAAACTATATGCACATGAAATCACAATGTAAGTCACTGGGTTCTCCATAGGATTTGGAAGTTGTAGTTGAAGACTCCTTCCTTGTAAAAAGTTCAGAGTCCCAGTCCTAAAAATAGGAGTCCTAATAACGATACCTTCTTCTTTGCAATAATTCAGAACATTATGCATTTAATGTTGTGTCACCAGTCTAAAAAAATCATTAGATTTGTTGATGCTCATTCTTTGTGAAATATTTAGTATTATAATAAAAGAACGAAAATCGAAGGCAGTTGGGAACAGTGAAGCAGGGTTCTCAATAGACGTTTACCCTCAGGTTTTAATGCCTGGAATTTTAATTTGAACCATTTCTGATGCACTGAAATTCCAACCTGTGCATTTTTATGATGCATGTTGATTTGGGCTGGAGCATCAGTCTTACTTACCCTTATTCGCCCCTTTCATAATTTCCTACTGAGTGCGCGCTGTCCATAACAAATTGACTATGTTGGTGGAGGCGAGATAAAAAGGAGAGATTTACCAAAAAATTATTTTGGCAGTAACACTTGAGTAGTTATTTTGATTTGTTGTATTGTTTAATTGTTATTGCATTGTTCAAGATGTTTTTAGAGAAATATTTAAGTGCAGTTGACATGTTTTCATTCATTTCATGTCAAAATGCCAAAACATAGGATTTCTCCCAATGCCATTGCATGCTAAAAAAAAACACTGGTAGAACAGTCAGCAACCTTAAAAACCCAGCCACAGGAAAATTGAAGTCTGAATTTTCTTGCAGGTTGAGCATAGTTGTTTTGTCATTGCCACCTTCTAATGATAACAGAGAAGACATTCTCCATTCTTCACAAAATAAAGTGATTCAAGGGGAAATCTGGACTAGAAAAATATTGACAGCCTGTTAAGTGTGAAACTTAATAATTATAGTTAATGTCATTAGTGGTCACCAGTCAGTGATCTTGTGAAGGAAACTAAAAATGCTTGTGGATTTTCTAAAAAAATCTTTGCAATGAACTACAAGATATACACCTCTTCCTTTTTCATTGAATTGTCATACACTGGCTCAAAGAATTATATTTTCTTTACTGTCTCAGTCTCAGAAACAAGCTGCCAGTGATGATCATTCCAACCTTCAGACTCCAAAGAAACAGAAAGTTTGTAACAATTCTGAGGAGAATGAGAATAAATCTCCTAAAGTTGTAAAAAAATCTTTAGCATCATTTTGCTCCATGAATAAGGAACAATCCCAGCTATGAGCTCATGACTAAAAAACAAATTACTCTTGAGATTTCAGTTTTGACTCTTGAGATTTTCATTTTGACTCAAGAGATGTTGGTGTCAAGGGTCAACTGACTTTTCAGTTTTTAAATCTATTGAGAACCCTTGTAATGATTGTGATTGTTTGTGCTGTTACAGCTATAACAATTCTCAGTTGCTTTACCTTGCCATTCTTGAATTTTGTGTGCATCTAGAAGGAATCAAGGAAGAGATTACACTTTCTTTTCTATATTGATTTATTTAACAGCCTAATTCCATTTCAGATCAATACATTTGCCAAGACACTGGGAGAAGAAACAAATGACCATAATCCATTCACTTGTTTTCATTTCATCTTTAAGCAACACAGCATACTACATTCACTTTTTTCTTGAACAAACTTTAACAAACTTCTCCACTGTAGGTTTTGATGCAAAATTCTAAAGTTCTAGACTTTCCTCCATCACCCTCATCAATTTTCATTAAAATTTTGGCCCTTTGTCATGATACGATTATGTGATGAGAAACCTCACTCGCAAGCCACTGACATTATAGGTGAAACTAGCAGCTCTTCAGCTAAACAGGTTTATCTGCAGCCTTGCACTTGGCACCAAAGAAGTTATGTAAAGTTGCCTTCGGAAAAGTACCCGTGATATTCACTCTTAAATGAAAGTACATGACACAAAAAAATGGCTCATTTTATGATGATTAACATGGGAGCTCGTATTCCTACAACAAACAAAATAAGTCCCTAAATCATGGCACTATTTTTCTAAATACATTATACGATAAAATGCAAGTGTTCGAAACATTGCAGAAGGTATTATCAAAACGATCATTTGGCACCGACAATCGATTAACAGGTGTCTTAATCTTCTTGTCTACTAGGATCTGGTCTGTGTGGCTGTACCTAATCCCTTTACAATCACTTGAACTCTGTTTGATAGCCCGCACACTACATGATTGATACTTGCTTTGTAGAAAACGGATCAAATAAAACAGAAGTTTACCAATAAAAAAACTTGCATACATAGGACTCGGCTGTTGGAATTTTCATGTGTTCAAATTAAATGTACGTGTATTTTTGCGTATATTTTAGCTTCCTGGAGAACCCTGGGTCAGCTGTGCTCTGTAGACTTGTATCTGCTTTTGGTTTTCCATCTATGTAATGAGCCAAATTTGAGTCGGATGAGATAAGATTTTTCTTTTTGTACGTAAATATAAAATTTTGCTACAAATATAATATAGTTAAGTCAGATATCCTTACTCTTGGCAAATATTTATTTTCTAAATAATATTGTCACCAAGTCTAATACCATAAGGTCCCCCCCCCAAAAAAAAAAATGTGTGTGGTTCTGGTAACAGTGTGAAAAAAATAGAGGGAAGGTCGGTACTAATTTTTTTTTATTACTTTTTTTTATCCAACTTGTGCTAGTTCATGTCACAGTTTCCAATGAAAAGTTACCAGTTCAGATGTGAAAATGGGGTACAGTCGGCTCATTTTTTGTTTGTTTGCGTACATGATAAAAAGTTATATGGTCAGTGCCATTACAATAGGGTAGGTCAGGTTACCGGAACCACATCTATTTTTTTCTTTGACCAAATAAATTAAACTTTTGAGCAAATCTAATAAATTCAACTTATGAGCAAATCTATATTATTACTTCATTCCAAAATTGTTTTATTCTGTCACAGTCCCATAACAGTTGCTGTATGGTTTCTTTTACAGCAGTGTTCCACCTGGAATCCCAATCGGCCTGGGACACTGTGTCCCCCACCTTCCAAATTTTGGAGACACGTGCCATTTTAAAGGGACAAAGGAAAATAGAAGTACTTGATTCACTAGTAGTTTTAAAAAATTAGATGATCTTGTTTGCTTTGCCAGCTTTACCACCTTAACTTTGTCATCTGCACTGTACTATCATAATTTCCTTGGACAATTAAATTATTGTAATAAATGTTTTATCATGTCCTTGAGTAACTTGTGAAAACATTAACATGTTTGAATATTATATTATCCTGAAATGAGCTGCACCATGGAATTTTCTGTTCTGGATCTTGCTCTAAGTTAACTTTAGTGTTCACTCATTATCAACCAGCATTTATTGTAATAGACACCCATTTTTTCTTAATTCATAAATCATTGATCAGTCAGAGGACTAACCTGTACAAGTGATTTTGAAAATCAATTCACTGGCTTATTTTTATGAAAATACAAGAGTTGTCTCCCTTTTACCTCAGTGTGACAAATCAGAAAAGGTGATTTTGATTTTGAGATTATTACTGGACATTTGATAAGCGGAAATAATCAAATGAAGTAGTTCTTTGATTGCTCTCCCAATAAACTGAGTTGTGTCTCGATTTTAATTGGAAAATAAATTTGACAAATGATTTTCAGCATTTCAGTATTCATTGCTTAATTTCAGAATTTTTTACTTTCATAATTCAGTAAATCCTCATGCTAAAATGGAACCAATAATCAGATTACCTAACAGGAGGATTTGATTAAAAATTAATCATTTAAAATGAATAGAATGATGTTATTGTCACAATCTCCATCTTTTGCTCTTGATCCAAAAAGTCACAGTTGTGTGATGCCTTACATTAAATTGATCACTTTATCATATTTTATCACATGATAGATTTATTTTTTTAATTTAGCAGTTTAGATTGTAAATTCTTTTGTGAACATCTACATGCATTTCCCCATTGGAAATTAATTCGTGTTAACATGGCTGTGTAAAGTAACTCTTGTAAGTGATTTGTGTATTAACCCCTATCATTCAAGTTCTCTTTGCATTATTGATATCTTCATTGTCTTTTCATGTCCTGTAAATTTGTATAAGATTTTCTAGGGTGAAGATCTCAGTAGTTTCAGATTTATGATCAAGGAGCCACACTTGCATGATCCATTAGGGACCGACCATTGAATGTTGGTGGTGGTGATTGGGGTCGGTGGAGAGGGCTGGGATTTTCTTTCCAAGCAGGATATTTTTTGTCTTTTTAACCTTAAGATTTTTTTCAACTATAATGATGGATAGAATTAGTTCTTTCTTCTACAAAATCAAAGCAAGAATACTTTTTTTAATGAATTCCAGCCCCCCCCCCAAAAAAAAAAAAAAAAAAAATTAAAATTAAATGGTGGGCCCCTTGTCCCTTGGGACATGATTAATGGGGTCTGTAAACCCATCCCCAGTGGTAAGAGTTAAATCTTAAAACTGTTGGGCACATATACAGACCTTTACAATCCCAAGGGTTTGAATTCTCCATCTGAAATGTTGTAGGAGATATTGCATGACTTTACACATGTGAACACAAAAACAAGAAGCATACAAGACATGAATTTTGTTTTAATGTTTTGGAATGGAAAATTTTGGTATGAAGGAGGAGCCAATCAGAGACAAAAATAATTTTTTTACCAAGCAAATTGTGGATCATAATTTTATGTTTAAAAAATCCCAGCCCCGACCCCAACCCCAACTAACTTCCTAGTGTAGAACATGGCATTTCAGCAGTTTCTACCCCTTATAATAAAGGCAAATAGATGCCAGTGACTAGGGTAGCTAGTGAAAAGTCAGCTGCAGCCTAAATAGATGCCTTATCAGCTTGATCAGTAAACCTGGTAGGACTTGGCGACCTAAGAGGTGCTGAGATACAGCCAGTTGATTTGAGTGCTGTTACCATGTATCAGGCTATACTGATAGAAAAAGAAAAAGAAAAGAATGAAGGTACTTGTATAGTTTATCCCAGGATGGGTATGATTTCACTGACAATTGCTTAGTTTATCATCAAAGGACTCTTGCCACATTTAAACAGCTTTAAAATAGTCTTGTTTGCCATTATACAAGCTTGTCCTATGTATGTACATCTTGTAACCAAGTTTATAGTTTCTTTATGAATTCCATTTTAAACCCTGATAAATATTTAAAATAAGCAACACAAATGCATATAATCCGTGACTGGTTTTGCTTTATTGCATCTTCAGACTCTAAACCCTGGAAAGTTTTGTTATTAGGGGGAGGCAGCAAAAGAATATCTTTAAACAAACAAGTTTAGTAATTACATAAAGAAACTAAACGGAACAATGGAACAAACTGTAAATAAACAAAAAAGAATGTATAGGTCCCTAATTTATTATAAACTGACAAAGAACAGTCACACCAAACCCACCCACCCAACTTCTCCCACACAGGCTGATTGGGGAGGGGGGGGAGCATGGTGGCCTATTTGAACTCTAACTGGCTACATAGATTGTGCAAGATATAGGAAGTACATACTTCCAAAACATTAGTAGTCTGCTTATTATTTCAAATTTTTCCCCCCCCCCCCCCCGCAAAAAAAGAACTTAGACTGGAAAGTTAATTTAGAACTGTACAAATGAATTAAATACTGTGGTTTTACTAATTTGTGTGGGGTACCAATTTTCATGAATTTTGTTGTTGGCCTGAACCACAAATTTAAAGACTCGGTGAAAAAATAGCCACATGCGATGGAGAAGCCCCCTCTCCCCAAAACCCAATTTACTTATTGAAACATTCCTAGACATAAACGATTTATTTTATAAATTCACATCATTACAGTAAGCTGGTAATAAAATACAAACTTTTACATGTGTTTTATTTTAATCCTTTCAAAAAAAAAGAATTCTAAAGCATTTTATATTCTTTCAATGCACACGTATCAACATGGTATCCAGTAGCTGTAATTTCCGCTCACTGCCTTAAATTGGTATGTTGTGAGATAAGTAAAGATAGAGGGAAACCAGAAAAGCATAAGGTATTTAAACACTGGTATTAATGAAAATAAAAGAATAATAAATGATTCTTGACAGGTGTTGGATTTGGGCTTATACAGGTGGTAGTATTGTTCTAACCATTGAAGTGACTGCTGTTTGTTGTCAACATAGTTTTGTTCTTTTGTATTCTTTATTTTGGGTCTTTGTAGAGGTCAATCCATGAAATTAAATGCCAACAAATATGCAAACTTGGACAGGCAAATACACAAATTTAAGTACCCACAATAATATCTTTTTTTTTTTTTTTTTACAAAACAATGAAAAATTAAGACCCACAAAAATAAATGAAACCACAGTAACTTATTTAAATGATTTTTGTAAAATATATTTTTACTATCCTTTATATATTTCCTCATTTTTGTACATGTGAAAAATTTTCGTTGGTGTTTAATTTTTTATATAATTTCTTTATAAATCTGTTGGTTATTGACCAGCTTCTTAGCAGCAGGTCTGTTGAGGAGAAGATCTGTATGAAATAACACAACATTTCAGGGTTGCAAGCTGTTACAATAACCAGAGCTCTACTTAAAAATTCATAAATTGGATATTTTACTCTTTGGATTGGAACTTAATGCATTTGTTTAAATCTGATGGAGTATTTTATGAACACCACTAAATCCAACCTGTTATCACTACTGTGCTATATGTTCTTATTTTTAAAAGATGAATGACATTGCTAAACCAAACATGATAAATTGAGTTACAGTGAAACCCCGCTATAACGCGCCCCGATATAACGTGAATTCGGATATAACGCGATCGTGGCGTGGCTCCCAAAATTTCATATATTCATTCGCACATGAAATTTTTTTTTTTCAAAGTACAAGAAATAGTGATTAAATTGTGTATATTACAGTATCATTTTGGGGAAGAGATCGCGTATGAATTCGAGTATAATACGTTTGTGGCGTGGTTCCTGATATTGTATATACATGTACATGTATTTTTCTCATACACAGAAAAAAAAATTTTTTTTAAGTACGAGAAATAGTGTATAAAAAGTTTATTATCATTTTGGGGAAGAGATCACATATGAATTCGATCGTGGCGTGGCTTCTGAAATGTAACAATTTCACCAATTTCTTGAAGTGTTATGCCAAAATAAACATTATCGGAAATGTTACTTATTACTGATCCATGAGTAAAGCCAGTAAGTCTTCTTTGTGTTTGTCTTCAATTCATTCTGTATACAATCATTACTCAAACAATAGCCGACATGTTTTTCTTCTTGAACTGCATACACAACGTGATAAATGATTCTCACGATTTAATAAACATCAAAAAACATAAGCCGCCAACACGTGCGCTGGACTTCAATTCATCCTGTATACAATCATTGCGCAAACAATAGCTGACTTATGTTTCTTCTTTAACTGCGTACACAACCAAGCACCAGACAATGCGGTGGTTGATCAAAGATTGTCATATGTGGGTGCTTATGTAGAGACTGAGCTTGGGCGGCAAGATCAAAGATTGTCATATGTGGGTGCTTATGTAGAGACTGAGCTTGGGCGGCAAGATCACAGAGAGTTCAAATAACCACTCTCTGTTACTTGGCACTGAACAAGTATCAAACTAGTGGCTCAATCAAAGGGTTGTCATGTGGGAAAATAAAGACAGATCAATATCAGATAGTAAACGGTGTTGATACCCTATTCATGCTATACATAAGACATGTATACGTTGTTCTCCGAATAAAGTTAAATATAGTAAAACCCCGCAATAACACGACCCCGCTTTTTCCGCGATCGAATTTTATGGACCCCAAATATCGTGTTATAGCGGGGTTTCACTGTATATACAGTGTATTAAACACTGTTTGTCTCAAAATTGATAAATTGAGTTATATACAGTATATTAAACACTGTTTGTCTCAAACATGATAAATTGAATTATATATAGTGTATTAAACACTGTTTGTCTCAAATATAAACTACATGCAAGTTAGATATATTCTGAATTAAGATATTTATGTTCAGGGGTAGATTCCCAGAGTCAAAGATCTATAAAGTTAAATTCATCAATGCATTCTAAGATAATACATGCAGTGATCCATCACTATAATACTGTTCCAGTGAGCCATAAAAGTGTGCCATGTAAGTGAGGTCATCTTATTCTGGGGTACATCATACATAATCAGGGTCCATTCTAATTAGTGACATTGCAAGATTCATGCTAATATAAAAAATCCTGCTGAAATTTTTTGTAGAAAGCTAAAAAAATCACGCTTTATATTTTCAAACTGTATGTGTATTTCTTCATTAAATCCCTCCTGTATTCAGAACATTTCAACCCTTTTATTCCAGTAGGGTGTCAGTGTATTTCTCTCCTAAATGCTAAATGTTGGGTTCTAGAATAGGCTCTGCATGTTATGAGTACATGTAGTATTACTTACTACATAATGTAATGGGATACATGATCATACCTTATTAAAGGACTGTGTTACACCGAGATGTATTATGGTGAGGGACCACTGTGTGTGTGTGTGTGTGTATATATATATATATATAAACAAATGCACTATATATATCTGTCAAACCGCCAACAATATATACAAATACCTCTACAAATTGAAGGTGGTGATCGTTTAATCTGTGTATACGAACATACAGTATAAAGGCACCCTATTTAACTTGGTCTCTATACACCAGATGTCTGCATATGTAAATGATCATGGTCTCAGTTTATAATTATATAAATATATACATAAACAGCTCTATTATCTCTCACAAGCATACTTAATAAAGTCTCAAAATATATCCTGCTTGCTCTTCATTTGTTCGGTGTTGTTCAGTTTGCATCTGGATGACCTCCCTGTCTACCCACAGAAAGATTGAAAGCCCTTCTGATGATCAGGAGATGCTTGTCCTGTCTAAGTATGTAAGCTGCTAAGTTAGCAAACCTCATTATTATGGGTATTGGATATATCCCTCAGAGAGTGTTTTGTGACCATTAACAAAATACATACTGCTGACAGCTTCAAGCTTACCCACACAAAGATTTCAAACTCTTTCATATGTATTTTCATCATAGGTCTCCTTAATATCATGGATAAGAAGAATGTATTCCTATCCCGTTTCTCTTCCAGACTGTTACCGGTAATTGAATTCTTTGTCCTTTTTTCAACTTTTTAGTTTTTATGATCATGGATTCTTCCATCATGAAAATTTACACTTTTTTCTAATTCATCCACTCTGTAAACTACAACCTTTGCTTCTTTCCACACTGAATAAGCTGGTACATTTTGTATCAACCTGATCAAATATAGTTGCATATTTCTGATCCATGCTTTTTTGCATTTGTATTGTAGGATCATAACCAATGCTACCAGCACCAGTGCCACTGCCCTCCATTACAGAATTATTGCCAGCATTGTCCTGCATTCTTTCTACTTGACTTCGATGTACATCTGGATGAACTAATTAATCTAATTTCTTTTGTGTAGTAGATTGGGTAATGACTGGTGAGTCCTTGTTTGTTTTACCTTTTCTTATATAAATGCCTTCTCATTTGTCTTACAAGCCATTTCACTTCCAATGGATTAGAGAGGGGTGGGTGTATCTCCACAACTGTTGTGATATAGAAACACTCTGTACATATAAACTGAAGTGATTAACTTATTTAAACTCTGCCAATATTTCACATGAGCATTCATAGGATTATAGAACTATGGAAATCATTCTAACTGCCATTCCTTTTTACCATCTGTATTTGTTCATTTTCTAATAAGTGATTAGCATTTGACCACTGTGGCAGTAACATCCAGGTTCCACATTTTGTAAACATTGTCTTTAACTATGCAAATACGTGTAATTGGCATTAAGTAATACTAAATACACATTAAATAATGGTAAACAGATGTTAAAGACGAAGAATCTTGATAGTTACTAAGGTACTTGTAGGTGTGCTAATACATACACCCAAGTGTGAAGAGAACCACTATAGTTGTGGCAAGTGTCTTCTCTTTTGAAATACCATGAAATTATTCTATTACTTGCACAGGGCATTTCTCTCCCTGCAAAGGGAATCACCATTCACAATCTGACAAATGGCACAAAGTTTTATAACATTATCATTTATGTTCACCTGTGATGCTTACAGATGTGCTAGGAAACAGGTTATAACCCCCACTGGGGTTTGAGCCTGGGACCTTTAGCACACTAAGCTAATGTGCTAACCAAAAATCTACTTCAATCACAGTATGGTGTTTATTTGTTTTTGGCAGCAGGGTCTCTGTTAAATAATCAGATGCTAGCACAATTGCTTTTTGCAACTTCTTCTCAAAAGCAGCTCAACTGAATTTTACCAAATTTGACAGAAAACATTCTGGTATGAAGCTCTTGCAGATTTGTTCAAATGATGCTGATCTGCCATCAGATTTGGCCACTGCTACTAAAAACAGAAAAACCTTTAAACAACTTCTCAAAAACTGCTCAATAGAATTTGACCAAATTTGATGGCAAGCATCCTGACATGAAGGTTTTTCAATTTTGTTCAAATGATGCTAATCCACTGTCAGATATGGCCATCATTAACCACTAAATATAATTTGACCAATTTTTAAAAAAAAAAGCATTCTGGCATGAAGCTTTTTCACATTTCTTCAAATGATGCAGATTCGCCATCATATGTGCACACTGTTACTAAATATAGAAGAACCTTTATACGTCTTCCAAAAAACAGCTCAACAAAATTGGACAAATTCAGCAGAAAGCATTTGGCATGAAAGTTTCAGTTTATTCAAATGATGCCAATCTTCCATCAAATGAGGCTGCCATTGCTATAAATAAGAAAACCTTTCAAAATCTTATTCTCAAAAACTGCTCAACAGAATTTTACCAGATTTTGGTGAAAGCTTCATGGCATGAAGGTCTTTCAGATTTGTCCAAATGATGCCAATCTGCCCTCAGAGTTGACTGTCATTGCTAAAAATAGAAACATCTTTGAATCACTTCTCAAAAACTGGTTAACCGAATTTTACCAAATCTGATGTAAAGCATCCTGGCATGAAGTCGGGCCCTGGGTGGCCGAGTGATCTAACGCGCTCACCTTTACCGATCACTGCCATCTCACCTCTGTCCATGTGGGTTCGAGTCTTGGACTCGTCCAATGTGGTTATGTGAGAAAGCTTGCCAGTAGCTTCCCGTGGGTCGGTGGTTCTTCCCAGGATTTCCCGGGTTCTTCCTCCACCAGATATACTGGCCGCCATGTATAGCCTAACATGTGCTGAAAAATGGCGTTAAACCCATAAAAACCAAACCAATCCTGGCATGAAGTTTTTTCAAATTGTAAAATGATTCCAATCCACCATAAAATTTGGCCACTTTTTAGTAAAAATAGGAAAAAACTTGAAACAACTTATTCTTAAAAACCGCTCAACAGAATTTGAGCAAATTTGTCAGAAAGTGTCCCCATGTAAAGGGCCTTCAGATTTATAGCCTTTTATACAAATGATGCTGTTCTGCCATATAAGATATGGCTGCTGCTAGTAAAAGTAGAAAAATATTTACACAACTTTATATAAAAAAAATTTGACCAACTTTGAAACAAACCATCCAGGCATATGAGTCTTTCAGTATTCAGGGTATTACAGAGTGTATAAAAATCAGTTTCCGCCAGAGCAAGCTGACTGGAAGATTGAACTTGACCTTGGGAGATATGAACTTGACCCAGATATGACAACATAAATGACAATGAAAGTTAAAATGTAAAGTAAAATAAAATATGGGGTGTTTCTGGAAATTGCATTATATTTCTTTTAGAAATAAAGAACTTTTTATTTCTTTTTATTGTAGTTTGCAAATTAAAATGATATTCTGATAACTATAACTAAAGTTATAAAAAAGAATGTATGTAAATAGTACATGTAGATAGATATACAGATATATGTAAATAGGTCATGCAGATATGTAGATGAGAAAAAAAAGGAAGGGTTGTAATATATTTATAGTTAGAAGATCAATGACAAATATATAGATAAATGGATAGATAGATAAAGGTTTTGGAAATAGCTACATTTTCAAGAGAGAGAGAGAGATGTTTAGATAAAATGCTTTAATTAAACATAACCTAGAACTGAACTCTGTTAACTTAATTTTGATGTTTTAATGTATCGAGTTTCCTTGTTTGGCCTAGATATGCTAGCAGACTCATCTCTTCAATTACATCAACAATCAAGTGAAAGCTGGACTTTTAATAATGATTTATTTATACTCACAACTGATATTTTTTCACAACACATATTTTTGCTATTTAATTATTTGCCAAGCAGTAAGTACATATCAGTCTCTTGTAATTATTACATAAACAATAGATAATAAACATGGCTTGGGTATCTAGAGTTTGGACACATTAATTGCTAACCATTAGCGATGATTGCCTTTTATTTTCAAACACATCTGTAAAAAAATCTCATGAGTTATATTATTGACAAATATCACTGACTGATAAGTCACCTTGAAATTGGTTGGTTTTGTGGGGTTTAATGCCATTTTTCAGTACATGATAGGCTATATATGGCACCCAGTATCTTTGGTGGAGGAAGACCCTGTGAAGAACCACCAACCCAAGGGAAGCTACTGGCAAGCTTTCTCACATACCCACATTGCTCCAGTTGTGACTTGAATCCATACAGGCAGAGGTGAGTTGTGAGTGATCTGTAAAGGCAAGCGCCTTAGACCACACAGTCCCCTGGGGTCCGCTTTGAAATTGGTGACATGCATCAAAACAATTTTTGACCAGCTGACTATTGAGAGTCGGCAAGTTTGGCAAATTTTGAAGCCTACTCGCAAACTGCCTGTGGCTTCATGAGGACTTGAAAGTCATTGAATCACATATACTTAAAAAAATTATGATTAAAATGTAACTGATAAATTTAAATATGTATCCCCAATTTGCCAAAACTTGCTTCAGATAGTACATACATTATCGTGTCTGTGCAAAGAAATGCAAGACTGACCTTGATATTGACTAAAGTTTACAAGATGACAATGACAGACTTTGACAGGGTATTGTGTGAAATAAAGGATTGATAGATGAAAGGAACTGCAGGCATTTATGTAATAGAACACTTCAGTTTTACAAGGAGCAAAGAAACCCCTCTACAGCTTCAATATGTGTGTGAATTTCTATTCACAAGCTGACATGTCAGCAACCCAGTTAAGCAATATCTGGCCCACTTGGGCCTCTTGTTTATTAATTCAGCCATGAAAATACATTACATTGTCAGCTGTCTGTGACTTTTTTACTTACACTCAGTCGACACCTGAACTAACCTTGAATATTTCACTTGCCAGATTTGTTGTTTTGATTGAAATTAATCACCATCTGAAAATTGTATCACCTTTGGCAATATGGACAAATGCTGGCGTCAATATAGATCACCTCCGTACACCAATTCCTATCATCTGTGTGTCATTATCTTGTACCATTGAACCATTAACATTCAGTTTTATCTGACACCAGTGTTCCCTATTGCTTGAAGGAAATAATGTTGATAATGCAAGCAAATTAGCTGAGGGCACAATTCAAACTACCCTTGGGACACAATTTTTTTCAGTTTTGAGAGGTTTTTGGTTTACTGAGAGTTTCGCAGATGTGAAAAAATGTCTTTTTGTAAGCGCTTATGTGACAAGAGAGATTATATATTATAGAGCTTGAGATTGGAATGTTTTTGGTCCTAGCATGGCTAAACCATTGCCACACAAGATCATTCAGTTTGTCAGATTTGTAGGCATTGTTGAAACGACGCTTGTTTGCATCTCTGTTGTTTTCAAATTCATTCTTGTAGAATTCCATTTTCTTTATAATATCTGAAACAGTAGATGTTCCTATGCTGAATTTTCCCCCTAGTTTCTTCAAAGTATGTTTTGGCACAGATTCATACTCATTTATCAGACTAATTTTATCCTGTAAGGATAGTTCAATCCTACGATGCTTAGCTGGTCATTCTGACATCTTGACATGTAAGTAAAGGCAAATGACAGTCATGGCTACTTAAATACATATATGGAATGATTTTACTCAATTGAAAATCAGTTGAGTAAATCTAGCTTTTAAGATACTGTTTTGTCGGTCTCTGTCAGTAAATCATCAAAAGTGAGGCCAAATGCTTGGTTAATAAAGCCCTGATATTTAAAAAAAACAAAAACAACAGAAGATGTTCTATTGATCATGTATACAAACGAATAGCATCAATCACAATTAGATAATAAGAAAATAAACATTCTTTCTTAAATGGCTTATCAACAAGCGTTTAGTTATTAAATAATTCACCTTAAAAGCTGGCTATTTTTTATGGTGCAAAGACTTCAGATTAGCCTATTGTCAGCCCTAATCTGTGTTGACTTGCGTGTCAAGTATTGTTTTAACCTCACATGCCCTTGTGACATTCTCCAGGTCTTTGTCTCACAGATAAGCCAACTACAGTACTTGCTAACCATAACTAATCTGTTCCAGTGTGTGTCAGGAATTTAGCAGCTAAAATACATTTCCAAGTTTGAAGTGAGTTTTGGTTTTGTGGGTTTTATTTTTTAGAGTAAAGTTGAAATTTGGGATTGAAATTTGTTTCAGTATTCGGAGTTGAGGGGTTTGAGTTTACTGTGGAAAAAATGATGATATTATAGAAGGAAAAATTCAGGAGTCTTGAGGGGATTACAGTATACTGAGGTTTTGGTTTTGAGGAGCTTCACTGTATTACTGTTTTTTTCTTGATCAAATTAGGATTGTTTGAGTTTGTTTTAAATTTGGCTTCTACTAATGTCTCCGCAATCAAAAATTTACTTCAGAGTCCATTTCCTATTGTCACCATAGAGACTGGGAGACACTTCTCTTCATGCAGCATTTATATATGTGTACATAGACCATAAGTCTGTTGGCCCCTAGGGTGTAGATTTAAAAGAAGCAGTCCACTCTATAAATCTGACATGATTTTAAAGTCAGTGGAACAAAGAGCTTAACAGAGCTTGTGTTTTATTTTGTAGCCAGGGAATACAATTGACAATAGTCTACTTGCCAGTTGGAGTAAAATTGGGTAGGACAAATGCAACATTCAGCTTGGTGAGTGTAAATGTTGGAAATGTGTGCACAAGAATTTGCCATCTAGTAAGATATTGTGTAATATCCTGATGATAAATACTACCAAAATGTGGCTAATTCCTTTTATTATTTATCATGTTAAGAAAAAGAGATTTACACCAGAGCTGTATGCTGTATTGCATAATATAACATGCATCCCCCTTGATGATACAGTCAATCTAATTGGCTGCCCTAGAATCAGGTTATCTGGCACAGAAAGGTAATTTAATCCATAAAAAAACTGTTTACTGGCAGCATGGAATTCCACCTCTCAGTATTTTTTTTGTTATTGCTATAGCCTTTCCCAACCATTACAGTAAATAACCATGTGGAAGTAAATTGCCAGTGGGAAGTCCGCAATAGGAAGATCCACACACACAGTATTCAGTTGCAAAGTCCAGGGATTGAGAAAGAAAAGTAGACACTAATCAGCTAAAAAGTTACTTGGTTTGCCTTTGCTGTTGTTGAATACTGGTAGAGGTATGATTCTGTCTCAAATGTCCCATTAGAACACCACAAAGGATCACATAGTAAGTTGTCTGGAGAGATGGATTTTGTTTAAAAAAAATCATTGTGTGTGAAAAGATAGAAACAAGATACATTTCATTTCTTATAAAGCATAGTTTTCTTGTACAGTTTATTACCGACACACAATTAGTGACTTCTGAAGAGATTGATGCAAGGATTTATTAACCTGAGAAAAGTGATGTTCATTGAGGCCATTGGATGTAAATGTTTAGAAATCACCCCGCCCTTTCATTAAGAGAACAGATGAAAGGTTGGCACAACAAAATGGACAGCTGTGAAGATGGACACGCATAAAAACATTCCTTCACTTTTATGTGATGTGTGATGCTCAAACATGATTGCATACTCTGAACAAATCATTGTTTCATCATTGGTCTGAGTCTGATGTCATCACATTTATGACTTCACAGGCAGAGTGATACCTGAATCTGTGTAATCTTATATCATCCTTGTGTGCACACTTGAGGGTGATATAATGTTTTAGCAAAGACAGCTCCCTGGCAATTAAACCAGCCAAAACACAGCAAAACAACACATAAGATGGAAATTATGGTGTCTATTTTAAAATATAGTTCACAAATTATGTTGTATTTTTTTTACAGTATGGTTTAGGGTCAAATTACAGAAATTACTTGCCCAGTATGGTTAAGTCATTTGGAATGTTTGCTGATTGAGGAAACTAGTCAGTAACTGAATCTAAATTTTGAAGTAAATATTTCATGCCTTTCTATTTCAGATGAAGAAGCAGCACATGACTCCATGAGTCAGCTGCAGTCTTACAGCTTCCAGCTAGAAGTTCAGTTCAGATCTCTTTGCCCAGCGGATTTAGAGGAAGTTAAAAGGTTATGCACAGAATGGTTCCCCATAGAGTAAGTTCCCTCTCTTTCTTTCTCACTCTTTATGTGTGTGTATATATATATATATATATATATATATATATATATATATATATATATATAGAGAGAGAGAGAGAGAGATAGATAGATAGATAGATAGAGAGAGAGAGAGAGAGAGAGAGAGAGAGAGAGAGAGAGAGAGAGAGAGAGAGAGAGAGATAGGTGGGTGGGTTTTTAGGTAGGTAGGTAGATAGATAGATATATAGATAAGTACAAATATACACCAGACAGAGTTGAAAGTACTATCCCTGGATCCTACATGAGGATGCGTGATAATACAGTGTGAAATTATATATTGAGAAAGAATATTATCATTTAGGTTAGAGAATTTTTAATTTGTTCCCTACTGAGATTCAATCCCAGGTGGGTCCATGGGTTACAGCAGCAATCACCATGCCTGCACGCACCAGCCCCTCTACCCCCTCAAACATGCACACATTCCCAAAAAAGGATGGAATACAGTCGCTAGTATAATCATTCATGCATAGCAGATATGTCAGCAAGACGACCCAGCAATTAGCTCTTATCTAATACACAGTCAGTCCAGATTTCTATGACAGAAATCAGGGCATATATAATAAATATAGATAGGTACAAATATACACCAGTCAGAGTGGAAAGTGCTATCCTTGGATCCTACATGAGGATGCGTGATAGTATAGAGCAGTGCTCAAAGAATTTTTTTTTCAGATACAGCCCCAGGGCTGGTGTCTTTAAAAAATCACAAGCCCTGACTCAAATTCCACGAGCCCTGATTCCAAGTCCATGTGCTCCAAAGGGCCCTATTTTTTTTTACTGTTATAAGTCGCACAAAATTGCTGTCGCTGCACTTTAAATATGAAAAGAAATAAACAGAATCATATTAAATTGGCTTGTGTCTTTATTCAGATCTCAAAATATTTCACGTACAGCATTGTTTTCATCCAGTTCCTGATATCAACCATTGTCCAATTGCTCTATCAATGCCCTCCTTACTCATTGGATCAGCAGTGTGGATGTTCAGAGTTGAGTGGTTTGAATTTACTGGGAAAAAAATGGTCATTTAAATACATATATGGAATGATTTTACTCAATTGAAAATCAGAGGCGTGTCTTGCTTTATACAGTTCCTTTTTCACTTTGATGTTGTTAATAGGTGAAGCTTATTATGTTTCACCAGTGTTGCATTACACTAGTGTAAGTGTGAGCAAGGGACAGCTCAATTATTATTCATTAAACTATAACTTTAGACATCTTGAATAACACAATAGCAATTAAACAAGTCATAAAAATCAAAATACTTACTCAAGTATTTCTGCCGAAATAATTTTGGGGTTGGTCTATCCTTTTTATCTCACCTCCGCAAAAGGATAGCCTTTTTTTAATCAAAGACTCAAAAGCCATCATGGACCACCTTTGATCCCATTATTTACTTATAACACCTCAAAAAACATCCAGCATTTGGCCTAAACTCTCCAGATTGCAACAATAAGGTAATCAATTAACAGTTTGTTGTGTACACATGTTAGCCTTAATCCAATTACTCGGCCATGCATCATTGCATGGTCGCAACAACTGCTGGAACAGTTCTGGTCCCCAGTAGACTGGTTCTGGCTGGTTTCTGTAATGCGTGGATAGAACGCGTAAAAATGTTTTTTTTTTTTCTTTCATTTTTCTTTTTTTTTTTTTAAATCCGTTAATTTTCAACAATGGTAGATTTCAACTATAAAACGGTATGTGCAGGAGATGGCCCTAAAAACAGTATTTTTGTTCTACCGCTGGTAGAATCGTGTGTATGTTAAAGCCAAGTGAGCACTAATTATAGGTAACCCAGGCCATCTGTTCACCATTCATAGGTCACATGCTTCGCTTTGTACACAAAGTTTACAGCTTTCAATAGAAGTATGGTAAGTAGACGCTCTTCATAAGGGTAAAAATACATGGGGATAAATATTAATAATTTACTAATCTTTCAACAACTTGAAAATAAAATACCGCATTTTGTCAGCACGATCGAAGTTTTCTGAGGCAAATTAGATTTTCTTTTTTATCGACAAGCCCAATGGGCACTTCACTTAGAATACAGGAGGAGCCCAATCTGAAATTAGAGGGGCCCCGGGCATCGGACTATCAGATTTTTTTAGCACACTAGAGTGAGATTATATATTGGGAAAGAATATTATCATACAGGTTAGAGAATTTTTAATTCGTTCCATACTGAGATTCAAACCCTGAGATTTAAAGTCTGTGGTTCCTTAAAACATTCATGCTGTCTGAATATCGAAATAAATTCCTAAGAGTGATCTAGTCAACTGTATCCCAAATTATTTTTTTTTTACTGAGAATGAAACAAGAAACTATTTTTCTACAAAAATGTCCAGTATTAAATATTAATAAAATTCATTTTTTTCCTTACAGTTATTTTCAGCTGTATTTTTTCAAAATCTCACTTCCGAGTTTCTGAAGAGAACTCCCCTGAATAATTCTCAAAACATGGAAGAATTAGGAAATTTTTGAATGTTTGAAGGAAATAATTATAGAAGCAGTTCAATCACATATAATTTCTTCTGATAGATATTCTCTGAAGAAAATCTCCCTGATCACTATATGTTGTGACAGGAAGATATGTTGCAATCAGTGCTGCTCATATAGGGTGGAGGAACTTTATCATCGCAGCAACAACATGGTAGTTTGGGCTTGACTAGATATTACTGAAATTTCATGAACTAAACTATTTCTGATAGCTGGTACAATGGTTATTTGTGAATAATTGACGTTTTTATGTGTATCTTCTGTAATAATTTTTGTCTTACCTGTTTTTTGACAAAGGCATGACACAGCAGTCGCCCTGTCTTTCCATCCATTGTCTGTCAGCCATCTGTCCACCATTAGTTAAAGTTTTTTTTTTGATGGTCAGTATCTCCTGTTTGCATCAGTGGACCATCATCAGACTTTGCCCACAAATTCACCAGAAGGCAAGAAACATCAGTTTGGATCAACAGCCAAGAAGGTAAAAGGTGAAGTTCACAAGGGGCAATTATTTAAAGTAGTTGGGTGTCAGTGGTTAAAGTTTTTGGATCTTGCCGTGTTTCCATGTTTTCATGCAAATATCGCTATCAGGCATTGTATAGGGGTTCACCTGAGGACATGATATGCAGTGAAATATATCCAGACTAGTAAACTGTATAAATCTCTATGTAATTTTGGACCTCAATGTATGTGCGTATTAAGCAGGTAAAGAATATTTACTTAAACATACCAGTACACTGTCTGCTTTGTTAATTGGTATTGATATCTGATCCCAATTAACACATTAAAGACTAATTGGAACTATTAAAACTGGTATATATCTTTAAAGATGTGATTGCAAGAGGATTAGCCCCTCCAGGTGTTTCATGCAACTGCATGTACAATAAACAGCAATGTGGTGACACATTTACAGAGTGACCATTCTAATGTCCACAATTAGTGTTGTATATGGTAGCAGATATTTATCCAGTCATTTACCTGTTAACACATGTTTCCCAATCATTATGAATTTCATTTGACTAATTAGGCAATTGCCTTTTATACAAAAAAAATATAAGATGACAGTCATTTACTGAGATGTGCACTTTGTTGTGAACATTACCATCATCAATAGTAATTTTGAGTCAGATTATGTTGATTACATTGTGTATGAAAAGAACATTGCAATGTACATTAATTTGCAATAAAAGTGTCATAATCATGAAACTTATCTATCTTTGATGTTTATCTGAGTTTACATCATTACAGTTCATGGTATGGTTAGTCCGATAGTAATATTCCTGTGTCTAACTGTAAGGTAAATGTAAACTTTAAAAGTGGAATTTTTGTTTAGTCATTACACTATAAACCAATATATTATGCAACAACAATTGCAATTGGTTTGATTCTTTATAACTGCCATATTCCTTTAGCTAACAGAAACAAGTATCACATACTCTTCAGCAGGTGCCCATGTCTTCTACTGGCCAATGGGAAACACATACTTCTAGATGACAGGCATTTAGTGTGTCAAGTCAGAGATGAAAGATACCACTACCAAATGTTGGTGTTGACAAAAGACAAGCATTTGCGGGTCTTGTTTCTTTAAGGCTTCACCCCAAGGAGCTGGTAGTATTGACAGCAATTACTTAATCATATAATGAATAATCAACACATGCAGATTAGTGTGGCTTCTTACCAATAGAAATCTCCCAACACTCAACTAGGGAATTATATGGAGATAATTAAAGCATCCAGCTAAAGGTACCCAGAGGGGCAATTTAATGGTCAAATGTTTATCGCTGGAAAAAATATAAAATTCCATTATAATTTATAACATGATCATTTCATAATAATATTTGTTTGGTTGCCTGACCGGGCTTTCACATTGGGAAAAATGGTTGCCCAGCATTAATTTTTTGGTTGTCCTGGACAATGGATTTTATATACATATAGTTTTTTTTCTGCAGGTACCCAGATGCCTGGTACCAGGAGATCACCACCAACCCTAAGTTCTACTCACTGGCAGCCACGTACCATTCCAGAATCATTGGTCTGGTGGTCTGTGAGATCAAAACCAAAGCCAAAATTAACAATGAGGTATTTTTGGGGTTTTCCACATTCTAGAGGTGAATATTTTGTAGACTCGCCTCTGCATCAGAGGCCACCTCTGTCACTTCCTTCAAACACCTATCTCTAAATGCCATATTGCTAACATTAATGAACTTATCAATTTATGTCAGAATTGATCTGTTGTAGTTGTGGTAGGTCAGTTGGTAGAGCATTGGACTTGTAATCGAGGGGTCGTAGGTTTGATACCTACCCAGGGCAGCTTGGGTCGGCTGCCATGGTATGTACTGGGAAAATGCACTCATCTCCCATTTCCATGGCATGATAATAGCTAATGATGTCTTAAAAGAGCCATTAAAAACCATCCAAGCAACAAACCAACCAGAATTGATTCAAACCAAGTAGTGAACCAATCCTTGGAGGCACTATTGCTTCTTATGGGTGGCTGCTACATAATGTTGGAACATTTTTGCTTCTCAGTACTTTTCCAAGTAGACCTACTTTGGAAACTGGTGACTGGAAGATCTTGATACATATATTTAAATACGACATTCATTTTTCCAGGCTTTCCAAAGAAACTTGGTGGCTATATTTGTTCATGCAGTCTGTGTATGCGTGGGTGTATGCAGGAGTGCATGCAATGTATTATCATGCAACTCTTCCTGTGACATTTAACAGACTTTCAACCTGATGGGTATGCACAACCATCATGGCATTTCTATCAGCTGGATTTAATGTGGCTAGATTGTAACATAGCTTAAATATGCAATAGCCTAGAATATACAGTCAAACCTGCTTTAAAAGTCACCTTTATTAAGCAGTCACCTGCCTTATGTGATCACTTTTTCAAGCTCCCTGAACCAAATTATACTGGAAATGAAGCTGTATTAAGGAGACACCTGTCTTGAGAGGACATTGTTTTCCCTTTCCAGATGTGACTGCTTTGGACAGGTTTGACTGTAAAAATAGTATACTTTGTTTTATTTCAAACATAGAAGAATCACCATTTTTAGTAAAATGAAGACCACCTTCTCAAAATTGAACCTCCTTAGAACATTACCTCAGTTCACCCTGTTTGTATAGGGAAGGTAAATTTATACAGATTTATCCCCCTGTCAGTAATACAGTTTATGGTATATAGTTTTTGTAATAACATTTGGTCCATCTGTCCATTCCTCTGTTTGTCCATGATTTTGTTTAAGTTTTTGTTTACTTTTTTCTCTTCTAACTGTAATCATGCAGCTGTTGATTAGTTCTGAGGAAACATTTATTTTGGTTTATTTTTCTAACACAAGGTTAGACAAAATTACCAGTTTCAATGTTCGAACAAGTTTTTCCAGAGTTTTGTCCCTTTAATGTGAAGAGTTAACACTTTAAATGAAAGAGCTTGACCACTGTTTTGCAGATACAAGGCAGTCTGTCTTTAATAGTCACTTAGTGAATAGCATGATTTGGGTAGTATAAGAGAGGTTATGTGAGCAAAAGTAATGAAAGAACTTGACCCCTGTTTTGCAGATACAAGGCATTCTGTCTTTAATAGTCACTTAGTGAATAGCATGATTTGGAGTACTACACCCTCATCATAGATGTAGGTCACTGTGACCTATATTTCATGCTTCACTTTGGGTAGAGTTTGTGGTTTAAGTTTATTTCTCAAGCACTGTTCAAGATAGAATCATCAAACTATATGATTGTATGTATCTCTAGTAGTACCACACCCATACCACAGAGGAAGGTCACTGAGACCTACATTTCACATTTTGCTAAGTTTTTGCATTTAGCTTATGACCAACTGGGTTTTTTGCACCCTTTATATATACTGTTATACCTAGATTCATGAAAGTTGGTGAGATGATGCATCTTGATGAGTACTTCACTCACATCACAAAAAGTAGGTCACTGTGATCTATATTTCATGCTTCAGTGACTTTGGTTAAATTCTGTGTTTTAAGTGTATTTCTCAAGCTTTGTTCATGCTAGAATCATGAAACAAGATGATTGAATAGTACCACAAAAGACTATCACTGTGAACTGCATTTCACATTTTACTGGCTTAGACAAAGTTTTTGCATTTAGCTCATGACCAAATAGGCTTTTATATACCTACCTAGATTTATGAAAGTTGGTGAGGGGATGCATCTTGATGAGTACCACACCCGTATCACAGAAGTAGGTCATTGTAACCCATATTTCATGCTTCACTGACTTGGTTTTAGTCTCAAGCACTGTTTATGCCAGAATCGTCAAACTAGGCTATTGTATGCATCCCTGTTAGTATGGTACCCTTACAATAAAAGGTCATTGTGACTTACATTTACAATTTTACTGGCTTAGGTTAAGTTTTTGCATGTAACTCATGACCATATTGGTGTTTTATATACTGTTTAATACTGCCACATCTGGAATCATGAAACATGGCAAGAGGATGCGTCTTGATGAGTACTATACCCTCAACTTAAAAGTAGGTCACTGTTTCCCATATTTCACTGACTTTGTTTCAGTTTGATGTTTTTACTGTTCATTCTGTAATCATTAAACTATGTGATTGTATACATCTCGTAATACCACACCCAATACAACAAAAGGTTACTGTGACCTATATTTCACATTTTACTGGCTTAGGTTAAGTTGTTGCATTCAGCTCATGACCAGATAGGTTTTTCACACACTCTATGCATACTATCCTATATACAATCATGAAACTTGGGGATGCATATTTATGAGCACTACTCCCTCATTTCAGTAGTAGGTCAATATTGCCCATAGTTTACGTTTCACTGACTTGGATTATATTTTGAGTTTGATGCTGATTTCTCAGGCACTATTAATGCGAAAATCATAAAATTGATGATGATATGCATCTCTGTTGCTACACACTTTTACAACAAAAGAAGCTCATTATGACCTTTATTTCATTCTTTACAGGCTTTGCTTAACCTTTTGTATTTAGCTCATGACCACATGTGTTTTTGGCATCTTATGTGCATACTGTCCTACCTAGAATCATAAAACTTGGTGAGTGGATACATCTTGTTAAGTTTTACATTCTTTTTGTCAAAAGAGGTCATGGTGACCTATATTTCATGCTCAATGATTTGTTCACATTTTGTGTTAATAATTCATTTCTTGGGTGTTGTTTATGTTCCAATCCTTAAATCTGATAATTGGATGCATCTCTGTTACTACTACACCATATAAACCAAAGATGGTCACTGTGACCTACATTTTACATTGATTCAACCACGCTAGACCTATATACATCCAAGTCTACTTAGAAGTCTCTTTCTGATCAGTGCAGTTGGAAGTAGGAATAAATATGTTTATTCAGTGGTTAACTTTCCATTTTCATGACTGTACATTGTATATTGTAATATATTACCTTCAGCAGATTAACTGTGTATGTACATGTGAATGAGTATAGGAATTAGGTGAGTGAACTGCATGCTGCATGCCTTTCATGTGAGGCCTCACCTGTACTGGTTAATCAAGGTAATTATTGATACATGAACTATGTACTGCTGGCTTCACTCCATGGTTACTCAAAGTCTGCGACTTTCACCAAGTAAATCTGGCTTTTAGGGGTGGATAATGATAATAGCTATTCAAGGAGATTGTAAGAACAATGATTTTAAAAAATGAATACAAAAACAACATTAATCTGTATTTTATCAAGTTATTACCTCTGCATTGATATGATAGAAAAGAATGTTCTTATTTTATTCTTTTATGTCTTTTTTGCCCTGTCACAGTAGATAGGTTGGTAGATGGGTGGGTAGGTACGTGGTTACACATTATGTCAGCACAATACAGGCTATATAGTGCCAATTATTAGTTCAAATTTCAAATTTTAAATTGATTAAAGTTCAGCTGTAAAGATAAATGTTTGCCAAACAAAATATTTAGTTAGAAAAAGGGCCAAGATCACTTTAGTCTGAATTTATTTCCTGCATGATAATGTGAAACACTGGGTTGTTGTTTATAAAGTTAAAGCACATGCCCCAGATGTGCTGTGTAGGTTACTTCTGCATGCTTAAGCCTCCACTTCACACAGTTCAGAAATCGCTCTTAATTGGAGTTCTTTGGAAATGGGTCTTATAACTAGCCCAAGTTTTTAGTTCACGTGGTCATAAGACCAATTGAGCGTATAATATGGTTCTTTGTCCATTGTGCATCGTTCATTGTGGGTCATACCTGTCAACCTCCTGAGACATAAACCTGTACACCAGACAAAAAAAAAACCGTACAAAGACCAAAAAACCTTACGCCAAAGACCTTATATTATTTACTAGATCACATATAAACATAACTATTTACACCTGACTACGCCATATATTTGCATGGAGTGTGCTAAATTGTACGCTACACTTGCGCCTTTTGCCATTTCCAGTAGTGAATTTGGCGTTTCAAAATCCATGCAACATGAATCAGTGTTTATTTTGCATTGCAAAAACGCTGTGAGTGTATCTGCAATGTCACTGTCGGGGAACATTTCTGTGGCTATATCTGTGAAGTGGTCAGCTGCAGATGCAGGTAAGTTATTTGCAAATAAAACCTCAGCTCGTATAACACTCTCACCTTCCTGCTGTGGCTGAGCAAAAAAGGTCTCGATGGATCCTCCCTTCTTCATATCAAAGTTTCTTTCGTGAGATTTTGTTTTAAAATGTTCTCTAAGGTCATATAAACCTGAAGCCACCACTTTAATATCTTTGTTGCATACCTTGCAAAAAGCATGGGAAGATCCTAGCTTGGATACATATACAACGCCATGGAAGACCTTAATCCATTCCATCTGAAACTTGCCATGACCCCGATCTCTGTCTTGAAGCTTACGCTTCTTTGCATGAGGCTCAGCCATTTTGGTGTTAATGTGGTTAAACTTGAAGGATGAGTTGAATGGAATACAGCTATCTATTATGTTTCACAACGACAGCTATCCAGTATATATACTTAAATAACTTTTGATAGTGGTGGGTATCCTATTTATACTTTATCATGTAATTTTTCCATGGGTGGCTGGTTATCAAAATGTATTGGATAATTATTTATCATTGTTACTTTTTTTACTAGCTTGATTCGGCTAACAAAAATATGATTGGTTGTCAGTGTAGACATCGTTACACGCGAAACCACTTCAAGCAGGTGTGACAGTTATGGCTTTGATTAGAAACCATGACCCCTGCTTTATCTCATTAAACAATACATCAGAGAGTCGGTATGGATTAGTAAATTTGTTGGCATTGTGCAACAAAACAAACCCATTATCCCTGAGGCATTATGTACCCCGGTTTAAACATAGTTATTGTTCTACAGGTAATAAACCTCTTTGTAGATGATAAATATTGATTGTGGGTGTTATATGTTCGGTACATCGAATGCTCTTTTAATGAAATCCAGATGGCTGCCTTTTATTTTCAAACACACCTGTGAAAGAAATCCCACAAATTATGTTGTTAACAATTATCACCTAGACACCTTGAAATTGCCGACATACATCAAAACAATCTTTCAGCAGTCGATTGTTTCGAGTCGGCAAGCTCTGCTCACTTTGAAGCTACCCTCGGCTAGGTGGGGGAAAAAAAAAACAGAAGAGAGAACCACAACATATAGATCACCTTTATTTTAAAAAATATCAACATATTAATCACTCTGACTCGTATATTGCAACTTGCTTGTTATTTTTACCCTTGCTAGACTTGCGTGCAACACAAACCCTCATATGGAGCCTCTCACTCTTGTTGCTTTAAGACTAGCCATCATACATGTATTTCTACTCTCGATACTAAAATGTTTCTGTTATAAATATCTTCAGAATCATAATTCCAAAATCATTTTATTTAGTTTGTATTAATATCTTAATTACACTGAAATAAAGCTTGCGTGCATTTGTAAGGTAGATTTTAATGATCACTGATTAGCAGAGGGTTAAACCATGGATTGATAGATTACTAATATGGCAGTTCTTTTGGATAATACACATACAATCGTGGCTCTAATACATGTTTGGCTGCATTTTCTGATGTTCCGAAAACATGCAGTAAATACGGTACTACGTCTACTGATAACCTGATTTTCAGTCGACCAATAAGGTGGCAGAATTCCATGCTTGAATAAAGAAATGAAACTCTCAAATCGGCAAGCAAAAGACACAAAAATATTTCGGGTAATCTGATAAGTGGTTCAAGCGATTCACGTTCTAGTCTCGTTGTATCTCATGAAGAAAATAATAATCCCCGTCGAATCCCGATCTTGGAGAAAATCGCAGAGATTTTTTTTTTTAAAAAAAATATTAAAAAACCGTACAAAATGCTTGTACGGCCGTACACTGCACCACCCCCCCCCCCCAAAAAAAACAAAAAAACCCATAAATTACGCGATTCCCGTACAAGTTGACAGGTATGGTGGGTTCACAATTGTAATTTACAACTTCTTTTTAAAAACCACTTGAGCAATTTGCACATGATTTTTCAGTGTGCATTATTGCATCAATGCCTTTCAGATTTGTTGAATGGATGCGGATCCATCACTAAAAAGAGAAAAATCTTTAAGCAACTTATAAAAAAAACTGCTCAACAGAATTTGACCAGATTTGACAGAAAGCATACCGGCATAAAGGTTTTTCAGATTTGCTCAAAATGATGCTGATCTGCCATCAGATATGGCCACCATTGCTAAAAATAGAACATTCAAATGACTCCTTAAAACCCGCTTAACATAATTTGAGGACATTTTACAGGAAGTAAATTAGCATAGATGGCTTTCAAATTTGTATAAATGATGTCAATCTGTCATCAAAATGGCAGCTATTGCTAAAAGTAGAACAAACTTTAAACAACTTCTCAAAAGCTGCTCAGCTAAATTTGATGGAAATCATCTTGGTATTGAGGGCTTTCAAATGTTTAAAAATGATGCAGATTGACAGTCAGATATGGTAGCCATTACTAGAAATAGAAAAACATTAAATGACTTCTTGTGAAAAAACACTCAATAGAATTTTACCAAATTTGGCAGAAAAGATTATGGCTTACAGACCTTTCAAACTTTTACATATGGTGCTGATCTGTCTTCAAATTTGACAACTGTTACTAAAAAATAGGAAAACATTTAAATAACTTACTATAAAATTCTCAACAGAATTTGACCGAATGTGACAGGAAACATGCTGGCATTAAGAGCTTTCAGATTTATGCATATAATGCAGATTTGCCATCAAATATGGCCACCATTACTAAAAATAGAAAATCCATTAAATAACTGCTTCTCAAAAAACCACTGAACAGAATTTTACCAAATTTGACAGAAAGTAAAAAAAAGGCTTTTAAGTTTATACAACTGATGCCAATCTGATGCCAATCTGCCATCAAAAGTAGTTGGTGTTATGAAAAATAGATAAACGTTTAATAACTTCTATTAAAATGCCACTTAAAAATGTTGACCAAATGTGACAGAAAGCATTGTAGCTGAAAGCCTTCAACATTTTTACCAATGATACTGATTGACCATCAAATGTGGCTGCCATTACTAAACCTAGAAAAGAAATTTACACAAATTATCTCAGAGTATTGAAAACACTGATGGCTTGGAGTTTCAGAGTGATACTAACTTGCATATAATATTAGATTGAAGAACGTTACTCCAAAAGATATTGTTATTCATGGTCCTTGTTACTATTATACACAGACTACTCTAAATTGTCTTTGTAATATCATTCTGAATTATTTTTTTCTTATCTTGACAGAGAATTTATATTAACATTTATTTGAGGAATTATTGTTGTGATTTCATTGTAAAAGCATTATAATAGCAGTAATACAATACCTATCACTATTGCCTTGCTTACCTTCCAGGACACTAAGTCTCTTTGTCTGAGCTCATAATTACAACCTCTCGTTATATGGAATGTTCTAGAAATCTAGAACAGAGAGAACCCAGAACCAGTCTGACTACCATGTCATCAGCTCATGCAGAATACTCTTCCTCCTTTCCTTGGATGCTTGTAATGCTAAGACACATTCAGTTTACTCTCAGAAAATTGCCTTCATTTACATGTTTAAATATGTTGTTCATTAAATTATTCTAATGTTATGTTTTAACTGAGTGATTATCCCCTCATTCCCTGCATTATTTGATTGTGAATTTAGCTATCTTTATAGTTTAGGGGACTTTATTGCGCCATATTCATAGGGCAGTGCTCTTCTCTGTTCTTATTCTTTCCCCTTACCCGGCATTAGGGTAAGTAACTCCTCCTGTGTGGTAGTTCCAGAATTTTATTTTAGTACTTTCTTTGGCGGTACTCTGTGTATTTTTGCCTTGGGTAAGTTTTACTACCCTATCGTGGTTCCAAAATCTGAATACACTTTTGTTCATCAAATTGGGAATTAATAATTAATAGTACTTGCATAGGCAGTGCTCCTAATTGTTTTGTCCATCAATTGTGGAAATTTAATAATTAATAAGTACTTGCTTAGGCAGTACACTCAAATTACTGCATTGAAATAATTTTATGGGACTGCTTTGTCAGTACATTTCAAATAAGTACTCACTTAGGCAGTACAAATTTAATTGTTGCATCAAATAATTTTATTGCACTGCTTTGAATAAGTACTCACTAAAGCAGTACGATTTTGATTGTTGCATCAAATAAATTTATTGCACTGCTGCAAATAGGTACTCACTTGGGCAGTACAACTTTAAATTGTGTTAAAATAGCTTTCTTTCACTGATTTGGCAGTATAATTTGAAGTTAAATATTTGCATAATATTGTTTCTTTTAGAGAGTACTAGCTTCAGCAGTACACACTTTTCTTTTCAGGAATAATCGTGAAGAGTCACAGAACTCTATCAGGGTAGACACACCTCAATCCCAGGAGCATATGGGGTCTGTCTCTTGCAGAGTAGAGAGATGTAATGCCTCTTAATACTCCTGGCAGCACTCGATCAGGGTCAGCAGCCTGGTGGAGGCGCCAGAGACCAGATTGTGTGTCCCTGAGAAGTGAAAGCAGTGATATCACTCTGGATCACCTGATGGATGCTTGTCTGTCAGATTGTCATTGCCTGGTCACCAGGCACTGGTCTTCGGTCTTTGAGGACTGGTCAATGGAGTCCCATCATTGGTATAGGGACAGAGAGCAGGTCGATACCCCCCCCCCCCCATTTAAATTCTACTGATCAATCTTGCGGGGAATAAGGAATTGGCATATACTCATCCAGTTAGGGAAGGGGATCGGATTGGCCACCCCTGCCACTTTTGCATGTTCCCTTTCAGCCCCTGCGGTGTGTGGGGACATCCATTCCAGGGAAGCCAGTCTTCCTTCCCATTAATGGCACCATGGATGCCCATGCCCTGGCATCCAAGCAGTTCAGATGCAGCAGGTTGCAGACCTAAATCTTCTGCTCATGTGGAGCCAAACAAAAAGGAAGGAGGCTGGTCCTCTCTCACTCTCCCACCAGATGATCCAGGAGGGATGAGAAGTGTTCTCATCCCCCTAAAAAGTGAATAAGGGCGGTCCCACCACTACCCATGAGCACTTGCGTGACATGGATACCCCTGTAGGAGGGATGAGAAGTGTTTCCCATCCTCCTAAAAGCCTGCTAGTAGGGACAATCACTGTGAGGAGTTGCAGGATGAGAATACCCCTACTTCCCAGTCTATCTCTCATCAGATAGACTCTGGGTCAAGAAGTCCATCTCCTCTTATGACCAGGAGCAGGACAATGATGTCCTTTCGGTTTTGGTGGACTTGAACAAGTTCACCAAAGAACTGGCCTAGACAGTCCCTCCTCCATTTGGGTCCCCTTCTACCTCCCACCTTTCAATTCAGGTGGAGGAGGAGGGAGAGATCCACAAGTGCTCCACAAAGTCAGGACCTCTCCGATTTGGAAAGACTCACAGGGGTCGCACCATGACCAGATCTCTCTTTACTCCCTCATTCGACCATGGTAAGGGCGCCTTCCCATTGGTTTTCAAAAGACCATGAATTCACCAGGCAACATAATCAGTGGTCTTTTGCCCCCCTCGACACAGCAACCACTGGTTTCAGCATCCAGCAACAGAGTTCACTCTCCTGCTTGTCCTCTTTAGCAACCTCCTCTCCCACCCCCCTTTCCAGATGCTGGGGCATCACAAGTGGGGGTTTTGATGGGGACATGGACACACCTTCCAGTCAAGACACTGAAGGCACTGGAGCTTAAAGCTTGTACACTTGTCAAAATAGCCTCACATGCTGATCTTTTTTGGCAGCCTTCTTCTGTCTTCTGAAGTAGAAATCTATGTCTCCAGCTGCACTGCAGTGCTTGCTGGAGGTGGCAGCCAAAACTTCAATGCATGCTTTGTCAATTTCCATGGTGCTATTGGAGGAGCCTGCTCCACCTATGCATTGATGTTGCTTTGCACACATCTAAGGTCATACTGGATCACATTAAGAACCTTCTTAGGGCTGCTTTCTTGTAGGCAGAGACTCACTTTGGAGGTCTCATTCCCTTTGTGGCATCTCAGGACCTGAGGGACCAACAGCACCAGTCTCTTACAGCTGCTCCTGGCCCATTGAACCAGCCAGAAAGTGTCCTTATCCTGACCACCCCATTGAGCCTTCCCCAAAACTTTTTAAAAGGATGTAGCCTCAACAGTCCAGGAAGCAACACCAATTCAAGCCTCCGTCTTGCCCATCTTTAGCTAAACAAGGTGGCCAGAAGTGTCAAGGGAGGAAGCCTTTTGTCTCCTCCCCTTTTCCCAAGGGAGTGGAGGGGAAGGCCCTAGGGACTCAAACCCTCTCCTGCCATGCATCTCTCTTCCTAGGATCCCTGTGGGCACTTGGCTAGCCCTCTTTTCAGAGATTTGGTCAGGCATAACAGAAGATATGTTGGTCCTTTCTATACTAAATGAAGGATACCGGCTTCGTTTCTGGAAACATCCTCCTCTTGCAAGGACCAAATTTTTTTTCACCAGTCAAAACTGGCTCAATTAAGGGAAGAGGTGCACACCCTTCTTGCAGAAGGGCACAGTGAGAAGGTGGTAAACAATAAGTCTCTGGCATTTTACCCCCAGATTTTCCTGGTCTCCAAAAAAGTTGGTAAGTTTTGGCTTATCATCAGTCTTTCTGCCCTAAGAATTTTTCTTCAGGAGGAACCATTCCAGATGGAGACCAAAGCCTCAGACAGGAATGCTATATGGCCTGGTGACTGGGCAGTCTCCATTGACCTACAGGATGCATACCTTCATATACCAATTTTTATTCCTCACAGGAAATACCTCTGGTTTTGCCTGGACTGGGAGCCTCTGCTGACAGAGCTTTTACCAGGGTGATGGGAATAGATGCTGCCCATCTGAGGGCTCTGGAGATCCCCATCCTCCAATATTTTGATGACTGATTGATGCACAATGACCTCAAAGAGTCCCTCTTGCAAGATCTGTCCTGTTGCTAATCTACAGTGACCCGGCTAGGACTCATCCTGAACCTTGAGAAATCAGTGCTATTCCCTTCTCAGGATTTTGTTTGCATGGGGATGAATTTCCTCACCAACCTTGGGCAAGTTCATGTTCCACTGGATGGGATCGACAGAATTCTGACTCTTTTTGTGGTGCTTCAAACCAAGACCTTGTCAGCTCACCTATATCTGACCCTCCTGGGGATCTTAAACTCTTCAGCAGACCTGGTCCCCTGGGAAAACTGTAATTGTGTCCTTTGTAGTTTCTTCTTCTGGTGAATTAGAAACTGCACAAGGATCCCCTGTCAACTGCAATTCCTCTGGGATCAGAATTTCATCACCACATGAGTTAGTAGGCAAATTGGGACAGTTTCTGACCGGAGTCGCAATGCACACCCCAGAATCCCACTACTATCAGTACACAGATACATCAGTTTCAGGTTGGGGTGTTGTTTTTTTCATTTTAATTTCTCCCGTAACCTTGCTGATCGTAGGGGCGCCACTGATGACTTTGCGACAATCTCTCTCCATTTTGCCCTGTTCTTCACTGCTCTTTGGGACTTTGCAAAGTCCATGCCTGTCCACTCTTTGATATTGTCTTCCCATCTCTTCTTCTGTCTGCCTCATTTCTCTTTCCTCTCACTGTGCCCTGTAGGATTGTCTTTGACAGGCCAGTTGAGCGTGAGACGTGACCATACCATCTTAGTTTGCGTTTCTTTACAGTGGTGAGCAGATCTTCATAAGGTCCAATTGCACCTTGGATTTTAGTGCGCACCTCCGCATTAGAGACATGGTCTAAGTATGAGATTTTCAGGATCTTTCGATAACATCTCATCTCTAAGGCATGGATTCTTCTCTCTAATTCTGCTGTTAGGGTCCATGTCTCACATGCATATAGGAATATGGACATAACGAGGGAGCACATAAGCTTGATCTCGGACCCAAGTATGATGTTGCTGTCTTTCCAAATAGGCTTCAGCCTAGCCAGAGCAGCTGTTGTCTGCGCAATTTTGGAAAGAACCTCAGGTTATGAACCTTCATCAGAGGCGATAGCACCTAGGTTCTTGAAGCTTGTTGCTGTGCCCAGCTTCTGTCCATTCACTCTTATTTCCTTTTGGATGCCACTCGGGTTGTTTGTCATTAGATTTGTCTTTTCAGCGTTGATCTCCATCCCATATCTTAGTGATGCTTGATTGAGACGGTTCACTAAGGTTTCCATTTCTTCTTCATCTCCTGCTAAGCCATCGATATCATCAGTGAAGCGCAGGTTGGTGACTGTTCTGCCTCCAGCACTGACACTGCCCTCATGGTCTTCCAAGGCGTCAGACATGATTCTTTCCAGGTAGATGTTGAAGAGAGTGGGTGAGAGAAGGCACCCGTCTGACTCCGACTGTAGTTCTGAACCAGTGTCCTATGTTGCCATTAACGAGAACTGTACTAGTCGCCTTGTCATACAGGGTTTCTATAGTGCGGATTAGTTTTGCGTTTATGTTGTATATCCACATGGTGGCCCACAAGGCTGCATGCCATACCTTGTCGAAAGCCTTCTTGAAGTCAATGAAGACATGATAGAGGTTCTATTGATGCTGGAGATATTTTTCACAGAGGGTTCTAAGATTGAAGATCTGTTCTGTAGTGCTACGTCCTGCTCTGAAACCTGCCTGTTCTTCAGCAATGATGTGCTCTGTTTGGGGTTTCAGTCTGTTGAGGATGATCTTAAGCATAACCATGCTTGGGTGACTGATGAGACTGATTGTTCGGTAGTTCTGGCACAGTTGTAGATTCCCTTTTTTAGGAAGAGTCACGATCAGAGACTGGGGTGGGCCATTCTCCTGTTTGCCAGATTTGGTTGCAGATTGTTGTGAGGACATCTATCATGGAAGTTCCTCCTGCTTGAACAAGTTCTGCTGGTATATTGTCTACCCCAGCTGACTTCCCCTTCTTTAGTGCCTTTACTGCATCCTCTACTTCGTCCCTGAGGATTGGGTGGTCAACCTCTGTTTTAGTCAGTGGTACGTTTAGTACAGCTTGGTCTCCAGAAGTCTCCTGGTTATAAAGCTCCGAACAGTATTCTGTTCATCTGTTAAGAATGTCTTGGTTTTCTGTCAGACTCTTACCAGCCTTGTCCTGAATCATATTAGATCTCCCCTGTTTCTCTGTTGTCAGGTCTTTCACCAACTGGTATGCCCTTTTACTGTCATTCTGGTTCAGGCTTTTCTCGACTTCCTTGCATTGGTTCTCTAACCAGCTTTCTTTTGCTTTCTTTATGCTCCTCTTACTCCTGTTGTTAATCTCATTGTATTTTTTTGCTCCTTCATGGTCTCCTCGCTTACTGCTCAGTTTTCTCCTCACATCGCAGAGGTCGAGGATATCTGCTGTGACCCAAGGCTTCTTTATTCTACGATGCTTGCCAAGGATCTCGCCTACTGTGTATATTAGTGCCTTGTTGAAGGTGATGATTAAGGGGTCTAGTTTTATTTCTTCATGTCCCAGAATTGTGAGCGGTCCAAATCTGTTGCCTACTGATGCTTCAAATGCTTGTGCCATGCTTGAATCTTTAAGTTTTTCAAGGTCGAACCTGATCCTAACTTGTCTTGGCTTATTGGTCTTCCTCAGACGAAGTTTGATAGTCATCATCAGCAAGTCATGGTCGCTTCCTATATCAGCTCCTGGGAATCTACGTGTTCTGGCAATGTTTACGCTAGACCGGAAGCGCTTTCTCGCCAAGATGTAGTCAATCTGGTTGTGATGTTTTCTGTCTGGGCTGTGCCAAGTCCATCTTCTGGATAGTTTGTGGGGGCCAAGGGTGTTCGTTAGCACTAGGTTATTGTATGTGGCGAAGTCCAGGAGCTTGAGTCCTCTCTCATTGGTCTGCTTATTACAGTATGGACCACAGACTTCTCGCCAGTCTGCTTGTGCGTCTTCTCCTACCTTAGCATTCCAGTCTCCTTGAATAACCAGAATATCCTTCTTGGGTGTCTGGTCTATGAGAGTTTGAAGCTGGTCATAGAACTCATCCAGTTCCTCGTCATCATGATCAGATGTTGGGGCATAGACCTCTATGATAGTGATGTTAAAGGGAGATGCCCTCACGCAGATTGTAATCGTCCTGTTCGACAGTGATGTTAAAGGGAGATGCCCTCACGCAGATTGTAATCGTCCTGTTCGACACTGGTCGACAACCCATGACTGCACTCACAATGTCCTTGTGTACCATAAACCCGACTCCATGTTCATGCTTGTTCTCATGCCCACTGAAGTAGATCCTGTGTCTGTCATCTGTTGATCTCTCTCCGAAATATTTCCAGAGCATCTCGCAGAGTCCAAGAATGTGCCATTGGTATCTTCCCATCTCATGGGTTAGCTCCTCGAGTTTCCCTGCTGGTCTTAATGTTCTGACATTCCATGTTCCAATGGTGATGTTATCTCTTGCCCGTACTTTGATGGTAGTTGCACCAGTAGCATACTTATCACCTCTGTCCTGGTGTCCAGCAGATGGCGCGGTCATTGGTAACCCGAGCTGCGACCGATCCGGTATGTGAAATCTATTTATTGTCATTTCGTCATCATTGGCATATCATGGGCCGTTTCAACCTGGCGGTGCCCATCCCTTTCCAGGCTGTAGACCACAGCTGATATCCATGTTACTGTATGGTTTGCTCGGGTCTCGAACATGTGGCCGTTAAGTTCATCTTTGGAACCCTTCCTCCCTGGCCGTTGACTTCAACTTGGAAGACTTCCGCCCAGTGATGTCATGTTACCACCACCCTATTTCTCCCATAGGTAGGAAGACTTGTGGAGGCATATTGGGGTGTTTACTTGGAGCCAATAGGGATAGTTCATCATGGTTTGTGGTCCCGAGAAGAAGCTACCCATCACATAAACAATTTGGAAGTGAGGGCAGTATTTTTAGCCCTATAGGTTTATGTCAACCAAATAAGGAGTCATTGTGTGTCTGATGGTCTCCTGACAGCACGTTTGTAGTATGCTCATTCTCTTTGCATGGAGGTTTGGAACCTCCTTCACTGGGCAGCCTCATAAGGGATTACCATCTGTGTTTGACATATTCGGGGCAAGAAAAATATTCTGGCGGATGGTCTGTCCAGGAGAGGCAAAGTAGTTCTTATGGAATGGTCTCTGCACCTTGTCAAAATCCCTGTATGAACCACTGGGTGAAGCTTTTCATGCTGTGTCTGTAGAAAAAGGTTGTTTATGGTTCAACAGCAATTATGAGTCTGTTTGTCTCCTTTGTCAATCGGGTCTTTTGGCAAAATACCAGCTTCCTTCGATAGCCCCACTCCCTGTATAGATCCACAGTCTCAGTTGTATCTGTGCTGGGGATGATCAAAATAGACTTATCTGCCTACTTAGGGCATTACAGTTCTGTTTTGCCATATGAAAAGGGGAAGAAAGGGTAGGAACCATCTCTTCCTACCTATTATTGGCACCGCTGATATCTTGGCATCCACCATTTCCAGGTGGATTGTCCTCACTATCAAGAGAGCCTATCAGTCCTCACTGAGAGGGACCTTTTGTTCATCAGAACTAAAGCCCATGATGTCAGGGCTATTGTTACTTCATGGGCCTGTTTTAATCATTTGTCATTAGAGGATGTTATGAGAGCCATGTTTGGCAGTTGCACACTACTTGCTCCTCCTTCTACCATCAGTCTTTGGCACACCAGAGCAAAGGCATTTTTTCCAGGTCCAATAGTTAGGCACAAATAGAGGCCCAATCTGCTGCCAACTTACAGTAGGGGACATCCCTACCATAAGGGTGAGTATATTTTATACCAGTTTTTTTAGGCCATTAGCCTCCTTCTGAATTGGCAAATTCAGCAAGGCAGTAGTGTATTACTGCTATTAAAATATAGTTTTTTGTGGGGTGGATGGGAGTAAAACTAATTTTAATAATGTAATACTTCTGTCACTATTGTAAGATGCCCTCCTTCCATCACGCTTTGATATCCCAAGTGTAGTCTGGGTCCAAGTCAAAGGAGGAAGAGTATTCTGCATGAGCCAATGACGTCGTCAGATTGGTTCTGGATTCTCTTTCTTTTTGATTTCTAGAACATTCCATATAATGGGAGGTTGGAATTATGAGCTCAGACAAGGGAACTTGTCATCCCGGAAAGTAAGCAAGGCAATAGTGACAGGTAAGTATTACATTATTAAAATTGGTTGCACCCCCCAACCCCCAACTCCCCAAAAATCCCCTACATTGTCTACTATTGCTTGAAGTAAAATACCAACAGTGGAACAATATCAAGTTATTATTATTTATAGATTGAAGTCCCTTCAAGCCCCCCCCCCCAAAAAAAACTTAGTAGAACTTGAACAGCTTTTCTGGTATAGAGGCCTTTCAGTACTGGAATAATGATGCTGATGTGCCATCAGATATGGATGAAGGTATAAAATACTAGAGAAATCTTGAGTCTGTTGTTTTAATGACATGCAAACAAATGCATGGGAAGAAATTTCTACAGAAAGCTTCTTACTGACCCATATTTCTTGGTCAGCTGCTCTTAGGCTATTAGGTGTATGTCAGCCAGATGGGTGAACTCATTCGAGCCTCTTGTTCCCTTTAGAGATGGAGCTAAAAGATTTTTTTTCTCTTTGTAGGATGAAGATTTGCTGGCACCCTGTTTTACCTCATCAACTCAGGTAGCTTATATCCTCAGCCTAGGAGTTGTAGTGGACTATCGCAGGAATGGCATTGGTAATGTGCATAGTGTGTCAATGTTGATTTCATTCTTGAAAATTGATTTGTTAAATTTTAGATATAGGCAGAAACAATGACAACAGTAGTGCAGCAGCATAATTTTTTAACAGTATTATGTTTGATTTTATTCTTAAGAGTTCTGTGGAGAAGGCATATTTTAATCAGTCTTTTTTAAAAAAATATTCAGAGTTTGCTTGGAACCTTTTATAGCATAGATTTTAAGTGTGGAAGATTACTGTCAATTAGATGCTAATTTCTTGAGTAATTAGACTTTTCTTAATTGCTTCTGCATGGAAAATGAAAGGTAGATACTGTGAACTAACTTTTGGTGTACAATATGGATGGTCATATCAACATGGGTTTTCACTAAAAGACTTGTGATGTCTAGCTGGTTCTGAATAAAAATGGTGTTGATCTGACATCCAATATGGCCACCATGGCAGCCATCTTGAAAATTTTGTTATCACAACTCCACCTAAACAGAAAGACATATTGATGTGAGGTTTTCACCAGAAGACTTCTTATGATGTCAAGTTGACCTTAGATGAAAATGGTGTGATCTGACATCCGATATGGCCACCACACAGAAGAAAAGTTCTTATGATGTCTAGTTAGTCTTTAATGAAATAGACTACCCCTCAATATAGCCACCATGGTGGCTATCTTGATGTTGTATCTACTCCTCCCTAATTGTTGGCTATATCAGCATGGGGTTTTCTCCAATAGACTTCTTACAATACCTAGTTGGTCCTAAATGAAAATGATGCCAGTCATACATCCAATATGGCTGCCACAACATTTGTGTTAAAAATCTTGTTGTCACTACTCCCCCTGAATGGATGTTTATTATGACATGGGGTTTTCACCAAAAGGAAAAGCTAATAATGTCTACTTTGTCCTAAATGAAAATGGTGCCAAGCTGATGTCCAATGTGTGCTCCACAGCAACTAACTTTAAAATCTTGTTGTCACATAAGAATATCATATGGTTTCATCACTCAGCAGTTAAAAGGAAGAAATGGTCTTATGTTGAATTCCTGGAAATTCTTTTTGCCCAGTAAAGCATTGCGTCAGTCCCTTTGAGGGACTCTTGTTACCTAGCGTGAAGAGGCATCAAGACATATCTTTCAAATAATACTTCAGTTGCAGTTGTATCTAGACCAGTCACCATAAAGGCTCAAACATTGCTATGATAACAACATCATGTAGGATCTTGCTTCGTACATAAATTTTCCATGACTACTCAAGCTTTAAACTACCATACATGTCAGTGATGCTTGCCTAATGACTGATGCAAGATTGTTTGACCCACCACATCAATTTCAGAGCCAGTATAATGAACATTGTAGGGGCCCCGGGTGACTGAGTAATCTAAGGCACTCACCTTTAGCAATCACTGCCATCTCACCTCTGTCTGTGTGGGTTCGAGTCTCGGGCTTGTCCAATGTGGATGTGTGAGAAAGCTTGTCAGTAGCTTCCTGTTAGTTGGTGGTTCTTCCCGGGTTTGCCCGGGTTCTTCCTCCACCAGATAAAACTGGCCGCCATGTATAGTCATGTGCTGAAAAATGGTGTTAAATCAACAACAACAACGAACATTGTAATTTCTTGACTAGCCCACATATTTCCCAGTATTTAAATTCTTAATCCCAAAGAAACATTCAGTGAAATATTCATTGTCGCCAACCAACCAATAAACAAAATACTAAAAAATCTCAATTTCAGGAAGCAATTCACTTCTAAGGTCTGCCACATATAAGGGCAGGTTGTCTGCTTACCAAGCTGGATTGTTTTCTCCAGCTTCAGCTTCTCCAGTTATTTTCACCTCAGAGATCACACCTTGTCAACAACAGTTGAGAGTACTTTAATATAAATTTTTTAGAACTTGTTGAATAAAAGAAGTAAATTAGCAAAAATGAAAGTTTGAAATATTGTCAAAAAGGACATATTTTTGTTATATATATTCACATAAATTCGGTTCATATGAGGAGAAATTCCACATGTACATACACAACATTTTGTTCTATAAACATAAAGTACTAATCATTTAACTTTTTTCTATTTAAACAGCATCCCTTCTTCTTGATAGCCTGCTGTCATACCTTACCAGTAAGGAGCGGCAGAATTGTAAAGCAGTTTACCTCCATGTCCTGTGTTCAAACACAACAGCTATAAGATTCTATGAACAAAGGAACTTTAGAAAGCATATTTACCTCCCTTACTACTACACAATCCAGGGGAAATCCAGAGGTGGCTATTCCTATGTGCTTTATATCAATGATGGGAAACCACCATGGTCTTTTATATATCCTTTTATATTTCTTGTAGCAAATGTAAGTTTAGCTGTGAAAATAATTACGCATTACGTGTAGATTCAAGTTTTCAGATTGGTATCAGGTGCAAGGAAAATTTGCACAATTTAAAAAACAGTATGATTACTTCCACATCAGTAGAATGATCTTGCATTTTGTCTCTCATCTAAGATATAGAGAAGAGCCATTGTACTACCCCCCGGTATTGGCATTGGTATCTGTATGGATAATAGTGTATACATAAGTACAGCTTCATTGAATCTCAACCATTCTTTCTCCCTAGGTTCTAGGCAACATTTTGAAGTGGTTTTCATAGCACTTACTTCTAAGGGAGGGAGCTAAGGGGGCTAACTTTGTACATTCTTGGTTAAGTTTTTGTGTTTAGCTCAGTTTTCATATGCCTGCAATAAGGCAAGAGTGGATAATGTTGTGTCCTTCCCTTCATCCATCCATGTGACCATTTGTCTCTTACCAATTTGGTTTCTGCACAATAACTCAAATTGTCCACTATCTACAGTTAACAAACTTTGTGGATGGCTTGCGCTTTGGTGAGTTAGAATCCTATCAGTTTTTAGGTCAAAGGTTAAGGTCATTGTGACAGAAAGAATAAAAATGGTTTCAGCACAATAAGGTTAGATCTACATCATATATCTGGACCAAACTTTGTGGATGTCTTGCACTTGGAGTAAGGAAGAATCCTATCAATTTTGAGGTCAGAAGGTCAAAGGTTAAGGTCATTGTGACAGAAAGAATAAAAATGGTTTCAGCACAATGAGGTTAGATCTACATCATATATCTGGACCAAAGGTTGTGGATGGTTGCATTTGGGGTGAAGAAGAAGCCTATTGATTTGGGGGTCAATAGATCAAATACCAAAGTCACTGTGACTGAAAGAAGAAAAATTGTTTCTGCACAATGACATTAGTGCACTATCACCCACCTGGACTAAACTTTGTGGATGACTTTCACCTGGGGATGCAGCTTGATGAGCACTACTACCTTATTTCAGAAATAGGTTATTATGGCCCATATTTTACACTTCACTGACTTGGGTTAAATTGTGTTTGATGTTCAATTTACAGGCACTGTTCTTGATAGAATCCTGAAATTGATAATGATATGCATCTCTATTAGTACTACATCATTACAACAAAAGAATGTAATTGTGAACTGTATTTCATCTTTTGCAGGCTTTGGGTAATTTTTTTGCATTTAAATCATTAGAAGTACTGCACCTGTAGTGAAAAAAGAGGTCTCTGTGATGTATATATCATGCTTCAGTGATTTTGTTGAAATTTTATGTTTAAAGTTAACTTATTAGATGTTGTTTATGTTCCAGTCATGAAACTTAATAACTGGCAATGAGAATAGGTTCTGAAGCAGATTTTAAGAACATATATTTTTTTTTTAAATTACAAAAACAACGTTAATCTTTGGTTTTTATCAACTTTTATAAAGGGTTTGCACAGGTCCTTGAAATCTTTATGAAAGTGTTTGAATGTTACTATGGCAATATCAAGGCCTTGAAAGTATTTGAATTTTACTATGGCAATATCAAGACCTTGAAAGTGTTTGAATATTACTATGGCAATACCAAGGCCTTGAAAGTGTTTGAATATTGCTATGGCAATATCAAGACCTTGAAAGTGTTTGAATTTTATTATGGCAATCCCAAGGCCTTGAAAGTGTTTGAATTTTACTTTGGCAATATCAAGGCCTTGACAGTGTTTGAATTTTACTATGGCAATATCAAGGCCTTGAAAGTGTTTGAATATTACTATGGCAATATCAAGGCCTTGAAAGTGTTTGAATATTACTATGGCAATATCAAGGCCTTGAAAGTGTTTGAATATTACTATGGCAATATCAAGGCTTTGAAAGTGTTTGAATGTTAATAGCACATGACAAAAATAACAAGAAAAAAAAAAAGTGGTCATTTTAAGAGCAGCCAGCTGATGAAAGATGAACATGATTCACATAAGGCATATTGTATTGCAAGATGTCAATCAACTTGACAGCAAGGGGAGGCAGCTTGAAACAGCCATGCTAAAGGTACTTGTATGCTCTCTCTCTCTCTCTCTCTCTCTCTCTCTCTCTCAGCAGTAGAGATAAAAAAGGCCCTAAATATCGTTTTATAATAATGAAGTCCCATGATATGTAATGTAATTGGGTGCAAGTATAGTTGCTGTTAGAAAATTTATTGACATTAATTTTATAGACTTTTAAATTATACATTTAATTTTAATATTAAATATACCATCATATTTTGTTATAACTTTCCAGAGCATTCTTTTTTAAATATCTATGAGAATTTATTTCAGTGTATGTATGTATATGAAAGCAAATATTTCAGGGATGTGAAGTGTAGCTGACTCTATTAGTTATTTTCATGTATTAAAATAAATTGCCCAAAAAATAAACTGCCTAACTCTTTAAAAAAAATTGTTTCTCTCGTGTTTAAATCAGCTAAGATTTTATAGTGAAATGTCTAACATTTTGTGAAGCTTTAAACTTAAAAATTTGTTTGCATGTATTTACAACATTTATCTCATTTTTTTACATATTTAGTTGTTTATTTATATTTTTAACTTATATTCATTTCAGGTAGTAAGCATGGACGGTACTTGAAGCAAGCCATAAAGTCAGGGAGGTGTTTGGACGATTTCTTCAAACGAGAAGCAGTAGAAGTGGCACTACAGCTGGAACTAGTACTACATCGGCCACATCTGCTTTGCCTTCCACATCATCACATGCTATAGTTCATTCTGCACAGCATCACGAATGATATCCATGCATGTAGTTCAGTGAATTTTCATGTCAGAGTCTTTAAATATAGCTAAAAGTACCTAATTCATTTCATGCACAAACTATTTCAACACCATTCGAATTGACATACAGCATAACACATCTTATTCAATACATGCTGAAATAGGGTGGTCTGTTTACATCAAACTCTCCGATGACTCCATGACCTGTGGAAGAGTCGATTGTTTATTAAGGAATGATAAGCTTTTCTATTCGGCTGTCTTTGGTAATAATGTAGTTGCCTCCCTTGTGATTTCTTGGCAGTTGCATCACTATACATGTACATGTAGTTAAATTATGTCAGATGGTATGTTTCTTATAGCAAGTCTTTTTCTTTGTATCGAAATATGGATTTTATTGCTCATCAGACAAATCATAGCATAAACATACATTAAGTAGAAATTTAAAATAGTTTATCATTTTTTAATTTTTTTTATTTTCGTTTTTTAAAGGATATATTTCAATTCAAATCAACATCCACAAGCAGTTACCTATTTTCAAGGTCATACATTTCCACGGCATCCTTTATAGAAGTATTTAGATAGTGTAGTAATTTAGCATTAAGACAACTTATTACAGAATATATGCTAGTTGGTAGCATTATAATGAAAAACATACTTTAAAACAAATCAGTATAACCGTTGATCTGTACTTTACTTCACCCACAGGCCATCAGCTTTAATGTTTACTGTCTGCCTTTTACAATTATTTTTGCAGATATTATAAAGTAAACAAATTAAAGTGAAAAATAAATCAGCACTGGGATAGTGACCTTGAGTATTTGTGATAGAGATGCTCAAGTTTAAAATTATAATCACCATGATACTGCTGAAAAATTTTAAACAGTCACCAGAATATGTTTCTTGTATGTTCAGCTCACACAACTGTTTTGGCTAGATATGGATTTCTTCAATGGATATAAATGAAGGTTCCATTGACCCTATTATAGACCAGTTTTTCCTGACTGGGTAATTTTGATAGTAATAATTACTTGCCAGATACTTGTTGATAACATGTGGCTATGAAGGTGGAAGTTTTGTTATTTGTTAATACTATTGCATGTATCCAAAGAAGGCCTGCACTAGCGAGAAATTTTTAAAAAAAGCAACTCCATACTTAAGAACCTGAAGGTCATCCTGTTGGTATTTCAACTTGCAACACTTTCTTGTTAACATGTTGGATCCATGGTCATCTATTGTTTTGTGATCTTTTCATGACCCTTTTTTTTCATATTTTTATCTAAACGTATAGGAAAGTTGGGATGTGTATACATTGGTAACAGTCTGAAGAGAATTGAAAGGACAAATCATTCCAGTCTGGGTTAAATTCACTGCATTAAAAACATGTTTCAGGTCAGTTATTCCACAAAGCAATGATTATTAAAGAAAATGTTATCTTAACTCCAGATTATGTTGTTGTTTGTAAAGACTGATTGGATTTTCTCTAGTCCTTGTGATGACTTCATTTCCTCATTTGATATGAAATCAATCTTGAGTCACAACCTTAACCACTCGGCCACTGTCTCCCTCTAGGTTTAGTACACAGTAACTATATGACATGTTTCTTACAGTAGGGATGGTGATATACCTTATGAGCAAATTGTCCTTGGGCATAATTGCACAGATTTTGTTAGAAATTACTTATCAATGGTTATTTAAAAGTTTGCTGAAATATGAAACGGAATTGAATTGAGGTATATCATATTATGATGATAATGTGGCAAAGGAGGCGATGCCACACTGAAAACACATAATTGTGAGGCCATGTTTTAGTGTTAGCTTCCATGTTGATGTTCAGATTTAAAATGAAAATCCAGTTGTTATTCATTTATTGTCCAAGATAAAGTTCAGGATTTACTCATATAAATGATATCTGTCACTGTTACCTATAATACAGTTGCAGTTGTAATAAGTAGCATGAAATCTTGACCGTGTTGTTGCATAATTATTGAAAATTTTATGAAATCTTTGTGAGCAAAGTATTATTATTGATTGAGCAGGTGTTGACCATTACCTGTCCTAACTAGCTCGATCTAGCAAAAAGTTTTTAATCGAATTAAATTTCTCTAACATGATTCTGTATGAAAAAGTTTAATGTCCATTATCTCAGCATTGTGCTTTCTAGGTTAGTAAAAGATTAAACTGGTCACCTCTTCATAGAGTGAATGGTCATGACATTTATAGTACATAGTACATAATACAAAAAATATTAGGCTTTGCTTCTAATTAGGTTACTCTAACTAGTATTTGGTTCGCTAGTGAAAAGAATGAGACTGAACTCTCCAACTCATATTGACTCAGATATGTTGATTCATGCCAGTACTTGTATGAAAATATCATATTTTTGTCTTAGTCCATAGTACAGACAATGCATCTGAAATCTTGAAGTAACCCTTCAGAATGGGTGGTAATCAGTGTTGTTGAAGGCAGTTTATGGATACACCCCAATAATTATTTATAGTCTAAAGAATCAGTCTAGATTTGGTGGTGTATTGAAGGTAACATTTAAAACTTGGGATTAGTGCCGTTTGTGAATAGTGTGATGCACAATTTAGTAGGTCAAATTTCTTAATGTTGAAATTAGAAGGAGCCTAAATGAAAAGTATGGAGTTAATTGTTTAATAAGGTTCATTTTTAATTACTTTTAATCAAAATGTATGCATCCCATATGACATGTAAAAATGGGGAATTACCTTTCTGCAGACTAATGATGTGACAGTACACCTCAGTTTAGTTTTTTTTAAAAAGCAGTACAATATTTATTGCTGATGGCTTAAAAGGGTGAGTCAAGGCTTGTTGTATCAAGGTTTATATACAATATATGTCAAATTTACCAGGATAACATATTCATTTTCAGAAATATTTAGAATGTGGTTCATGCCCCAATAACGTTGTTGTCCATGGGAAAGGATTTAGTTACCTGCGACCATATGGGGGAAATATTCATCAAGGATGAATTTGCCACACGCACACACACACACACACATTATATATAAGGGTATAGAATAATCAAAATCAATTATTCATAGAAGATATTTATTTAGTTCTTCATTTGAAGATTGACTGTGTTTTTTGCTGAAGCAGATTAGACAAAAATAAATTATCTGAGCATTGCAAAATAAACAGTGTACTCCTGTCAAAAATTTAAACACATTAAGTGGAGCACATAGTAATAGAGTTGGCTTTTGACTGAGTGCATTATACATTTAATATAGTCATTTTCGCACACACACACACACATATATATATATATATATATGATGTTGTAATAAGTCCTTTTACATTACAACTGACAAAGATAACACATCAGTTGATATATAATAAATTTGATATACTCATCAGTTGATATGTAATAAATTTGATATACTCTCCATGCTTTTTAAGCAGTGCAGGTTACATGTTTGAAAACATTATTGTACATTTATAAACCTATCATAAATCAAGAATATCAAACAGTTATAGTAGAATAAAAACTGTTGCAGTTCCTTTCAGCATTATATGAATTCAAAGGGAGTGGCATTGTACTAGCCAAGACTAGATGTTTGGCAACCAAGAAATGACCAAGTTGGACATCCAGGCAGAACTCCTTTCATTTACAACCAACTATACCTGGAGTAGCAATAAAAAACTTTTGTAATGGGTGGATGACAGACAATATGCCATTTAATAAGTGTTTTACTGGTCCCTGGCCAGTAGAGCTGAAAATTTGGAAAAACTCCATTGCTGTCATCATTAGATTGGAACTTGTATTATTGTCATGTTAGAAAACTTGGCTTTTAGGCTGCATGACAATTTGCTTTTTCTCTGACCCTCACCCTCCTATGTATGTTTTATCTGAAAAATATTTTAATTACATATTGTTCATCAAATTATGTTTAATTTTCAAAAAATTATTTATAAACTATAAAATAAATATTTTTATTTTAAATATTAAAATTCTGCACAACATATATAATAAGTTATATCTAATATCTAATCATTGCTTGGTAAGCCTGGGATCATGCTTTATTGAGGTATGATAAAAAAAAGTTGTTTTTTTTTAAATATTCGATTTTATTCAAATAGAGCCATCAGGCATATATAGTAGATAGTGAGGTTTATAGACAGACAGATGGATGAACTGAGGTGAAATCAATATTCTAACACTATTTTATAATGTGTGTGGATAAAGAAATATCACTGTGGAATATAAATAACTTGTGTAATGTAAATAAATAAAATATTGTTTGGAATTAAATATTGCAAAATATGCAAGAGTTAAATAATTGCAATTTCTTTTCACCTTTATGTTCATGGGATGTAGCTTATGCTGTACACCAGTCTGTATTGCAATGTTTTAACATACTGTTGCAGTTCATAATATCCAGGTCTTATTCATAGATTAAAGGTAAAAAAAGATAAAATGTTTAACTATTAAAGTCTCTCTTTGACAGTGCCAATCATTTTTACTCTGCCAAAAAGTATTTTTAGTTTTTACCCCATCAACACAATATATTTTGCACCTACCTATAGCACAGATTTTTGTATGTTACCTTTAAAATGAAAACTGTGTCCAAACGGACAAAATTGTTATAAAAGATCTGGTTGGGGGGGCGGGGGGTACATAATTCTCCAATTAACCAACAGGGTTATTCACAATTAAAATAAGATGCACAATATTTATCTTTCATATATTTTAAAAAATAATGTTTTACCTTGCTTAAAAAAGAAATCGAATTTATTTTTGGATTATAACTATATAAATAAATGCAACCATTGATAACAATGGACTTTTGTAATAGAAATTAAGGGGCTATATGACTGATGTAATGTTATTTTGGGCACTTGAATATTGGTGTTGAAATAAATATATGGATTAAAATAAATACATAAATACAAAAATGATTTAATTTTAAAAAAATTACAAATACACTAAAAGCAAGATATTCAGCAATCATTTAAAATAGTGTTTAAGATAACATTTGGAACAAGTTAAATAGATCAGCAGGAAAATTATTTTTATTATTATTAATATTATTATCCAAATCTGCTTACTGTGCATTTCTTTATATTTAAAGGTTGATTACGTTCATTTTTAGGACATTTTTTTCTTTGCTTGGTTTTTGCTTGTTGACATTGACATTTTAAGTGAAATTAGAATGCTAATTAAAGTAAACTATAGACAATGCAGATGATGTTTGTTCACCTGTGGCATGTGACGATTCCCATTAGACTCTGTGCTGTATAAAAAATGGACTCTTCCACAACTCCAGGACAAATATGGCAGATTACATGTACACAGACCACTCTTTTTCAGCATGTATGGAATGAATGGTGTTGCGCTGTATGTTGATACAAATTATGTTAAATTATTTGTACAGGAAATGAATTCGGTAATTTTAGCTACATTTCAAGATGCTGATGTGAAAATTCAATGAGAAACGGACACTGATATCATTCATGATGCTGTGTGTAATGTACTATAATAATATCCAGTCTTTTATAACATCAAATCAGACAGTAATGGCAGAGATATGTTTGATCATCAGAGTTATCACAGGCCATTATTCATTCAGATCATGTGAAGGAATGAGCAGCATATTCCAGTTTATATTCAATGACGGCATCATTGCCAAGCAGTTCAGCCGCAGTGAAAGGAAATCAGCCTACTTCTCTATATTTGGAATTGAAATAGAGATTTGATTGCACTGTGCCCTGGTTTTGGAAGGGACCGTTGACTCCATATTGTTTTTATTTTGAGACTATAATCAAGGAAACAAGTACATCTTACATTAATAGTCTCTTGTTGTAGATAATATTAAAGAAGTTAAAACATACAACTAATGACTCTCTTGAATTTGTATTAATTAGGTCCTTGAAAACTTTTAAAAGGTCTTTAAAAGTCCTTGAATTTTCTTCCTTTGAAGATGTATGAACCCGGTCTGTAGTACCTCTACTTTGATATCATATGTTTAGTTTTTTATTGCCTTGTAACAGTATGTATGTATGTTTGGGTTTTTGTTGGTTGATTTTAACGACATTTTTAACACCTTATTGGTTATATCATGTCGAGGAAATGGGAGCTAAGTGCCTTTTCGAAGGCAGCCAGCCGAGGCTGGCCTGGGTTGGTATTGAACCCATGACCCATAGATTTTGAGATTGACACTCTACCAACTGAGCTATATGTATGCATGTATATGGTTTAACAGTATGCCAGCACATTACTGGCAATTGGCTATATAGTTCAATTTAAAAGTTTTAAATTTTAAATTTTAAAAGGAATAAAAATTAAAATGTAAAGATAAAAAGTTGCAAAAAAAACTTAAGTTAGGTAAAGGGCCAACATTTTGTTTATAAAGATCGCTTTAGTCTGATTTTATTTTCTTCAAGATAATTAATGTTTACAATGGCTACTAGAGCCTAATAAAAGCTTCATAGAGATGAGCTGTGTAATGATTGTTTACACTGGATTTTATTTTTAAGAGCAACAACAATTCAAAATTTAATATCAGATTCTTGAATCTAGTGGTGAATATTTTTGGATTCATTTTTCCAGAGAAAAACTTTCCTGCTCAAGTACTTGGGAGATTATTTGCTCAGAATGACAAAACCAGTCTTGAGATGCTTTTCCTTGCACACAGTGGTAAATTGAGATAGTTGCTCAAAGTACTCTGGGTCATCCTCACAGTGGTCATTTGGTAAATGTTGTGTTTTTTTTTTTTTGCACCCATGGAGAGGTATCAAGTTTTGTAGCTGATTCATTAGTATACATGGAGCATCCTTGGGGACGATCCGAAGATGCCAACCCATGACCGTGCTTATTGGGAATCCTAGCAATCATTGTTCAGAATCTAGACAACCCATCCAGAGTGGATAATATGTTCATTAAAAAAGCACAAGCATCTAAGTTCCAAACTCTATACAATGATATTGCATCTTATGTGCCTATATATACCTGTACACCATCAGTAAAAATTACGGTCTAATAAATGGGGTATCCACTGCTCCAGTTCTGTAACCTTAAATTCCTTCAGTTTCTTTGACTAAAGCAATAACCATAAACTTTGTTTTCCTCACAAATTATCTGCATTTTTATTTCTCTTCATCTCTGCTATAATTTTTCACCTGATTGCAATTTAACCAACTGGTTTCTTGTTATGTTCATTCTGTTTTTACATTAAGAAACTGAATTCTGTGTATCAGTCATTCATATTGGTGCTTGATTAAGATAGTTTTGCATTTTGGCTCCAGTGAAATTTCTTAATTTAAGGGTAAGGTGTAGGATTCATGGCAGTAACTGTTTAATTAATTAAGGTGGGGCTATATTTGTGTGTTAGGAGTTTGAGTAGTGAGTTGTTCTTGCAATTGATATGAGACATATATTCCTTCTATTATCACAAGGCAGTACCCATGTACTGACGTACACATACGTTGCAAGCTTTGCATTGTAGACGTGCAGCTTTAGATATGGCATGTTGAATGCAAGTAGAATAACTTAAAAGCAAGATGGATGACAGCTATTCATCATTTTTTAAAACAGCCAGTTCACATTGCTCATGAAAATTATTACACACTAGAATGACTTGTATTGGAAATAAGTGTGCCACAGAGCTTGAAAGATGAGCTTGCACTATGAAAAGTCCATGTATCATTTTGAGGGTGGGATATATATTTTTCACAACACAATGAAAATAGAGCCAATCAGCTTTAATTAAGTATCCTGTTATATTTATATGTGTAACTAGTTTAGAATTTATCACTTCACCAATTTACCCAGAAATACCTACTTTTGAAAAAGCCAATTTACATTTTGTATTTATTGTGGTTTATTTATAATATATAGGTGTAAGTGATATGATTTTATTTGCCAGAGAACTATCCCTTGCTACCTCAGGTACTTTTCTTCCTACCTGTGTCCATAGATTTTCCATAATTTTGTCTATATAATTTGAAATGTGGAATTTTCACTAAAAATTAGTCATAATTCTGCAAAATCCAGAATTGTTGTCATCTCTGAAGATGGAGCAAAAGGATCAAAGGTCAAAATCAAGGTCACAAGGTGAGTTGTCAGTAACTTAAATTTTGGTAAGTTATGGAAAATTGTAGGAAATGGATTTATGATCTCTTTTCATGGATTCCAATTGTCATCACATTTTAGACATAGGTTGAACAGAGGAGTTGAAACATCCAGTAGTATTGGTGTGTTCAAAAACTCAACTGTCAAGGTCACATGACTTGTTTGGTAATGTACAATGAAACTTCCTCAAACCAGAAAATTGTGTTCATTTTGTAGAAGTCTGTTTATATAAGAATGGCCTTACTGATACCAAATTATGTGGCCAGCTTATGGGGCAAACTGAGTTATAGGGGTCATTTGTTTTCTCAGAAAAAACAATTCTTGAGCCATTTCGCTCATGTTGTTAAATTGGTGAAGTGAAAAATTTTGAACTAGTTACAGTTATGTCATGTTTATTTTTGTAAACACTGAAGCCTCTGTAATATTTTTCAATAATTTACTGAAGATTTATTTCCACATGAATTTACTGTATTATATTTTATTAGAAATGTACATTACTTACTGTATTACTCGCATATAAGCTGATACCAACTGCATAGACCCAGATCTGCCATCGCATAATGCGCTGGCAGATCTGGGTCTGTGCAACTTGTAAGGACTAATCAGTAGAATAAACAACAGAGACCCTAATCTGCCGGCACATTATACAATGGTAGATCAGGGTCTATGTTGTTTGCATTTGGACTCTGCTTATACACAAGTATATACAGTATATCTGTGATTGATTTGTTAATGTTGTGATACTAATCTTTTGCATAGAAATTGAAATTCAGTTATTTATATGAATCCAAATGTGAACATTCAAAATACTGGCATACTTTTATTTCAAGTAAATTTAGCATCATTTTCTCTTTTTAAGAATTCATAGTAGCATGATTTAGCATATTTTCTTTTTCATTTTAGGTTCATCATTTTTTTAAAGAGTCACATGGATCTTTTGTTTAGCCTGTATTCAATTTTAGTGATCATAGTAAATTTTAGTGATCATAGTAAAGTGTGGCTTATTAGGAATCATCAGAGGACATAGACCTTATCCAGATAAATAATAACAATATAAAAAACACATAATAGGTTCAAGAGATGTTTCATTAGTCTGGATGAGGATGGGAATTGTACAAATGATCTACTGTAATCAGTGTTAGTTTTGAATCACCACTTACCAATCTGTTGAAGTGTTTATTTTCCTTAACTTCCTTACCGACTGTATCAGACATTGTGGATCTTGTCTAACAAAGCTCCAACCATGTGCCCTGCTACTTAAGATAATATTGATGATAGTTCAGCGCTGTGGGAGCCGAATGCTTACCAGTGGATCTACAGATTCCAATGCTAATTACACATACTGACATTCAGCCAGGATGAAGAGAGAGACCTTCAGAAAATAGACTGTGTTTTATTTCAGAAATATTATAAAAATTGCTTAGTAGAACAGTACCTTTTAGCAAAAAGACTTTTGCTGGAATAAAGGCCCTCATAATTATTCTATTTATTTCAAGGTACAAGTGGTATAATCTTTGTTAAAACCTTTATTATAGTTTGGTCTGTGTAATATCAGGTCATGGTGTCACAGTGGGTACATTGCTAATGTTAGAGGTGTCAGAATATTGTTTAGAGTCAAAACATGAAATCTAGTATGTAATTTCCAGACTGGGCCCAGGATTGAAAGAAATTTTCCAGCAGATTTCATCAAAATTGATTTTTTATTTGCTTCTTCTGTTTTTTTTTTGTTTTAGCCACAACCAAACTGAAAACCTTTATACAGATGTTAATCTCTTAAATGGGATCACAGTCATAGTCATAGAAAATTTGAATTAAGGTTTTTGTTCAATTTTTCCCATTTTTTTCATTTCCTAAATCCCTTGATAGATTATCTTACTCTTTGGGATGAATCATTATGAAGCTAAGGCAATTTATTCTGTGTCATACTTGCTCAACCTTTTGACCTTGGGGTAAAAGTCACATGCTTTACAGCAATGCTTTTATCAAGGGTCGACATGCAGGCCATATCCTTGTTTTACTTGTTGCTTTATGTTTCACTGAGTCAGTTAAAAGGACATAACTAAAGAGGGTATTATTTTATGTGAACAACAGTGGCTTCCCACATGATCAGCTGTAAATTCTTTATTGATGGTGAAATTTATTGAAGACGCAAGCTATTAGTACTCCTACCTTCCATCATTGGCAGAGTACTAATTTGATCCTATATATGTATATCTATCAGTGGAGCAGCCTTGTGTGATTCACACCCAGGTGTTTTATCCAATACATTCACTCATGTTTGTAACAGTGCATATGTACTATTACAGATTGAAGTCTCCCTAGTTTATTCAAGCTAAAAACAAATACAAGATCTTACCAGAATTGACTCCATGTGTCGTGTAAACTATCAAAGCATTTTGAATACGGCAACTGATTGGATGACCAAACACACAGACGGAAAAAGTTCCTTGTCATGTAGATGCTCATGTTTTGTAATTAGAGGTACAAACTGCTTGGTAACTTGGACTTCAATTTTGTTGCTCCATTAACGACTATATGACCACTTTGTAACCTCGACCTACCCAAATCTCAGTCAGGGTAGTTTTGTCACCCAGGCGAATAGCTATAATTATTGAATGTAATGAGAGTTAAATAAATAAATAAATCTGAGACACCTTAAAGGGGGAAAATGCCATGAAAATAGTCAAGTCAGCAGAATGGTTCTGCAGCAAACTCAATATTTTTTACCTGAAATATTCACCAAATGTATATTTTTCCTCCAGATTTTATTATTTTCAAATTGCAAAACTGGTAATTGTCAGGCCGACCCCTGAATTTGTAGAACAAAACTAGTTTTATTTGTCACATGATAAATAATACGAACATAACGCTGCTTTTCATCTATTTCATGTGAGATTTAAGAAATCCATCATCTACTTTAATAACTCAAATCATTTGCTTTCAAACCTTGCAAATCATGAAATAATAAAATTATTTTCATCAGTTGCATATGAAATGAGTAGTGTTGTGAGGTCCTCTGTTGAAAATCAAGAATCATAATTTGGGATGATGCTTACCATGTAGGGCCATCTGAGAGTGACCTAAATACAGATCTACTGCTATTGTTAAATCCTACACATAAAATAATAATGTTTGGGGTAGATACAGTAACAATCTGTCAGTACATGAAACTTGCACATGTCTGGACTTTGCAATAAATACAATCTCTTTACCATGCTTTACATTTCTGTTAAATCATTTGTATTATGTATAAGCACACTTCTCACCCATTAAGGTCCTTGGAAGGTACTATTGTAATAGTATGATAAAGATTTATATGGTTTAAAAAGCATCTTTATCCAGATTAAAATAATGCCTTACACCCCCATCCCCCACTCTTGTCATCCAATCACATGATTGTCAGTATTGACACAAATTGAATGAGGCAGGTTTTCTATGGAATGTAAGAACACAAAAATGTCAGTGTATGTTTTTCTCTCTGCAAAAACGTTTGTTTGAGCATATTAGTACAACCTGCCTAGAGAAATACTTATGATTATGTTATTGTAAGACTGGCACAAGTGACTTGATACACTATTTCAAATGTTTTTGGTTGTCAAAAATTACTGGTTGTGAATCATTGTAGATGAATCATACGTGAAACTGATCTGGTCAATTTTACATTAGACATTTCCTTAAAATGATGGAAAATGTTTCATTGTATTTTGTTTAGCAGATTATAAATTAAGCTCAAAGTCAGAACTTGTTTGCTTTGACTGGGTGTAGGTGACCTTTACATGGGGTCACATATAAATGTAGAACAGAGTCATTAGCATGAAAACATCAAATATGAAAACATTTAAATTCAAGATAGAACTGTTAGCAAAAACAAATCTCATAATCAAATAATCAGTTTGTAATTTTATGGTAGTGGATCTCAGTGTAAGTTGATTATGAAGTAAGAATGCACACAATGCTGTCTATAAAATCAGAGAGGCAAATATGATTTAATGTTGTTCTTGGTTCATGGTAGAATTCTGCTAGGGATTGAAATTGGTGCGCTTTGATTGAATAAACCTCTTGTAGCAATTTTAAAACTTGAATAGTTGATTTTGATTCATTAGCAGATATAATTCATGTTTCATGATTTACAATTTTTCGCTTACTTGGCTGTAAGGTCAATTGACCTTATGGTGTTGCCCTGTGTCCACTGTGTATCCATCCCTCAACAATTCCTTGCTGCCACTCTGGAGTCCATATTTCTAATCTGATTTCAATCAAACTTGGAATATGAATTTATATCAAAATCTCAGACAAGTTCAGTTATGAGTGAGAACCATTTTCTGTTAAATAGGTGTTATGAGTGAGAACCATTTTCTGTTAAATAGGTGATTGCATCATATTAGTTTACATTGTTACCACTCTGGAGGCCATATTATTGATCTGATTGCGATCAAACTTGGAATGAATGATTATATCATTAAGGTCTTGGATGAGTTTGATATCAACCAAGATCCATCCATACTAATGAGGTGATTCTGCATCTGATTAGCTGAGTTTGTTACCACTCTGAAGACTGCATTTCTGATCCAATTTTGGTCAAACTTGGAATATATGTTTGTATCAATTAGGTCTTGGATGAGTGCAATAATGAGCAAGATAAATGCATATTAATGAGGTGATCATGCATCTGATTGGCTGAGCTTATTACTCCACTTGAAGCCATATTTATGATCTGATTTTAATCAGACTTGAAATATGGGCTTATATCATCAAGATCTCAGATTGGTTCGTTAATGAGCTCCATGCATATTAATGAAGTAATCTTGCATTGTATAGGCCAAAATAGCAGTTTGCATGTTAAAGCAAGGGAAGTATCCTATGATCAGGTCTATTGAGAATCACAGGTTTTGGGTTGTGAAGACAGTTATCCTCTTTGGAAAACATTTTTAAACTTTAAAGAAATAATTTTATAACAGAATTCATGAATTGCAATGGAACAAATTATATAAATTATCAAAATAATACACCTTATGGATTAAATTGAATAGTCTGTAATTTAAAGCTGGCAAAATATATGTGATAAAAATATAACATAAAAATATAAATAAAGAATATAAAATAGTTTATAATGTTAAGAATGAATTTGCTGTGCAGCGCTTAAAAGTCAGGTAGGTTTTGTTTGTGTAATGTAACCTCACCAGCAAAAATAAAAAACCGATAGACACCATAAAGTTATATTGCTATATTAGAATGCCTGAAATATTTGTTGTTTATATGTTATCAGACATATATGCAATATTTTATAGCATTTCATTTTGTTTATAGGTAACAGTACTAGACATGATGCTAATTTAGATATGTTTGCAATTTCTCCCAATATTCTTTAGCAAATATGGCAACAGACTAGCATGAATAATTCAGTCATAGCTACCTTTTGTGTGCTGTTTGTTAATCATGGTCCATTCAAATTTACAGCAAGTTATATTAGGCAAACACATTTTTTAAGTGGTTATATAGAGTGTGTATATCTACTATCATAAAACATCATGTTATTGAGTAATAGTGACATGGTCTTTTTCAGAGGAATAAAATTAGGTCTTGCAACTCAGTAAATGGAGGGGTAAAAATGAGTTTAAAAGAAGCTTATTCTGACCAACCAAATTATTTTTTTTTTAGAATGAAACCAGAAACATTCATATTTTGTTAGGCCTAACAGAGAATGTGCCAACTAAGTGCTCCAAACTTTTCTTTCCATTTCATGACATGTATCAATTTGCTTTAACAAGCTTACAGTTGTCTGTTGCCCAGAGGGGCCCTGGGTGGCCAAGTGGTCAAAGGCACTTGCCTTTACAGATCACTAATATCTCAGCTCCTGTCTGCATTGGTTTGAATCTTGGGCTTAGCCAATGTGGGTATGTGAGAAAGCTTGCCAGTAGCTTCCCATGGGTCAGTGGTTCTTCCTGGGGTCTTCCCGGGTTCTTCCTCCACCAAACATACTGGCCACCATGTATAGCATATCATGTGCTGAAAAATGGCATTAAACCCACAAAAACAAAAACCAAACTGTTGCCCAGGTGAGCAATATCAGGCCCCATGTTTTGTTCTACTTTCTTCTTAAAGTTTAAATTGGTTTATAGGCATGTTTGCTTAATAGCATCAGACTGTAAACTATCAATCAGGGTCCATGCTGGACTCTAATTTTACAGCAAAATAACTATCCATCAGGATCCATGCTGGACTCTAATTTTACAGCAGAATGACTTGCATGAAAAAAATCTACCTGGCCAGAATATAGCGAACTGGTGGAAAAATAGGGAGAAATTAGCATAGAGCAGTCAAAATGTAAAATGTTCAAAATGTTCATGTTATACAGCCATTTTACTAAGCCTTGGAGCCAGATAATATAAAAACAAAAATATACTTATTGAGCTTTTCAAATGTATTCAAATTTTCTAAGTTTGATTCAAGAGATTTGCTGCTTTCTGCAAAAAATGGTAACCTTGAAACTATGTTACTATCAAAAATGGGTCACAGATATTAAGGTACAAGTTCTCTCAGCCTTCTTTTACAGGATGAAATATGAAATTTGTTTACCATTACTAGCAATCAATCTATAAATCTCCATAGAGTAATAATTTGCTCTTGATTAGGCTTCAGATGCATGGAATTTCACTCACTTCTTCAAGCTTCATGTGTGAATTTTCAGAGGGAATCTTGTCAAGGAAAAGTAATTGCCAACATATATGATCATTAAATTGACACAAAATTTGATCAAAAAGCACGAAAATACTATGTTTAAATTGTTTTACACAGAAAAGTGACACAAAGAGTTGGTATTGTAATGAAAACTAAAGCTTTCAATGGCAAAATAGGGAACATCAACTTGAGAAAAGGTGAAGTCAACTTTGCATTCTCTGCATATTTGGGCAAAATGACAGTCACTGTGGTGACTATTTCGCCTGAATCAGCCCCTAGTGTAGCGGACCCTGATCCATGCAGACATTTTTGCTACTAAGTCATCTGTAAAACTTGCATGACTTTATCAGTATCATAAGTAATGTGCTTCAATCTTATAATCCACATTGATCAAATATTTGATTTAATTACTCGGAATCCTCTTTAATATCTTGGCTCTTTTGTAAATTATGGTTACCGTATATACTTGTGTATAATCCCATTCCAACTGCAAACGGCATAGACCCAGATCTGCCAATGCATTATGCACTGGCAGATCTGGGTCAATGCAGTTTGTAAGGACTAATCAATAGAGCAAACAACATAGACCCTGATCTGCCGGTGCATTATGAGACAGCAGATCAAGGTCTATGTTGTTTGCATTTGGACCCAGCCCTACACGAGTATATATGGTAAGTACCATATTTGCCGGCCTATAAGTCGACACTTTTTTACCTGGAAGTCTGGGCTTCGTCTTATACTCCGAATCGACTTATATATGGATTATGTCATTGAAATTGCTCTACCGTATGTTAATGTAATTTTTCGTTCGTGAAAATCGTTGCATACAATGTACCAATAAATAATACCTATAAATAATACATGTACAGACCATCTTAATCATTTTCCCAATTAATCTGGAATAGCATAGTGATACCATTAATATTCATGAAACCAGAAGTTACTAACGAAAGTGACGAAGTCAAGGTGTTGATCTGGCTTCGTCTTATACTCCGCATCGACTTATATATGGATGAAGAATTGAAAATGGACGAAATTAGCGAATTCGACTTATACTCCGCATCGACTTATAGGCCGGCAAATACCGTACAGGTCTTATCTTATAATAAAACTTGTAATATTTATAGCCCTCAAAACTATGGTGCATGAATTACATTATTTTATATTGATATTTTGTGTCCAACCAGAATTTTGCTGCACATTATGATTGTTCTGTTAATTAGTATTACCATATATACTCATGTATAAGCTGATACCAACTGCAAACTGCATAGACCCAGATCTGTCATCACATAATGCACTGGCAGATCTGGGTCTATGCAGTTTGTAAGGATTAATCAGTAGAACAAACAACATAGACCCTGATCTACCAGCGCATTATGCGACAGCAGATCAGGGTCTATGTTGTTTGCATTTGGACCCAGTTTATACACGAGTATATATGGTATGTTCATTGGTAGTACAGCAATCACTCATTACAAGTCCCTTCATTATAACAAAGTTTCTGGTATGTTCATGGATTCCATTTCATTAAGTGATAGTAAAATTATGTGTATCATGTACTTCATTATAAGGGAGTCGCATTCTAAGGTGGAATACTCTATGGCTCCCATGGACAGCATTATAATGTAGGGTACTGTATTTCACATGTTTATGTCATTTGAGAGTGTGCTTTGTGTGTGTGTGGAGGTTGCATGGTTTAAGAAAAGTGGGATACAAAGCCTCTTTTCCTACTGCATTTGTCCCCTCTCAAGACAGACCACCCCCTAATCAGAGGCCAGCTTGCCTGACACTAAATTAGAATATATTTTTAGCATTAATCCCACTCAAGAGAGGTAACCCCCTTTTATGAGGCCAGCATTTCAGTGCAGAAGGGTTGACCATATAAGAGGGGGACCAATGTAACAATCTCACCATAAGCTAACACTTAGATCATGCCCACTTCCATTAGCAGTCATTTTTCTTGTATTATCATCTTGTTAAAACACACAAGACAAAAACATGCACATTTCTTATAAACCAATTGTAAATTTGAAGGAAGATAAGATGAGATTAATTTATTGTTGGCATGGTTTTAAACAATTCAAAATAAGCTTTAATGAGCTTTTTACCAACATGACATAAACACACTAAAAACATTAAATCAACACGGTTGCAAGACATAACAACACAGCATAATACATAAATACAATGGGTCAAATCACATAGCTCATAACTTTAAATATATGCAAGCAAAGCATTTTAGAAAAGCAGTAATTAAAGTGAATTTAGTATTTAGGTTACAAAAAAAACAGGTTAGGACCTGAAGGATCCTAAAAATAATTAAAACATTTGAAAGTCTAGGTAACTTAAATTATAAGTTTAATGTTAAATTAAATGAAATTAAAACCAAAGCACTAGTTTAGGACTAAAAGCATGCTGAGCTGCAAATTAAACCTTACATAAAAAACTAAAAACAAAAAAAAAAGGAGGTAACAGTAGGGCACTTGATCGTACATAAGACAAAGACAGTCAAACAAAACAGTAACATATATTAGTTGTTGTCTTCATGGCAGGAGAGTTTGGGGGTGGGGGGTATTATTTGCAGATATTACATTTATAGTATTTACCATTCCAGGATAAAATGAATGATCTAAATTAATTAAAATTGTATTCCTCTCTAAAGTGATTTGGTAACTCATTCCATAGAATGGCAGCTGCATATCTAAAAGATTTTTTGCCATACATTGAGGTTTTAATTCTTGGGACATCTAAAAATATTTGAATATCTAAAACTGTATTTATTGTGTTTAAAACATCTCCAATCAGCCAAACATTGGGGAGCACATTTATTCAGATTTGTAAAAGTCTCTAGAGTCAATCACCTAAGTCTATGCACATTTAGGGTTGGCATTTTTGTCTAAAGAGTTTATGGTAACTACTTGTGTAATCGTCGTATACAAATCTCAGAGCATGCTGTTGTATTTTTTCAAGTTCAGTAGTGTTCTTAAAACTGCAGAAGTGCCAGGCTAAAGGACCGAAGTTGAAATCCGAAAGGATAAAGATCTGTCAGATTGTCAGTTTGTTGGATCTTGTTAATTTTTTGACCAGCACATTTCAAGACAGTTAGTTGCCTTGAAGCTTTCCTACGAAGATTGTTTTGTATGTGAATTTAATTTCAGTTGAAAATCAATAATAATTTCCTAGCATTTTGACAATTTCTTCACAGTTTTTGACAGCATTGCTTATGTTAAACACAGATTTCATACTGAATGTCTTTTTACCTACAGGTAGTGCTTGAATCTTTTCAGGGTTGGCTTGTATTTTGTTCACAGTGAACTAGTCAGTGAAAAAATTGAAATTTATTTACAGGGAACCACTATCTGTGATTGAAAGAACAAACTTTTGCTTTTTTGTAGATAATATTTTGTCCAAATGTGAATTTAAAAAAAAAGAAAATGTTATAAATTACTTGAACCTTGTTTTGTAAGAATGTTTATGACTGTCTTGGTTATAGTCATGTTTATGACTGTCTTGGTTATAGCAGTGTTTATGACTGTCTTGGTTATAGTCATGTTTATGACTGTCTTGGTTATAGCAGTGTTTATGACTGTCTTGGTTATAGCCATATGTTTATTACTTTTGGTGTTAGCATGAATATTTATGACTCTTTTGGTTATCTCATGTTATCATATTTTTCCTTACATCTCATCCTATATCATTTCTGAATGAAATATGAATCTTTTCAACACTGATAAATTTTAGTGCTGATGTTTGAGATGAGTATATATAAACTTTGTGTATCTTTTTTTTTTTTTTGAGATGTAGATTTACTTTCTTGTAATCATATGGCCGATCAAGATCACATAATGTGTACATCATTGCAGTCATGTAGGTGCCTTTATTGATCATAAATAAAATATGAATTGTTATTCTAAAATTTAATACTAAAGTAGTTTTACCAAAATCTGTTAATTCCCAATCTTTGAATGATCTGCTCCTTAGTTGTCATCAAAAACTTCCAGACAAAAATTTATCGAGCACCATGAACTTTTACAGTGGCAGCTGATCACTAAACCAAGTCAAGAAAAGAGATGTCAGGTCTAACCATTACCAGTGCAGGGGGTAGTACAAATTTGTTCCAATACACAGCACTTTCATTGTGCAATCATAGCATGGCATTCAATCCAGTTTATACTGAATCCAATGTCTTGGTCATGTCTAAAAATATCAATGATTTTGTTGGATGTACATGTATTCCTTGAGGAATTTAAATAATGATCTTTCAAGGAATATTGATTGATGTGCAGCGAAATAAACTGAATAATCACCATTTAAAGGCATGTGTAATCAAATTATCAAAAATGTCACCTATTGCTGAAATAGTTGTTATTGTATGCCTATATGACCTGTATGATTCCTATTTTAAACATTTTATCAGAGATCATAGCACATGTCCTCTTCATTTCTCTATTTATCTATCTTCCTTTCTCATTTCTTTCTTTCATTTTTTTTCTTTGTATGTGTAACTTTTTTCCTGTTCCCATTTTACCATCATATGCATTCCTTTTTCAATTTCCCTACACAATTTTATCTTGGTAACTTGTGCAAAGTAGCAATTTTCAGTGATTATATTTGCTTACGATTTTTGGTAGCAGTATGAGATATTTTTCTTCAAAAGTTAATATCAGATATTTTATGTGTGGTACAGGGAACATTATATTTTTAGAAGTATTGGAGCCAATAGTGAAATGCATACCTGTCAACTTGTATGGGAATCCCGTAATTTGTACGGTTTTTGGGGGGATTTTGCCGTGTACAGCCGTACAGGCATTTTGTACGATTTTTTAATATTTTTAAAAATAAAAAATAAAAAATGTCAGCGATTTTCGCCAAGATCAGGATTTGACGGGGATTTTTATTTTCTTCATGAGATACAACGAGAATAGAACGTGAATCGCTTGAACCACCTATTAGATTACCCGAAATATTGATGTGTCTTTCACTTGCCGATTTGAGAGTTTTATTTCTTTATTCAAGCATGGAATTCTGCCCCCTTACTGGTCGACTGAAAATCAGGTTATCAGTAGGTGTAGTACCGTATTTACAGCATGTTTTCGGAACATCAGAAAACGCAGCCAAACATGTATTAGAGTCAAGATCGTATGTGTATTTTCCAAAAGAACCGCCATATTAGTAATATATCAATCCACGGTTTAACCCTCTGCTAATCAGTAATCACTAAAATCTACCCTACAAATGCACGCAAGCTTTATTTCAGTGTAATTAAGATATGAATACAAACTAAATAAAAAGATTTTGGAATTATGATTCTGAAGATATTTGTAAGAGAAACATTTTAGTATAGAGAGTAGAAATGCATGTATGATGGCTAGTCTTAAAGCAACAAGAGTGAGAGGCTCCATATGGGGGTTTGTGTTGTTCGTAAGCCTAGGAAGGATAAAAATAACAAGCAAGTTGCAATATACGAGTCAGAGTGATTAATATGTTGATATATTTTAAATAAAGGTGATCTATATGTTGTGGTTCTCTTCTTTTTTTTCCTCCCACCTAGCCGAGGGTAACTTCAAAGTAAGCATAGCTTGCCGACTCGAAACAATCGACTGCTGAAAGATTGTTTTGATGCAAGTCAGCGATTTCAAGGTGTCTAGGTGATAATTGTTAATAACATAACTTGTGGGATTTCTTTCACAGGTGTGTTTGGAAATAAAAGGCAGCCATCTGGATTTCATTTAAAGAGCATTCGATGTACCGAACATATAGCATCCACAATCAATATTTATCATCTACAAAGAGGTTAATTACCTGTAGAACAATAACTATGTTTAACCCGTGGTACATAATGCCTCGGGGATAATGGGTTTGTTTTGTTGCACAATGCCAATAAATTTACTAATCCATACAGTAACAATGATGAGTAATTATCCAATACATTTTCATACCTGTCAACTCGTACGGGAATCCCGTAATTTGTACGGTTTTTTTTGGTCTGGTGTACAGGTTTTTGTCTCAGGAGGTTGACAGGTATGGAAATGTGACATATTTTATACCACAGATATTTTAAATATAGCCAATACTATTCCCACTGCACCCCACCCATGTAAAGTTTTTCATCTGAACATGAAGTGTAAAGACACTTCAGGATGCTTGTGTGTTGAGCTGTGGTAGATCGGTTGGTAGAGCATTGGACTCATAATCTAAGGGTCATGAGTTTGATACCTGCCCAGGCCAACCTGGGTTGTTTGCCTCGGTATGTCGTTGGAAAAGGCACTTAACTCCTATTTTCTATGGCAAGATATAGCCAATAATGTGTTAAATGTGCCATTAAAAAAAAAACATTAGGATGCATGTGTCGATGACATGGAAAAATAGTAGTATTTGGATGACTTAATCTTTAAAATAAATTAAGTTCTTGATACACTATAAGATTTTTCACCCTCGCAAACCACAAAAGCAGATCCTGTGGAGCGAGAAGTCACCAGCCTTTTGACTTTGATAAGATCCCTCCAAGCTAATGGCATACTGTCTATGCTTCTATACTAAGAATAGTTAATATTTCTAATAATAGGCACTTTACTATATTTTAGCTATGTTGGCTTTTTGGCCTTGAAAAAATCAGTTAACTATGTGAAAAGGACAAAATTCAATCCTAATCCTAAGCAGAAATGATCAGACTTAGAGTGGTTACCTCCCTTGATATAGTTTTACAGCATCAGTGTAGTAATTCAAACAATAATCATTCAGTAGAAAATACTCGTACATGTAAAAGGTAAATATTTAAATATGTTCTGAAAGTATGTTATGAATATTTTAATCAATTTTCTATTGAGAGATAAAGAAAATAGAGGACTTCAAACATTTAATTCAGATTTTGTGTATTTGGGGATATTGATATTACTTATGATAATAAAAAAGGAACTCAATTATCAATATCTCACAATTTATGTTCATCTCTTTGATCCTGTTTAATGTACTGTATTATCAGAACACTCCAATCTATCAGTATTCTTGATGTTTTAATTGTTGAGAAGTGACCGTTGAGTCAGATATCTTTGTCAAAAATTACCATAATATACTCGTGTATAATCCAGCTCCAAATGCAAACAACATAGACCCTGATCACATAATGTGCCGGCAGATCGGGGTCTATGTTGTTTGTTCTACCAATTAGTCCTTACAAACTGCATAGATCCAGATCTGCCGGCGCATTATGCGATAGCAGATTTGGGTCTATGCAGTTTGCAGTTCGTGTCTGCTTATATGTGAGTACATATGGTATTTCATCACATAAAAGCATATACAGTTTTAAATTTTTGTTTTAGTTCATAGAAGTTTTGTTTTTCATGTCATAAGTAGAGCATCTAATCAAAGCTATTAAATGCAATTTTTTTAAGGAAAAATAAATTCATTTTGCAGGCATCAACCTAAGATCTCTATTATGAAAACAAAGGAAACCTAGGTACGTGTACCTGTTATAGAACATCTAATAGGTGACAGCTTGCATAATTATAAATATCTTTATATATAGATTTTTAAATTTAACATGAAGTATATTCATGGCTTCTTAGATGTCAGCTAGCTTCTGACAGACAAAAAGTAAACACAGAAGTGTTTAAAAAGCTGATAGATGGAGTTTTGATTTTCAAGGAAGAGATACAATTACTGCAATATCTGTATTAGGCATGTTCATATTATTGTTGGCTATATATTCTCCTTTGCTGGTTTGTATTATTCTTTGGCAGAATAATTTTGACAGAAATATGTATTTTTTCTATTATATTTAATTCAAGTATTTACAATGTAAAATAAAACATAAAGCAACAATTCTATGAAACAATAATGGAATTTGAAATCCAGGGTTTTTCAGTTATAATTTCTCTTGAAGCATACAAAGACATTTTCATTTTGTGTGTTGACGATGTGACTTTGCTGTATTGCATCATCATCAACTTCTGTCACCTTAGAAATTCCTGTGTTTTAGACTTGCTGCTGTTTTCACTTTTGTAAGTGATTTTACTTGTACAATTTGTTGGTAATGCATAATATTTATTTTTAACCATTCCTGAGTGATTCATGTCAGTAAATATAACTGTAGTGATTGTTATAACTGTAGTATCTTATGTACAACCCATGTTATAAAGTGTTATTTTGCAAAGGAATCCAGGTGATGGATACATTAATGTGACCTCCTTTCAGGCTGAAAATTCATTTGCAGTCTTTTTATCTTTAGAAAATAAATGAACAGTAAACAGCATGATTGTTGTAAGAAATGTAATTTCTACCAAAGTTTAAATAAAAAATGTTTCATATTTCAGGTTTGCTCCATCAGAAAGAATATAATGATCTATAAACAGAATATTTTGTTACTTACACATAATTCTATCATGATCACCTATGGATTTATGCTTTTTTTAGCTCATCTCTTTGAAGTAGAGGAGATATATTGTACTACCCCTAGTGTCACTGTCCACACAGATAAAAGCATATACATATGTACAGCCACACTGTATCTGAACCATTCTTTCTTCCTAGGTCCTGGAAAACAGTTTGGAATGGGTTTCTTAACACATACCCCTGTTAAGGGGGCTAACTTTGTACATACATGTACATTTTTGGCTAAGTTTTTTACATTTAGCTCAGTTTTTTTGCATACTGAATATATACTGTTATACATGTACCTGGAATCATGAAATTTGGAGAGGGGGTGCATCTACACTCTCATCACAAAAGGAGGCCTCTGTGATCCATATTTCTCACTTCACTGACTTTTTAAAATTGTGTTTTAAGTTTATTTCTCAAATTCTGTTCATGCTGTAATCATCAAGCTTGATGATTGTATGTATCTCTATTAGTACCATACCCTTACATCAAAAGGTCACTGTGACCTACATTTCATACATTTTACTGGCTTGGGTTAAGTTTTTGTGTTTTGTTGTGTTTAGTACATGATTAAATATGAATTTTGCACACACTCTCTCTCAAGAGAGAGCGAGAGTTATCCTCGGTTCATGAAACTTTTTGAGGCGATGGATTTTAATGATAAATACACCCTCTCACAAAAATAGCTCATGCTTCATTGATTTTTGTTTATTTCTACAACTCTGTTCATGCTAGGATCATCAAATTAGATGATTGTATGCATCTCTAATCCCTTACAACAAAAGAAGGTCACTGTAACCTGCATTTCACATTTTACTGGCTTAGGTTTAAGTTTTTGTGTTTAGCTCAGGACCAAAAGTGGTTTTTTGTACAGTGTATAAATAGTTGTACCATCATGAAAGTTTGCAAGAGGGTGCATCTTCATGAGTATTATGCCCTCTTCATAAAAGTAAGTCACTGTGATTCATATTTCATGTTTCTCTGACTTGGATTCAGTCTCAATCACTGTTTGTGCCAGAATCAATAAACTAGATGATTGTATGCATCTGAAAAGTAGGTCACTGTGACCCATATTTCATCCCTCACCAACTGGTAAATTTTTTTTTATACTTTTCATGTTTAATTGTTTTAAACTAGATGATTGTATACATTTGTCTTGGTACCAAGCCCATACAAAACTTGTCACTTTGACCTACATTTCACATCTTACTGGCTTGGGTAAGGTTTTTGTATATAGAACCATGAAACTTGGTGAGGGGATGCATCTTGATAAGCACTACTCCCTCATTTCAGTAGTAGGTCATTATGGCCCATATTTTACACATCACTGACTTGGGTTGAATTTTGTATTTGATGTTTATTTCTCAGGCACAGTTCATGCTAAAATGATGAAATTGATAATGATGTGTATCTTTGTACCACACCCTTGCAACAAAAGAAGCTCATCATGACCTATATTTCATCTTTTACAGGCTTTGGTTAAGTTTTGTGTTTAGCTCATGACCACATGAGTTTATTTGCATGCTGTGTGTGTACTATCCTTCAAAGTATCATAAAACTTGTAGAGTGGATATATCTTGATAAGTACCACACTCTTATTCCAAAAGGAGACCTGTTACCAGTATTTCATGCTTCAGTGACTTTGTTGAAATTGTGTGCTTAAAATTCATTTATTGGGTGCTGTTTATGTTCCAATCATGAAACTTGATAATTGGATGCATCTGTTAGTACTACACCCTAACAACCTGTTACGACTCTATGGTCTAAGAAAAATGTAACAGAAAGAAAGTGAAACCAACAAATCATGTAAAAAATCAACAAGCAATTTATTACTAGATAATTAAAATGAAAAATCAAAAAGTCACTTACAGTAATGTGTTTTGAAATCCTAATAATCCAATAAGAATGATTGTTCTAATCACAAGTCCTAAATATAGAATGTTCCGAATTCACGGCTGTGTCCTTGAATGATATGATGTGCTAATGGTCTCCAAAGTCCTGATGTACTAGTAATTTTTGATGTGCTGATGTCAAAATGAAGTATTCCAAAATATCTGAATAAGTTCACTTAAATTCCAAAATCATCAATTAAAAATCCAAAATCCAAAAGTTTGTGAGCACTGTTATAATCCAATGAATATTTAAAATAATTCCTCTCTTAGAATTTGGAATGAATTTTCACAACTCTAATACCTCTTTACAAGACTGATGGTAATGTCAAAACTGAAAAAATGTCAACCAAACATGGTATATATAAAGATTGGTCACATAACAGAATGTTCTAGAACATGAGTCATCTTAATGGAATTTTACTTGTAAACAAACTCAACCTTAACCTTCAAATTGAGAAAACATATTGATCAAAACAACCTAATTCAAGGACACTAGTTAAACATGTTTTTCCTGATAACATTAAGATTTAAGCAAATATTAAAGTGAAGAAACATTTATAATTTCCTAAAATATTTATAATATTATATAAACATCATACATAACACCTCCCCTCATAAAGAAAAAGAAAGATTTATGTAATAAAGCTTTCTTTTGAATATACATCTAATACTATAATAACCAAAATTACATAAGAACATGTTTTATGATACTGGACTTAATTACATCAAGCAATATTACATTTCTAGGCACGTGAGAGTGCATCTGCAATCACATTGTCTTTTCCCCTGATGTGTTTGATGTCAATGTTATATTCTTGCAATATCAAACTCCATCTCAACAATCTCCGATTTTTATCTTTCATTTTGTTGATGAAAGTTAGAGGATTGTGATCACTGTACACAATAATTGGAGAAAGAGCTGAGGTGACATACTCTTCAAAATGCTGTAAAGCCAATATCAAAGCCAAACATTCCTTCTCAATTGTGGAATAATTTTTCTGGTGCTTGTTTAGTTTTTTAGAAAAATAACACACAGGGTGATCCACACCACTTTTGTCTTCCTGAATCAATACTCCACCAACCCCTACATCACTTGCATCAACAGATAATTTAAATGATTGGCTAAAATTTGGTGCAGAAAGAACTGGTGCATTCTTAAGCATGGCCTTTAACTTGTCAAAAGATTCCTGACACTTGTCAGACCAATAAAATTTGGCTTTCTTACTCAATAAACTTGTCAAAGGTTCAGCAATTTTGGAAAAATTGGAACAAAATTTCCGATAATATCCAGCCATACCTAGAAATCGCATCAGTTGCTTTTTACAAATTGGAACTTGAAATTCAGAGATAGCTTTGACCTTAGCTTCTATAGGTTTAACTTGACCTTGTCCCACAATATGTCCTAAAAATGTGACACAAGCATGGCAAAACTCACTTTTGCTCAAATTAATTGTCAGATTCGCATTGCTGAGTCGATCAAAGAATTTTCGAATGGTTTCCAAATGATCTTCCCAGGTGTTGTTGTAGATAATGACGTCATCGATATAAGCGTCACAATTATCAAGACCAAATGTTATCATGTTCATCAGACGTTGAAACGTTGCAGGCGAATTTTTCATTCCAAACGGCATGACTTTATATTGATAAAGTCCATCTGGAGTTACAAATGTTGAAATTTCTTTTGCCCTTTCCGTCAGTGGAATTTGCCAGAATCCTTTTAAAAGGTCAAACTTGGTGACATATTCCGCATTTCCAATTTTATCAATGCAATCGTCCATTCTTGGGATTGGAAATGAATCAGTTTTGGTGACACTGTTGACTTTTCTATAGTCAGTACACATACGGAATGTATTATCTGGCTTGGGAACAAGAATACATGGTGAACTCCAGTTACTTTTACTTGGTTCTATGAAATCATTCTCCAGTAAATACTGAATTTCTTTCTTCAGATAGTTCTGTTTGAGAGGATTCATCCTATAAGGATGCTGTTTCACAGGAACAGAATCTACAATGTCAACGTCATGATAAATTTTACTTGTTCGTGTTGGAACATCAGGAAACAAGTGCTCATAGTCATGTAATAGCTGTTTTAGTTCATTTCTTTCCTGTTGTTGTAGATGTGAAAGTTTCTGGTCTAGGTTGTTCAATATTTCTGAATTCCGAAGATTGGTTATACCAGAGTCACTATAGTCTGATCGTACTCCATCGTTGATATCTTCACTGTGTGGGACAGGTGCAACTAAATTAACAGAATAATTAGCTGGGCTATCTCTGTCAAAATATTCCTTTAACATATTTATATGACAAAGTTGTTTCTGTTTCCGTCTCCCAGGAGTGTTAATGATATAATTTAAGTCATTTACTTTCTTTTCAACGGTATAAGGACCATAAAATTTAGCCTGAAGAGGATTGTGAGGTATGGGAAAGAGAGCCAGAACTTTGTCACCAGGTTTAAAACTCCTTTCCTGTGAATTTCTGTCATACCTTAATTTCATTTTTGACTGAGTAGTGTGAAGATTAGTTCTTGCTACTTCACAGGCCTTTGACAACTTGTATTTGAAATCAGAAACATAATCAAGAAGATTAATCTTTGAGTCTTCATTTGAAAGAAGTTTCTCTTTCAATAATTTCAATGGTCCACGGACAGTATGACCAAAAACTAGTTCAAAGGGACTAAAACCCAACGACTCTTGAACTGATTCCCTAACAGCAAACAACAACAAATGAACACCCTCATCCCAATCCTTTTCTGTATCAAAGCAATATGATCGAATCATATTCTTCAAAGTTTGATGAAATCTTTCCAAAGCACCTTGACTTTCAGGGTGATAGGCAGAAGATTTAAACTGTTGGATGCCTAGTTCATGCATAACTTGCTGGAAAATTCCAGACATAAAATTTTACCCTTGATCCGACTGGACAGATTTGGGAAGGCCAACAAGTGTAAAAAACTTCACCAAAGCTTTCACAATAGTTTTAGTTTTTATATTTCTCAGAGGAATTGCCTCTGGAAATCTTGTAGATGTACACATGATGGTCAACAAGTATTGGTTGCCTGACTTGGTTTTAGGTAAAGGACCAACACAGTCTACTATTATTCTACTAAATGGTTTATCAAATGCAGGAATAGGTTGCAGATGAGCCTTAGGTATCTTCTGATTGGGTTTTCCTACCATTTGACAAGTGTGACAAGATCTGCAGTATTTAGAAACATCACTTTTGAGTTTCGGCCAATAAAAATATTTCAAGATCTTGTGATAAGTCTTACGGACTCCTAAATGAACAGCCAAAGGAGTTTCATGGGCTAAATTAAGAATTTCCTGTCGATATGACTTCGGAACAACAATTTGATAGCTCACTGACCACTCGTTACCAGCGGGTACATCAGGTGGTCTCCATTTCCTCAGAAGGACCCCATGTTTCACAAAGTAACACACTGGAACTTGTGTGGCTTCAGTTTCACTAATAGCCCTCTGAAACAAACAAGATATCTCGGGATCTTGCTCCTGTTCAACGACAAGGGATTGTCGTTTGTCATCCTGATTAGAACAAAGAGAATGAGTTGCCAAAAGAGGATCACTGTGATCAATACCATTTGATTGATCAATACTTGAGGAAAAAGTGACCTCATCAAAAGACTGACCAATACATGTGTCAGCTAAAGGAATAATATCCTGATCAACATCAATCTCAAGAGCTCTTTTTGCCATAGCTCTAGTAACTGCACAAGCAGGGTACAAATCAGGGATTTCAGTTTCGACAGGATCAACTTTCTGATCCAAACAAGGCTTGTCAGTTACAAGTGGATTAACCACAACCTTATCTCCAGCTAGGTCATTGCCTAGTAATAAATGAACACCCTCTATGGGTAAAGAAGTCACTGCCCCAACAGTCACAGGTCCAGAAACTAAGTCTGATGCCAAATTTACACAATGGAGAGGAACATTTACAAAGCCGCACTCTACTCCCTGAACAAGAACACTTTCACTTGAAGAAGACTCCTCAGACAAAGGCAAAGTACCTGATAATAAAAGACTCTGAGAAGCTCCAGTGTCCCTTAATATTTTAATTGGGATAGGTTTGGCAGAATCACCAATAAGTGATATAGAACCTTCTGACATGAATGGTTCATAAGCCTCCAAAATAGAATCAGACGGGGGTTTGTTCGACCCAACAAATGTATTGCTTTCAATACAAGACCGTGACCTTGACCTCGTAGAAATAAGAGCATTTGGAAAAGCTCTGTCTTTTCTCTGTTGCTTATTTTTCAACTTGAAGTAATCAGAAATAACGTGCCCTTTCGTTTTACAATAAGTGCACGTAGGAAGAGATAAGGATTTCTGATCAGTCTTATCAGATGTTTGATTCCTAACAGTTGTGCTGTTGTGAAATTTGGAAGTACTCGAATGAGATTGAAATGGTTTTTTACCAGAAAACTGCTGAGGGGACGACTTATTGCCAAATGAAATTTTGTGAGTCAAGGAATAATCATCAGCCATACGAGCAGCATTTTCCAAAGTTTCCACATTCTGTTCGTCAAGATAGGTTTTAACATCACTATGGATGCACCTCTTGAACTCTTCAATTAATACGAGCTGTCTGAGGTTATCATAAGCTTGATCAACTTTCTTGGCTGAGCACCATCTATCAAATAATTGTTCTTTATCCCTTGCAAATTCGACATGAGTTTGTCCAGTTTCTTTTCTACAATTCCTAAACCTTTGTCGATATGCCTCTGGTACCAACTCATATGCTTTCAAGATGTACTCCTTAACCACATCATAATCAGTGCTTTGTTGTACTGACAGTGAAATGTAGACTTCACGAGCTTTGCCAATAAGTACACTTTGTAATAACAAAGTCCAATGCTCTCTGGGCCATTTCAAGTTTTCAGCTATTTTCTCGAAATGAAGAAAGTATTTATCTACTTCTTTTTCCTGAAAAGGGGGTACTAACCTAATATATCTAGTATCATCAAAACCTGAACTTGTGTTTAAAGGAGTGGAGTGTGCTCTGTTTGCCAGTTCTAATTCTCTTAATTTAAATTGCATTTCCCTTTCTTCTCTTTGCATCTGCATTTGTATTTGCCTCTCTTCTTTCTCTCTCTCCATCTGCATTAGCCTCTCTTCCTTCTGCATTTGTATCTGCCTCTCTTCCTTCTGCATTTGTAGCTGCCTCTCTTCTTTCTCTCTCTCCATCTGTATCTGCCTCTCTTCTTTCTCTCTCTCCATCTGTATCTGCCTCTCTTCTTTCTCTCTCTCCATCTGTATCTGCCTCTCTTCTTTCTCTCTCTCTCTCTGAATCTGAAGCTTTGCCAATTCTAAATCCATCTGGTTCTTTAATTCTAATTCCCTTAATTTCCTGTCAGAACCAGATACAGGCTTTCTTTTCAAACTTAAAGCACTATTTTCAAAAATTCCCTTTCCTACTAAATATTGAATTAAAATAATCTTTATTTCCTGTTTTGTCAATGTTACTTTTGCCTCAGATAGACTGTATTTTCTGGCAAGCTCGAGCAACTCATCCTTTCTCATGCATTCTAACCCCTCCTGGGTAGGTTTTGAAATGAAATTCTGAACATTAGATGCCATTGTAAATGCTTGCTGGTTTCACACAAAAAAATTTCTTTATATAAAATCTTTGCCAAAGACAAAAAAAATTCCGAGACAAAATCAATATGAATTTCAAAGATAAATTTAATATCTCTAATATGCTTTAATGAAATTCAGATCCCGGAAGACGAGCCCCCAATTTCTGCTACGACTCTATGGTCTAAGAAAAATGTAACAGAAAGAAAGTGAAACCAACAAATCATGTAAAAAATCAACAAGCAATTTATTACTAGATAATTAAAATGAAAAATCAAAAAGTCACTTACAGTAATGTGTTTTGAAATCCTAATAATCCAATAGGAATGATTGTTCTAATCACAAGTCCTAAATATAGAATGTTCCGAATTCACGGCTGTGTCCTTGAATGTTATGATGTGCTAATGGTCTCCAAAGTCCTGATGTACTAGTAATCTTTGATGTGCTGATGTCAAAATGAAGTATTCCAAAATATCTGAATAAGTTCACTTAAATTCCAAAATCATCAATTAAAAATCCAAAATCCAAAAGTTTGTGAGCACTGTTATAATCCAATGAATATTTAAAATAATTCCTCTCTTAGAATTTGGAATGAATTTTCACAACTCTAATACCTCTTTACAAGACTGATGGTAATGTCAAAACTGAAAAAATGTCAACCAAACATGGTATATATAAAGATTGGTCACATGACAGAATGTTCTAGAACATGAGTCATCTTAATGGAATTTTTACTTGTAAACAAAATCAACCTTAACCTTCAAATTGAGAAAACATATTGATCAAAACAACCTAATTCAAGGACACTAGTTAAACATGTTTTTCCTGATAACATTAAGATTTAAGCAAATATTAAAGTGAAGAAACATTTATAATTTCCTAAAATATTTATAATATTATATAAACATCATACATAACAAACCAAAGAAGGTCACTGTGACCTACATTTGTATGCTTTACTAAGTTAAGTATGACCACATAGATTCTTCCATGGTATATATATATCCTGGCCTTCTCAGAAGGTCCTTTCTGACCAGTGCAGTTGGAAGTAGGAATAAATATGTTCATTCAGTGGTAAACTTTCCATATTAATCACTATGCATTGCATATTGTGGTAGGTTACCCTCAACAGGTTGACAGTGTATTATATATGTAAATGAATATAGGAATTAGACAGTGGACTGCATGCTGCATGCTTTTCATGTGAGGCCTGGGATGTAGTATCTAATGAAGGTAATTATTGATGCATTGACTATTCATATACTGTCATTCTAAGGTTACTCAAGGCCTGTGACTTTCACCCATTAAAATTTGGCTTCTCGGGGTGGACAGTGATAATAGCTTCCAAAGCAGATTTTAAGAACAATAGTTTTTTTTTTAATATACAAAAACAACATTAATCACTGGTTTTTATCAGCATTATAGTACCTATACTTTGTTATAATAGAAAAGAATGTTCCTTTTTATTGTTTTAGGTCTTTTACACGCTTTCACAGTATGTATGTATGTATATGTATGGTTTAACAGTATGTCGGCACAATACTGGCTACAGAGTACTGACTAAAAGTTAAAATTTTGAAAAGATTACAAGTTTAAATGTAAAGATAAAAGATTACAAACAACTTGAGTTGGAAAAGGGGCCAAAATTTCATTGCCAAGATCACTTTAATCTGAAGTTATTTTCTGTATGATAATTAATGTTGACAGTGGCTACTGGGAACTTATGAAATCTTCGCAGAGGTGAGCTATGTAATCGTAGATTACACTGTTGTTGTTTTTTTACTCAGTAAGATTGTGAATAATAAGGTAGCAATAGAATGAAATTATACAAGTTTTTTTATTATTATCCATTTCCCATTGTTGTCTCAGCTACAGGTCCTTTAGTTACCGTATATACTCGCGTACAATCTCGAACCAACTGCAAACTGCATAGACCCAGATCTGCTATTGCATAATGCGCCGGCAGATCTGGGTCTATGCAGTTTGTAATGACAAATCAGTGAAACAAACAACATAGACCCTGATCTGCCGGCACATTATGCAATGGCAGATCAGGGTCTATGTTGTTTACATTCAGACCGGAATTATACGCGAGTATAGACGGTGATAATAACTTAACAATGTGTGAAAATAACTAGCCTATGTAGTCATCCAAAAAACAAAGTCTTTATTTATCTTTTTCTAAGTATTTCAGTATACATTACTTGTAAATTTAGGAACAAAGGAACTTTAGGTGATATTGAAGGGACCCTTCTTAAAATAGGTTTTTCCAGATAACATGTGCCTCAGCATATTTGAAGAGTATTTCTATAATCCACAGATTTATGATTAAGTTAATAATTATGAATTCAAAGGGCACCATAATAAACCCAAATAGTGGCATTAGCTATCCTTACCATTTCCAATAGGCTGTCACATTTTTCAACTTATTTTCAGTCATCATCTGCTGGCCTGTGCATCATCCTGTAATGCAGGGGTCTCCAAACTATGACCCACAGGCCGAATCCGGCCCACGGCTTCGATTTGTACTTTTTTTAAACGATTTTGCATATATTTAAATTTTTCACAGTTGCTTAGACCCGCAAACCCCCTTCAAAAATCTGGCCCTCGTCTTATAAAGTTTTGAGACCCCTGCTGTAATGTATGAGTTGAAAATTCATAATTTCTTTCATTTTGGAATTATATTTGCAACATTATACCTATGCAGAGAGATGGCTTTAAATGTATGTACTTAAAATGTACCAAAATGCATTAATAAAAAAAATTACACATGTATTTGCGAGAAGACTCTTAGAGATAATGCCCAGTACCCCACATTATGGTTTCATCCTATTATAGCATGATGTTGATATTTACAATATATAAATTAGTTTATGATAATAATAATAATACAACCCACAACTGGTGTTTTTTTATAACAACTTGTCAAATCAAGTTGGTGTATGGTACTAAAATGAATAAAAAAATGAAAAAGTAATTTCATATATGTTCTGCTGTGCAATGTTATGTAAATATAATGGATGACAATGAAATATGTTTGATTTAGAGTTACATATTTTTGTGAAAACCTATAATAAATTTGAGGCATTAATGAATACAACTTTCCTTTATTTAGTTATGGTTTTCTTTATTTCAGTCAGTCTGCCTGTCTCCTTTCTTCTTGTATAAAAGTATATGAAATGTACATATAACTGTTATCTTGATTATGAGATGGGGAAACAGTGCAGAGTAGTACTTTAAAGACACATACTCCTAACTAAATGCCATTTTATTCAGCTTGCTAGATTTTTCCTGGGGGGGGGGGGGGCATATACTGTTTAAAAAACAAATCCCTTCTAGTTTTTCTTAATTTGCGTAAGTTAGGTGAATTGACTACTTCTGTCAATAACATATTCCAGTTATGAATTACTTTATGAGAGAAGTTTTTAATGATTTTGGTCATTGCAAATGGTTTAATGAGTTTATTTAATGTCCACAAAGAGGTCAAGCTTATAGGCTGAAAACTTTATAAAATTTGGATCTATAAAGACTATGAATGAGTTTATAAGTCTCACACATATCTTGTTTGCACCTATGGTGTTCTCAGTGTTCTATTTGTATTGACTCTCTACATAATTCGAGGTACTTTGCATGGGCAGTCTCCAAGTTTTGAATATCATATTTATATCTTGGATTCCAAGCTGGTGAACCATATTCTAAAACTGGTCAGACAATGGATTTGTATAAAACTTGTTTTGTTTTTCTTGCTAAAGTTGGAGAAACATCTACAAATGAATCCTATTCTTTGGTGTGATTTGGAGACAATATTAAGTTAATGTGGTTTCGAGATTTGCAGATCATCAGAGATCAAAACTCCCAGGTCTCCTTTAGAAACAGTTTTCTAAAATTGGTTGAGTGAGTAATTGTATTCTGAAAGTCTACACATTTTCAACACTACACATTTGGTTTCATTGAATTTTAGAAAAAAGTAACTTGGCCCATGCTGAGAGAGTACAAGTCTTCATCGGGAACATTGCAGTCGATCTTATCATTGGTGTTTCTGTACATTTTTTCAAACTTCTTAGCAGTGGAATGAATCACATCTAGAATGTTGGTAACATATAAAAGGAATGGTATTGGGCAGAGAATGGATCCCTAAAGGACACCACTAGAAACAATTTTCTAGAACGACAGTCCACCATGTCGAATTACTATCTAATGCCTACCATTCAAAAAAGAATCCATCTCGGTACATTCCATCGAATTCCTACTTGTCTCATTTTATGAACAAGTCTCTTGTGTCAGTGTTGAACAGTATCGAAAGCCTTTGCAACATCTAAATAGATGACATATGTTTCTATAGATTTTTCAAAAGACTTCGACCAAATATTTAGGCATTCCAAATATGTGATGCAATAGCTTTTCTTTTCGAAACCATGTTTGTGGCATGAAATAATAATTGTTTTTTTCAATTAAGCTCATGATACAGTCCTAAACTAGACATTGAAGATTGAAGTATCTTGACTAGTCAATGACACTGAATGATAATTTTTTACTTCTGTCAATGAGCAATTCTTGAATAAAGGACTTTTTTTATGCAAGACCATGAATGAGTGGATTTTCCAGAGAAATAATTTTGTTAATTCACTGGAGTGGAAAACCAGAAACATTTGTTTTACTGCCCTGCCAATTGACATTGATAACATTATGACCAAGAAACTTGAGCTAATTTTAGATGCTTGCTTGGACTAGTGGTAAGTATGGCCGCCTCACATGCAGATGAACAAAGTTCAAATCCCATAATGTGCACATACTTTTTTTCTTCAATTTTTTTAAATAACTTTTTTAAAAAATTTATGTTCAGTTTTACCTTGAATTAGTAAGGAGAATTATGTTACTAAAGATTTTATTTTTGTGTGAATTTACAAAAAACAAAGCAGAACATAAACGGTAAACCGCTGACATTATCTAATGGGATACAGTAATAAATCTGCTACATCAATCTGTTATACATATTGCTGGCCAATACGTTTGAGCATACAATAAAAAGAAAATGTGCTTGCTCCGAGTGGGTGAAAAACTCGAGTATGTTCACTCGTGGCTTCGCCACTCATGAAAATACAGTGTTTTTCATCCACATATTGAAATATATCCGTTATTCACTGTTTCAAGCAAATATCATCTCTAACATTGGCGTCGTGCCAGTTTTGTGGAACGGCGCTTTCGCAGATAGACAGGCTAAAGTTACATTGGAAAAGGGACGTAAAAATCTAATCACTTTTACAAGACTTTAACATGAAATGAATCAAGACCACGAACGTTATAATCTTTAAAGTTTTTCAGCTTCTTCCTGACAATCACGGGTGTGATATTTAAATCTGTTACCGCCGTGGTAACACTACTGTTAGCTTGGGACAAGGAATAGTCTAATTCGGGTTCAGAAGTGAGAGCAGTCAGAGATGAAATTCTCTTTCAGTGTCCCAGCTTTCTGAAAATCATCAGAAATTTTCGTTTCATTAACTTCCAGAATTGCCACAGAACTGGAAGAACGAGTGATGTGCATAGTATGATTCCAAAAGCTTTTGGGGTTGGACTTAATTTGAGATTCGAATTAATTTTAGTTGTGTGCTTTTACCAGTGTTACAGTATCGCAAGTTCTTCTTTATTCCTCGTCAAACAGAATTGTATCACTTTTCAAACCAATATCTCTGTAGCGTATCCATGATTTCTTCTTTGACTCTATGGACTTCGCAATAATTTTATATTTAATCGAATGGGGGTGGGGGGTGGGTAAAGCTCTTGTCTTTTGACCATATTTGATTTTTTTCACGTGCAACTTGGGAGTCAACTAAGTAGTAGTAAATGAACTTTAAAATGCCCCAACATTCATGTATAAGTTGTTCTTCAAAATAAAACGTCGCAGTCAATATTACGAAAATATTCTGCCATACATAGCCTTGTAGTTACTTTTCGAAAAGATTAAATCTTATGTCACATTCCGAGTTTAAAGTATGACTCGTAAGTTCAATCCAAATAAAGGAGTGTATACAAAAGAAGATTCAGTTATTTCTGCAGTAGTCAACAACAATAGATCAATAATATTACTGCCTCTTGTTGCAGATTCCACTGTTTGATACAGCATCTTTTCAATGATCATATTTAAGAAACTCTTAGCTAGGAGGTACTTACTGTCCTGTCATCCCAATTAATCAGTCTGATGTTGAAGTTAACCACCATAATACAAATCTTTATGTAAACTCTAGAAATGGATTCAGTGATTACGTTTAATATATTTTTGTCATCTCTTTCCGATCTACAACATACCCTAACTAATAGTTGTGAATCTGATGAGGGACTCGTAATCCAGCACATTTCTGCATCTACATCATGTCCAGATGGTTGAGGGTTGATATTACTTTTAACAATTATTAAAACTCCGCCTCTATCAACTTGAGTGTAAGTACCATCACTATGAAAGATCAATAGCTTGTTCCTTCTAAAAATTGTATAACCCGAGGGAGCAAATTCATGATTTGGAAGTGTGCTATTGAACCAGGTTTCAACATCAGACGTTAAAACAAATTCTCAGAACTTTGCCACTTTGTTAGTGAACATTGTACATTAAAGGAACATATGTACAGATATACTGGAGGTATCATACTTTGGTGCTGACTTTATGTTTTCTGGCTGCTAACCTCCGGTACCTCCTGAGGTCGGCTTCTGTGGACACTTTTCCGTAATAATCTGTTTCGTATAATCATTCGATTTGGGTCTGTTTCTCGTTTCTTGGTTAATTGTTTACCAAGATCATGATCTCTTTCGCTCTCAAACATGGTTTGGTCAAGTCAGATGAAAATGGTTTTGCCATTTTCATACTGAAGATCAACTTGATGAATGTTTGAAATTCTTGCTAGAACGTGATTTCTGATGTGAGAATTCTCCAAAATTAATTCTAATTAACGGCGCTTTTTGCTGGTTTGGAAGGTAAGTTCGAATCATGCTCAATGTCTGTGCCCTGTGATGTAGGAATATAAATATTTTCAACTGAAACATGCAATTCTTCATCTGTATTAGGATTGGAGGATTGAGAGTCAGAAATTCTATTGTTCCCTTCAGTGATATCTTTCTTTTTTCTCTCCTCCTGACACTTGTAAATTGTTCATATATACATACTGCCTCTAAACTATGAATGGTAACAGACTTCTCATAAATTTCAGGGTATTCAGGGAGGCCTCTTATCACTATATTTTTTTCTTCTTATCTTTCTCTATTGGTTCTTTGCACGTACGTTTGTACTATTGATTTTTTTTGGAAATGTCACGAGGAATGCCAGTAATCTTGACATTGCGTGCTTTCATTTACCCGTCAAATTTATTTAATTCTTCTAGTGGAACTATGATTCGCACTTCACTTTCAAGTACTGATAAACGATAACGTAACAAGTTGAAAGTATTCACTGCAACGATCTGCGAAGATTTTATCTACTGGTATAGCTTGCATTGCAGGTCTAGACAATCTGAACAAAATCAATGCATATCGGCTCTTCTAAAGATTTCGCATTGATCTTCTTGAGCATGAGCACACACATAATACATATCCATGCACTGCACCGCTTGCATTGTAACACTTTGTAATCCGTATTTCAAAAAACATCACTACAGATTTTCAAGTAGCACTAGCAAGTTCATCATCTTGGGCAATGCTTGAGTCTGCCTGACTATCAATATTTGAGTCTGAGATTGAGAGCCTTTTACTGTATTCTTTATAAGCCTACGCTGTGTGTCGCCATTTTTAATCTTACCGTCTCGCGATTATGAATCTTACGGTCCCTGATGATTTATCGGAAAAGGCATTGCACACTAATGTTATGAGACTGCACTGTTTTACCTGTTGTCTATGATACTGGAGAGTTAAGTTGCACTAAAAAGTAATCTTCACAATTTGCAAGAAATATCTATTTCAGGGTCCCTACCTCAATCAGAGAAAAAACATCATGTCTACCAGAAGTCATGTCAAGAGGTTAGTTCAATGTTCATTCAAGACAATTAATTCACTTACTGACATCTGATATGCATACAAATGTGCAATCGAGTCTTTAAACAAACTTGTCAAAATACAGCCAGGGGTAATGTTCCTAGTGAGTAATGATAAGCCGCTAATGTTGCTGTGGTAAGGAATCCACGTTACAGGTGTGCCACCACAGTGGTTCCAAATATCTGGAGCATTAGGCTCCCTTGTTCTCGATTTTGACCATGCATATTTTGAGATTTACAAAGAACGCGTATTAGAATTGGTACGTGTATTAAAATTGGATGTTTTCAACCCCTCTCGAAGCGACATCTGCAGCGCCTCCACTACCCCAACCCTGTTGATATGGAACAAAGTGGATCGTCAACCCTTGGCTAGCGAAGCTGACCCATGTTACAAAGATCCTTTTCTCCCTATGAGGCATTACAATTCATAGGCATATTTGTTCATAGGCACAATCTGTTTGACTAGCAAAGATGAATATGGATCTTTAGAGTTTTAAAAAAAATCTGGCTTGAAGGAACTGTATACACTTTCTTCAGAAACATGATTTAATCATTGCTGTTTTATTTTACGTCTAATTTCACTTATTAAACACTCTGATATTGATACATTATAGGTACTATTATAGAGGTTGACAGCGGCATAATTTCTTAATCTGTTGTCCTGTTTATCCTTCACTTGATTAATCTATTTCTAATCCACGTATTTCATGCTTTTCTTCTCCTTAGAATTTCAGATGCCAAACCGTTCTTTTTGTTTATTTTGCTAACATCTTTCCTTAATATATCAGTTTGCATTACAAATGCCCTCCTCATCTGGCAGGACGCGCTAAGATAGCATACTATCTTTTTTGTTTGTAAAACTCACCTTGTGTGCTTTTAGCTTTTCTGAACGACTTAGTTCTGAATGTATGATAGAAGTGCAGTATAAGTTATGCTTGTGAGACTACCACCCCCGCCCCAGCCACTAATAAAGAATTAAAACAAAGAGTACCAAAAGCAAACACGCTTTTAAAAACCATACGTGACTTATCTGGTATATTATTACACCTGACCATTAGACCACCTACAATTGGCAAAAAAGGCTTTGAACCAGTTCTATTGGTATTTTTAATTAAGAGGTTTTACTGTATTTAACAAGATATTTGAAATATTATAAATGGACGAAAGAGAGAGAGAGAGACGCAAATGATGTAAAGGTGTTTCTCTTGGAAAACGTGAACTTTGCGGCAGAAAGAAACCATTACGAATACTGTAAATCCCACTTGCTCGCGTTACGTGTTGGCACCAGCGCTTGACCATGCCTGCGATGCGGCATCGGAGTCAAATCGCGTAATCAGCTATGCGGACCATGTGGATATATTTGCAAGTATTATCACGCGCGCCGGCGAAGACTTGCCAATGCGAAAGTGGAAAACATCATTGAGGAAGAAGACAATGAAGTCAATGAAATAAAATCAAGGATTGAAGCGATTGCGGGTTCTTATCCTGGCAAAGTAATAATAATATTTCAAAAATTTATTGCTGAATAAGCAATTAGATGATACTTTTTTTAAATAAGCGAATGCCTACCGTGAATCAGCTTAAGCAATTTGCGCGAGATCATGGTTATAATGTTACCGAGAAGTGTAAGGAAAGCTGATATACTTACATTATTAGGACTTCCACTGGACGAACCATGGTTAGTTGTAAGATAACTTCGTCCAACGGCAGGGCAATTACGTAGCAACATTCTTTAAATGTTCCCGTGTTCCATGCGGGTTTTGCTGCACTGTTGTCAGATGCGACTGAGCCGCCAAAGCTATATCGTGGCAAGGATTCGGTTGAGGTGTTTGTTAAATCACTCGAGGTTACAGAGGAATGGATTCGACAACAGCTTTCCTCGCCATGATTATGACCTGCAATGACATTCGCGAGGTTCCTGCGGCGACCTATTGTTGGATCTGCGATGGTCCCTTGGACAAGGATGGTGGAGCTGAAAGCTCTAAAATGCGATGATCCAACCGGTGCCCGAAGGTGAATTTCAGTGGATTGATCCCGCGGATGTGGACATACACAAACACATATACGAGTACGACAGCAACAACAACCATAAATACTTCTTCGAAGTCGATTTGGAATACCCGGACGAGCTTCATCAAGCACACAACGATTATCCACTGGCCATGGAAGCGCTCTCGGTGGCCCGTGAGTGGCTGTCACCGTACCATTGTGCACTCGTGGATAAACGGCGAAGCGGTTTCGGGGGCAAGTTCGTTGAATGCACCAAGCTGGTTGCGAACATGCGACGAAAACTCAACTATGTCGTTCACGTACGAAACTTGCAGCTGTATCTGCTGGATTTATTTTAGACCCCACAACTGGCGAAATCTCGGGTTGAAAGTACCAGCGAGGTCAAATGATGCCGAGATGGACACAAAATGGTACAAGTAGGTATTCAGGGAGATTATTGGGTATCCACAAGCCCGCCGTCCCGCGTGGACACCCTATGAATGCATGCTTGATGCATTTGAAGCTGGAGAATTTATGATAAACACACAAGAGAGAAGACGCACGAAACGAGGAAACGGTGTAACTCTTCCACGCGAACCCAAACCTAGTAAAATTTCCCATGCCGTCACTTCCCCCACAACGTCCACGCGAACCCGAACCTGAACTTGAACTTGAACGCGAGTTCGAACCTAAACTTGAACGCGAGCCCGAATCCGAACTCGAACCAGAAACATTTTTTCTAACCCGAGAAGAAATTGTCGAACAACAACTCAGGCGAGAATCAATCTAGCGAAAACGACTTGAGCAAAAACAACTTAAACGCGAACAAAACCAACTCAAAAACATTCGCATGAACCAAGTGCAACCTAAACCCGAACCTTAATTCGACGAACTCACGTGGCGTGGAAAAGAACTGGCTAAGCAACTTAAATGAGTTCGCTAGCGAAAACCACCTGAAGGAAAAGGTCTTGGTGGACCTTTTTCCCCCCTCGTGTGTGACCAGCAACAGGTCCACGAACTCGTGGACATGTTGGAAACGCTCGTCGGATCGGTTTGCGCCGGTAACAACGCGCCGGAGGTCATCAATGAGGCCACATCGATTTGTCAGCGGTTGCTCACAGATCACATCATAGACACGGGGACGTTGGACGCGTTGATGCACTAACTCATTGAAGACATCAATGATGTATATAGCACCGATGATGAGTTCTGAGTAGACACTCCTCGTGCTCCACGAAATGAATGCCGCGATTCAGCGTGTCGTTGCAAATACAACCCGAGTGTTACCTCGATGATTACAATCTTGTCAACGAAGACAGAATTCTACGTGTTTTTTTCGACGCCGATATCCACCGGGGAATCGCGCACACTCGAAATTGCATTAGCGTCGTTCCGTGTTTATTACAGTTGGCCTAATATTCGATCGCGGCAGTAGGGGGACTTGACGCGAATAACTCGCTCGTGTTCTCGTCGGACGGTGATGCAACCTGGAACGTTGAATCGATCAATGAGGAGATCTGACGGAGGATTTCGTTGGTGACCGGAAAAGACTAAAATTTTCATACACGTAGACGAGCATAAACTCCAATACGCGACATCGCACAGTCGTCCTTGAGACCGGTTCTTGGTTGGCCCGAAGATATTTCCAAGATTCCCGCTGACAAACAAATTCATCGTGCATGACTCGGGGAGTCCGGATACTATATCACACCAGATATTGTCAGGATCACCTCGACGATTCAGGTTAATCTAACTTTTGACGTCATCAGCGGCAGCTAGCGTTCAGGTTCATCCGCGCGAAGCGTTACATAATGTTTGGGTTTTTCCCGAATGCGCCCTCGGGTGATCTGCTGTTGATTACTCCCACTCCCATTACTTCCATGTAACAATCCCCGATTGACTCACATACGTTTTTCATTCGTGGACCAGGACGGGCACTTGTTTGACCTGCGCGTGGAGATTCTGGCGATACAACTGTACATTAGAGATCGACCTGATATTTAATGACGATCGTACGCGTACCTGTGACACCCATCCGTGTTGTCAACGCGAGAAAACCCGTTTACGCGACATATTACGGAAATGGCCTCAGTGATGTTTTTCTGGAATTTTTTGCTAGCGGGCCTGGTCTCGCGCGCTGCACCGATCGCTAAACAAGCTGCAATGCCAGTCGTTGATAGCATTAAAAGCACTGCTGTGGATCGGTTTATAAATCTGGGATCGCAGGTGGTTTTGTCAATTCGAGACCGACTACGACGATTAGCGCGGTAATTTCGGGGGGTAGAATGGAAGGTTCCAGTTGCGCTTCCATCGACGTCAACAATGCCTTCGCCGGAAAGTAAAATCATCAATGAAGCTGTTCAACGACATCTGGCACAAGCCAATACTGATTCGATGATTGCAAATCTGGTGATAGGAAGCTGATTACAGTTGTCTCGGTTAAGGCATTAAACGAAACCGATAATGTATAAAGTTTCCTGATGGCAAAATTCAAAGATATATCCGATACCGCGTGGGACATAGACGCGCCTGTGTTGCGAGATAGAAGCGTTCAAAATTACCACTATTACGCGTACGAGACTAGGGTTCCAGACGAGCGTGGGCGAATAGAACTTCAGGTTCAGGACACATCTCAGTATTTTCCGTGCGAGGCATTCTTGGAAGTTCAGGAAAGCTTTACGAGCCGACAACAATGCCGCATACGGCGCCAATAACAAAGTCGGATTTGTCAGCAATGGCATCATGGCGTTGCTTAACAGCGCACGTTATCTCATCGGCGGAAAGGAAATCGAAGCATGTTTGGACAACGTCGACGTCGCTGCAACAATTTTCAGACTCGCCCATTACAGCAAGGATTACACGAGGTCCGCTGGCCCGTCTATGATGTTTTACAAGGACACAACCGAACATACTGATCGTATCAAATACAACTTAAACCAGGGTTGTCAAACATACGGCCCGCCAGACTCATTATTTATTATTATTATTTATTATTATTTATATCAAATGTGGCCCGCCATAGCAAATGAGTTCGACACCCCTGACTTAAACGCAACAGGTGCCGTAACTGGAGACAATCCCCAGTTCAACCTTGGCTTTGCAGCGCGACGAGACCAGATTAACGATGACGGGAATTTTTCCTGCACGATTCCATTCATACACATAGCGTCCATAGACCAATTTTGATTTAGTCGCGATGACAAAATCAATCAAACATGTCCGATGGGTCTTCGTGCGAGATGAACTTGCGTCGATGATCCCCCGCGCGTGGGAAAACCTGCCTCGTCAACCTGGTTTCGTCTAGGGGACCTGGAACTTACTGGGTCACATATGCGGTAACGCCTCGACATCTGTTGTATTTGTACTCGTATGGGCTTGCACCGCCACGTGAAGTCGATGATTATCTACACGGTAGCTTCGCCACTCAACGTTCCCGGTGCGCCAGTGCTGGACGACAAAGTCGTCTACCATTGTTTTATACAACTCTACCGTTGCTAACTCGAACAGACTGCCCGTTACACGAGCTTAGCTCTGCTTAAGCATCACTCGTTATAACACATCTCAGTTGCAATTGCATCGACATACAAGACATACGTAGATGTGCACCTAATAGTCATAGCCAGTTCTCCAGTTATGTTGTTACATATGTCTTGTTTTGAATAGTGCGAGAAGCGGGTTGTTTAAGTGTTCGCCGCACACACACATACGCACACAAAATTACAAAAAGCTAGTGTTTATCTGTAAGAAAAAACACAGGTTAAGTTGGGGGCTTTTTGTTTGTTATTTTTTAAATTATATAACCCGTAGTGTTACGCTGTACTGCTATGTAAGACTCGAGGGTAAAAGTATTGCCATTTAAAGGTATTGTAACAAAAAAAAAATCTTCACCATTTAATGCTGTTAAAAGCTTGAAGCTCACGTAACCAATTGCTTCATGTGCGACATTTTTAAGACTCCGTTTATAAAATATATTTCTAACATTTGTCGAGCTTTCCAAAGAAATAGTTATCTTTACTGAAATTATCACGGTTATCCATATTCTTTCAGCATATAGGTAAATGCGAAAAAAGAAATACCAAGAAGCGAATTTATGTATGGTATGTACGTATGCCAAATAGTCACGAGAAATTCTCAAGATAATAGACATTTGCAACTTTCTTGATAAGCAAAAGCAGCCCAAATGTAGAATCGTTTTATCGTTACCTAATTAATAATTAACATATACATTACTGGTTTCCATATGAATCAGCTATGCTCATAAACACGACTACTCACCGCCAAAGCATAATTTTGATAAATGCATTATCACCTGTGAAATGTTGTTTCATTCCCTTCACATGCATAAACTTAAACAATTTAGAAGTTTTATTTACTCTCTGGAAGCTTTATGTACATGTTTACCCAGTCAAAGTGATTTTTTCATGCAGCACACATTTTTAGGTGTAGAAAGTGATAGTAGTTTTGTTTCCAATTATACTGGTTAGAATACTTGTTTTTGAAGCGTTGAATAATGGGCTATTTAAATTGCAATTGCTCTTTTTCCTTATTTTAAATTTCATCAATCATCAAAATACTTAGGCTTAGAGAAACACTACAGGTGTTGCTTTTCATGCCTGCTTCCAATTTTTAGAAGTTTCGAGTGTTATGGTATTCTTTTCAGTCAAGATTTTGAGAATTAATATCCTAGTGCCAAAGAAACTAGTATGATCCGGGCTATAAATCATCAACATCAAACTTCGATTCGCAGATGTACACAAAATTAAACTTGTGATTTAGGCATCCTTAAATTTTAAAATTTATCATCTTACTTAATGGGAGAAAAAGTTTGAGACAGCAAAGTAATTATTTGGTTAGAGGTTACAATTTTGAACTTCATAAAGTATATCGAAAAATATATTGAAAATCCTTGGTCCGAGTTCTAGTATTCTGGAGCCCAGTGCGTCGCTAATCACTTGTAGAAAATGCAACTCATAATACGAGCATGCGTGTTATGACGGCAGGCGCGAGCGCCTGAAGGAGGTCTTGTTGTTCTGCACCTTCTTCAGTGTCCTTGGGCATAAATAAACGGTCGAAAGAGGACTTAATTTTCAAAAATTAGTAAATGTCCGCTGAACAAACAAGGCGGTCGCCTCAAAAATTTAAAGATACAAAATAACCGTTTGATGATGTGGAACTCCTTTTCTTGACTGGCAAAAACAATTACATGTAAAATACCTGAAATTGTTAGCCATATTTTACATTTTTTTCTCTCATTTGTTCATTATTTTATTATTTCATCCATTTTTACTGTCTTTTATTCGTGAAGTAAAAAATTTCTGAATTCATTCTTAAAATTTTCCAGGGTCGTCTACGTGAGAAGCCATGTGTGCTAACATTGGTTCCACAAGCAAACCAGCAAGGAATAAATAAAAAAGTACATAAATTAAAAGGTTACAAGTTTACATTTATTTATTTATTTATTTTACCTTCTGTCCACAGCCTTAAGAACAGTCGATAGAGGTCTTATTGTCCTCAAATTCCTTAAAGTCCGCAGATGCATTTATTTATGTATTTTTTTAATTATTTATTTATTGTAAATCGGTTAACTAATCACTATTGCTTATACAATGCCTCTTTATGAAAATAGGTAGGTTGTAATTTTCCAATCATTAAACGGATATTTGTCATTATTTGCAATCTTTTGAGACGACCCCATTTTGGTATGCGAACATTTAGTAATTTGCAGACATTAAGGCCACTTTCGTCCGTTCCTTAATGTCCGCGAACATTAAGGACGATAAGGAAAATACGACCTGTCGAAAGTATCCAATTCAGTCCACACGTCTTTATTCCACTTGTTATGTCGTACTATTTCTTAAATTGTTTGATTAGATGTAGTATCGATTACCTCATGGCCACGATGCAAACTTTTAAAATAATTGCCGAAAGGGGAAATATAATTGCCGGCATATCGTAACCGATATGGAAATCATCTTGACCAGCAAACTTTCCTTCTTTCGACGTAAGCCAAAGCAAACACGCTGGGGAATGAATAAGCCTCTTAATTACTGATTCTAAATTTATTCCATTATTTTGGAAAATCTTTTAAAAACAACAGCAAGATTCTCAAAAACAACTTGAAGCACATTTCATGAACTGAGCGAGGTTATGTCAAGAGTTACTTGTATTACAGGTGGCATCTACAGCAGCCAGAAAGTGTCACTTTTTAGGGAGTCGATGGGATGTGGAAAGAACACTGGAAAATTCTCTAACAATGTCACAGTCGAATGTTTAATAAAAAAAACAATAAAACCAGGTCGTAGGTTGGTGATATCGATTTTTTTGTTTTCTTCATTGCATGGAGATACTTGGGGGCTTTTGGTGGTTTGTAGTTAAAGGAATCAGAAGACAAAAGACAGTTTAATGTGGCTGAATGAAAACTGCACAGTCTGTAACATGTAAAGTGAAATACTTTCAGTAAGGTTTCTGGCGAAGCTATAGCAACCGGATTTAGGTAACGTGCCGGATGTGGGTACCGTGACGTTATTCCAGATGACTGATGCTTTACATGTAGTATCGAACTGAATTGCTGTGATTGCAGGGTAGATCAATTTTATGCAAAATTTATTTTCTCTTTTACATATATATGATAATCTAAGAACGAAATATGTATTTAAACAAGTGTCACATTTCGATAATCATTAGTTGAGTTTTAATTGGATAAACTCTGTGATTCACTAAGTAGTGGTTCAGTGTAGACCAATGATTGTCCGAGGAGAATATAGAGAGAAGCTGGTGAAAATGCAGATCGTATTAAATGGTATTGTACTACATTGATCTTAAAAATCTGCTTTATTAAAGGCTATAAAATGATAAACATTGTGAATAAAACAAAGTATCTTTCTTCCTGGACTGGAAAATAATTGTCTGAACTAGCTACATTGATAAGTAACAATCTTATTTTACTGAATTTAGTCGAGTCAATGGTACGAAATACATGAGAGTTTGAAGAAAGACATGGAGCTGTCAGCACTGAAAGATAAAACAAGAAATTGATTCGAAAGTGGTAAAATACTACCTGAAGCATCATATACTGGAATCGCTCTGGATTTTCTTGGCTTTGCATTTGTTGCATCAATCAAGAGAAAGTGTATTCAAGGATGATCTTCTCTAGAAGGAAGTTACCATCAATTAAATCAAAGCTTAATTGCTTCCGAATACATTCGGAGCATATACATATGTAATATAGTACTAAAGCATTTCTCATAATAACTTTTTGTTACTACTGTTCTAAACAATGTCATAATTTTATTCCTGTTTGTTCAAATTATTGGTAACTAAGTGACTCATTACTTTTTAAAGATAGCATTTCAAAATAGTAACGGAAGCATAATGGTGGTTTCTAGGTTTCTAATGACTGTATCTAGGTCGTTTCTAACTGGGCACACTTATTAAGGTATTTTATCTGTATCTGCGTCAAAGAGACACTTTCATTATTTGTTACATTTGTACGTGACTGCTCCATAAAGCTTCAATAATTGGCCATTAGCTATTTTAACCGCTTGTGTAACTATACATACACTTGATGGAAATTGTTTTCATTTACTGTTCATCTGTCTCAATTCTCTAATTTGGAGTAATAATTGTCCTTGCCAACACTCTCGGTCTTCTCCAAAAAAATCCTCACATACATGATCGTAGATTAATTTTAATTAACTTCGGCAATCTATAAATCTTCAAACGTTCTCATTACAGATTACCCATATGTAGACAGAGAAATTTAGATTTTACACGAGTTACATGTACTTATAGTAGCAATTGTTTACACAGCCTCGGGCAACACTGATGTTTTTATTTTTACACTTGGCTCTCTCTCCGAAATTCAGTTTAGGCAGAAAATCGAACACATATTTCAACTTTTCATTTCCGCAAGTAAGTGTTGGTCACATTGAACAAATACTGATTTGTGAACCACATCCCATCTGTATGCAGGGGTACAGCAATCGTTACTAATCACTGTTAAAGATGTCGCCGTAAGCTAAGAAATGTTGGAACTGGTGATGGACTTTTGGAATGGTTTGAAAATAATCTCTCAAACAGGACGCAAAATTTCGTAATAGAAGATTGTACTTCAGACCAAAAAACATGTCAGGGCTGGTGTGCCCCATGGATCTATACTTGGACCACTGTTAGTTTTGATTTACATAAATGATATTGTCACTGATATTCGGTCCAGTATAAGACTGTTTGCTGATGATACATCGCTGTGAATTATTGTTGAGGACCCAACCCTGGCTGCTGGTGTTTTGAACAAAGTCCTAATTAAAAAAATCAAGTTATGGGCTAATCAATGGTTAGTTGATTTAATCCAAACAAAACCGAATCAATGACCATATCCAAAAAATCTCAAAGGGAACAACACCCACAACTTTTAATGAATGACACGGTTATTAGGAATATCACTTCTCATAAACACTTGGGCCTAACTTTAAACGAGTCCTTATCTTGGCATATACATATTCAGGAAATAACTACAAAAGCATGGAAAAGGTTAGACATACTACGAAGTTTAAAATTTAAACTTGATAGAAAAACATTAGAACTTCTTTATTTCACCTTTATAAGACCTCTTTTGGAGTATTGGGATATTATCTGGGATAACTGCACCCAGAATGAAAAAGATGAAATAGAAAAAACACAAGCTGAATCAGGTAGAATCGTTTGTGGGGCAACACAATATATATCATATGCTAAAATTTTGGATTAGACGAAATGGGAAAAACTTTAAACAAGGCGCTACAAACATAGAATGATAACTTTTTTTAAAAATGTATCATGTATGGCTCCAGGATACATGCGGGCTTTGATTCCGCCAAGTGTCCAACAGGTAAGTAATAAACAACGTCGTGATGAAACAAACCTCCAAACGCCCTTCGCCAGGACATATCTGTACCAAAGTCTGTTGCAGAATGGAATCTTCTCTCTGTGAAAATTCGAAACAACCCTTCGTTGTACTCTTTTAAGTCACACCTAAATATGAACCTAGGAAAAGTCCAAATCTATTACTATCAAGGAGAAAGAATAGCACAAATTATGTACACACGACTTAGACTTAGTTGTAGTTTATTAAACAACGATCTTTTCAAAAACCATTTGTCAACTAGCAATAGATGTTCATGCCGTGAACCAGAAGCCGCAAAGAATTTTCTCGTACACTGTACAAAATATGTTACTCTCAGAAACCGAACAATAGGAATATTACCCCATTTTACAGATATAACTTCGTTGTTAATGGGTAACCCCTTGCAATCGGTTGAGGTCAACGAGGAGATGTTCAAGTCGGTCCATAAGTACATAATTACATCTAAGAGATTTGCCTGATCACTGCTTATGTTTTCACTTTAAGCTGTAATATATCCGGTACGTATTTGTTTATTATAAATATATACCACCCGAGCTGAAGTTAAAAGTCCGTTATCTACCTACCCCCACCACGCCATCAATGCCAACATCTTTATACTTTTTTCTCATTGGTTGTTTTGCAAGTATACAGTAACATGATTCTGCTGTAAATGCTTATAAGTTACTGTCTGACATTATTACAGTATTGTATGCATACTTTTCTCTTAAAACCTCATTTGCATGTTTCAATGTTTGCAATATTATGCCTTCATTAATCACATCAGCCGTATTATAAAAGTAAATATTATTGTTAATGAGGAGAGAGCTTGAAATAAGCTTATGCCTGTTGCTCAATCCTCTATATCTCTTGTTCAATTTTATGTACTTTCCACGATGGCTTCTGTAAATAAATACTGTACAATCAAAGATGTCGGATTTTATCAGTCCTGTGCGAGGTGTACAGCAGATGGCGATGGCGTTTAAAACTAATATGGCAATGTCATCTTTATATTTAGTGTGATCTAACTGGTCCTTGTAAAGAGATCAGTCTTATATTTAACAAGACAATATAGGACAAAAAGAGGTCCTCTGACCACTCAGACCTACAACCAAAATGTTTTAAATAAGCACTGAAACTGATTAGAATGGCGGAAAGACTTTCCGTTGATTGCAAACTTGGTAATACTCTTTATATGGAACGTACATTCCTGAATTACTTAATTTGCTGACTTTTTCACTTTTTCGGCTCTTCAGGCTTTGAAAAATGCAAGTAATAGCAGTAATAGTAATTATAAGCTCTATTAAAGGCACCAAACCATGTATGAACACAAAATATATATTTAACAGACATTTGTTTTTGACTCGTGTTTTTTTTTTTATAAAACTTTCATTTATACTTTAGCTTGTATTCTTAATGATTGTTATAATAACAGTCAACAATTTAACTCTTAGAACCGTATTTTTACATCGTTATAATTCCATTTTTTTTAAAGCGGGCTTCGCTTTCTGCCATGTGATTGGCTGTAAACGGTCATGTGACACTGATCTGGATTTCTGTGCATATTGGTAAATACTGGGAAGTACTTTCGGTGATTCTGTACAGGCTAGGTATTCTGACGTCATGTGAAGATGAAAAAGACAAGATGCAACCTAAAATGAATTTACTGTTGATGAAATCCGCTGACTTGGAGACCAAAAGGAGGAGCAGTGTAATTATAAGGATTAAATATCACAGATGTGTATCTATCGAAGTGTAAATTTTACCTAATCTCTCGCAAAGTTATATTAAAATCCTTCGGACTTCTTCAACTTTGTTAGTGAAGAGGTACAATTTGCGCTTCAATAAATACCCAACCATGATCATCTAATATTTATATATTAAAATATTACGTATCTTGGTTGCATATAATCTACTGACCTACGTTGTCATGCCATATTAAAGATTCCAAAATGGCGAGCGTCGTGTATATGAAATCTGACTTAGAAGTTTGCCTAACGATTGTTACCGTACAATGCGAAAATGGGCCTGGAGTAGATGGATAAAATATACGGAGTATGTTGTATGTGGTGTCAACCGCCTACCTTAATTTCACAGTACTTTTACCTAAATTGTGTCGACTGGTAAACATGGCCACAAGAAGCTAAGACCTGACCACCGACCAAAGAGAACTGAACAGTGCAAAAAGATTGCATTGTGCAGGATTTAAAAGACGAGTCATTGTTAAGCCCAACACCAAAACAACGAGCGTTTGTCTATGGTGATATTTAGTGATGAAACTATATATATATATATATATATATATATATATATATATATATATATATAGAGAGAGAGAGAGAGAGAGAGAGAGAGAGAGAGAGAGAGAGAGAGAGAGAGAGAGAGAGAGCGAGAGAGAGAGAGAAATAATACAGTTTTTGTTTGGAGGTGAGCTAATGACAAATTCTGGCCTGAGCGTCAGGGCAAATATGGTAACAGAGAAAGGAGTTCTGTGGAATTTATTATATTTTTGGGGCCGCATAACCTACAAGGGAGTTGGAGAAATAATCCACGTTGAATTAATACTACATTCTGAAAATATATTAAAATTTTAGACTGCTGCCTATGGGCTCTTGTTAAAAACAAATTCTCTACAAGTTCGTGGATTTTTCAAGATGATAATGCCCCCACCCACACTTTTGGCACGACAAGTCGATCGTAAATGGAAAACAAAATCCCAACCTCGAAATAGTTCCCACAAAGTCCAGACTTGAAAGTAATGAATGGAGAACGTTGAACGCGTGTGTTAAGAAGAGAGTAAGTGATATTCATTCCAAGGATGATCTAATAGCTGTGGTGAAGAAAATCTGGTTTGGTCTTCCATTACACCCAGAGCCTTTAGGAAAGTATTCCGAAGAGATTACGAGCAGTTTTGTGAGAGACAGGGCAAATAACTAAATATTGAACATCCTGTGTGAGTAAATTTCATCTGTATTTTATTTCATGTCATGCTTAGGTTACATATAATATTTACTCAAGAAAACATGTCAGCCATCTTGGGAACTTTAATATGGCATACTAGTAATTTAGAATAGTGTATTAAATAGACAGTGCTGGATCTCATAGAAATGTATTGCAATTGTACGCATAGTTTGTGTTCGAAGAATTGTATGAATATATATTTGAGTGTTTATGCAGCAAAAAAAATTAAATACAGATATTTTCTCGAACCTGGTAATACAAAAATGACACAAAATATGAACAGCAATATGCAGAATACATTAAAAACAGGATTGAAAAATGATCGCAGAAATCTAGACAAATAACATGCCAATCTTAATCAACAAACACAAAGACAGAGCCAGACGCAGAGATCATGATTTTAACATCCATGCAGCGCACAAACAATTGTGCCATAGTCCACAATATGTTTGATTTAAGCAAATGTGTCTTCTCTGCATTTAGCACACACGAAATATCGTCTGTACTATACTGATATACAGGCAATTTTCCAATGTTAGTAAGCACCGTCTGTTGTGTAGGCGTAAAATCTACGATTGGGTTCCTGCCTGAGGAGAATTTTATTCGCAATATAAATTGGGCACAACTGCTCTCTGTAGTAGATTCGACGTTTAAGTATGAAAGTGTGATTATTCTGAATGGCTTGAGTCAAAAGAGTATGACATGAAATCAGTACCTAGGCTTTGAGTTGGCATCACTTTAGATTAGAAGGCATGTGAAATTGCGGTGCACCTTAAATCTCTCAAGGACGGTTTCACTGTGCTTTTCGTTTCGACCAAGGACCTCCCCCCAGCCCCCCCCCCCCCCCCGTGGGGATTAAATTTATTTAAGTGATTCAGCAACATCTCTGTTGATTTGACATAAGAAGTCACGCGACAACCCTCTAAATTCATTGTAAAGAAAGAGCGATTAATCGTGTCCCAGGGGACCGTCAGGTGTACCCGAAAGAAAAAAGTTATAAGAACACAAAAGAGTATGCTACAATGTCAAATATATAATTTTTTCTGGTATATAGAAACGTTCAAGCATTTTACAGATATGGTTATGCCCGTGATGTCTTTTATTCTCCGAGATAACACCAATCTTGCACAAACTTTATTCTAATATAGTAATACCTTCCATCTTTGGTGTCATTTGAACCACCATATTAAAATATGGTTAACATGTCAACATGTCTTTGTCTTTCTTTTTCAGTTTCTTTGTGTTGTGGTTTTGAAGACCACGATTGTAGTATTGTATGAACTCCACTTAATTTAGTAGCAATGTTTTAACAGCACAATAGTACTTGTGCTTTCAGTAGTAAGGTGTCTGAGAGTTCAGATGCACATTTCTGAAAAACCAGTAGTAAGGAAAATGTGCCAGCTATGAGTGTGTTTTTTATTTTATGCAGTAGTAAGGAAAGTGTTCCAGCAGTATTCTCGTAACCACATACACATATTACGTGTGTTTTAGAGCAGCAGGTTATATGAAAGCACGATATCCATTTGAAATATGCAAATTTAAGACGTGTCAAAACAGAAGTATCCTCTCCCCGACGGAGTGTTACGAAAGTGCTGACAAGCAAAAGAGGAAAGGCTAAAAAGTTTAAATGCTCCAAAAATATTTAGAGACACCAACAAATTTATTACGTATAAGCTCAAGCTCATAAATGTATTCCTTATTATGATATCATCTTGTTCGGAACATACATATCTACAGCAATCCTTCTTTTTGACACAACACATAAAAAGCTCATCGTAGGTTATGTTGCATTTTCTAAAAATAGTTGCGTTTGAAAAAACAGGCTGGGATTTGTAGTGCAAGTGACATTTTCGGAATCAGTCGAATCACACCTTTTTGCTTTGTCATACTAGGCAAAAGTCAAGAGGCTGTACTCAATAAACATTATATTTTCTGTTTTGACTTTATTGTTGCTTTCTATGGGATGTATGTAACATTAGTCACTGGCTAAGAAATCCCCAATAAAAATCAGAGAAAAATAATAACGATTTCCTTAGGGACTACAATAGGATACAATAACAACTCATTGGTTCAATTAGTGTAGTGATACCTCTGCAGATTAGGCTGAGTTTCAGAGGGACTGGTTTAGGGAAGATTCACTCTATCTCTGTTTTGATTTCCTACAGATAAAATGAACCATATTTCAAGGCAGCTTTTAAGTTTATAAATTTGACCGGCGGATGGGGGTGGGAAGTGGATGGAGCGATATACTAAACTATGGCGTGCTACCTTAAAGAGGTACCTCAGGAAATAACTTTAAAGACAATATGGAACCACTCTTGGTAACAAACGTTTTCTATAATCGACCATGAGACATATTTAAAAGCTTTGAAGATATCTCATTGTTTTCTGTAATGATAGTAACGTATTGATCAGACATATCAGTGATACAAACAGAATATTTTCACTTTCTACACAGTTTAATAATAAAACAGTAGAACCATAATTAGACAAACAGTGACATGAACAACATACGTGCATGCAGTAAGTTAGTACAAAGCCACGGACATACGGTTTCAACATCAAATCATATAGTGAAGGATCAGAGAGAAAAAAAAGATTGTCTAATAATTCTACTTCAAAAACCCTTGTGACTAGCTAAGAGAAAGAGGACAATACATCGTTCCCAACGGCAATGTCACACAAGTCATTTTCCGTCACTACGCCAACCCCATCATCACCAGTCCAGACGATAATAAGTCAGTTTTTCACCACAGAACAAAAAAGCATGACAAAAATGTAAGCAATATGTAAGAAATTATATGAGCTTTATGAAGTTATAGAGGAATGATGGCATCTAAATTGTAGATAGATTCGAAATTGAAAGAGACTGCGACTAAGGCGGGAATGAATGAATCCTTTCGGTATATGACGGTAGAAATTAAATATAACGTAGCCAAAGAGACCAGGGTGGTACAGGACGAGCTGGAAAATTAGAGGGCAAAACTTCACGATGCTAAAGTAGAAAATGAGAATCCGACAAAAATATAGAAAAAAACGGGAGAGAAAATATGGAGATGTTGTTTGTTCTACTGATAAGTCCTTACAAACTGCATAGACCCAGATCTGCCGGCACATTATGCGACGGCAGATCTGGGTCTATGCAGTTTGAAGTTGATATCGGTTTATACGCGACTATATACGGTACATCAAATTCGCACAAGTGTCAACTGTCTCGGAAAATGTTTAATAATGAACTGTGATCCTCTGTCTGTTACTGTCTGTCAAATATCCTTCTTTATCTTTGCCTTTTGAATAACGTATTAAGGGAGGATAAAAGTTCTAATAATAGGTGCGATTCATTTACCATGCTGCCTAACTAAAAAGTAGATTAACCCCTTATGTACAGTCGTTCATTATTCATTGAGATTACGACAGACTGCACTTCCTCAGACATTAGGACGCCTAAACCACTCCATCATAGACTAAACTCAAATTACAATAGAAAAGAGATATGAGTTATATCCAACCATATTATCTCTTCAAAACAAGATATATCTATTAATTTTTAGTAATATGTGTGAGTTGAAATCGTTGGTACCTGTTGCAAATGTAAGTACTGAAGACACAGTATCCAACAGGATGGAAAGGAATTTAGTTTGATATCAATATTACCAGAAAATGGGAATAGTAAATTTCGTTCAGACATATAATAACGTCTAATTTTGCGAGAAAGAAAACTGAATAAATGCATTTCTTCATTTAAATTGTAAAATCAATTATAAGGTGACTTTTGAGAATTTACAATTCGAGGCAATTTAATTTTTAGCAATTTAAAGCAATAATGTAATGCCTCTAATCTTGAATTTTACAAGAGAGTCAAAATTAAATCTGATAGTGTTATTTATGTTTGTAAAACTGTATTGAAAGGGTGATCCAAAGAAGGTAATATGAAATTTAAAATGTCCTTTTTCTTGTCCCAGCGAAATTGCTGGTATCCTGTTTGCTTAAAACCACCTAAAAAGATTCTGTAAAATTTTCAGTTAGTTTTCAGTTCTGCTGCCGTCCGAAAGAAAATGACATTATACCAGTCACAAATTTTGCCACATCCGCCCTGTTGAGGTTGTAGACTATCCTAACATTGCATTTTCGTATATGGAGAGAGAGAGAGAGAGAGAGGTAAGGACGGATTAAGTGGTAGGAGGCCTTTAAGCAATTTCCAAAACCGCCCCCCCCCCCCTCCAAACACACACACCAAAAGCAAACAAAATTCACTGCGTTGCGGGGTCCCTCGCCGGGCGGATAATCTGGAGCAACTGCTCCATTTGCTCCGCCTTTAATCCGGTTTTGTTCTACAAGAGAAGGTTAAAGGTTAATTAATATAGTTAAGTTTTCTTGAAACAGCCTTTCAATCCTTAGTCTTCTCTTAGAACAGCATGCAAATGAAAAGATATAGAAAAAATATCAAAAAATGTTTCTTGATTGCACTTTCTGATTACAATATTAGAATAATTACCAAAGTTACATCACAAGCCTTTTTGCAAGCATGAACTCATATATATATATATATATATATATATATATATATATATATATATATATATATATATATATATATATATTCACACAAACTAATCCAGTTGGACCTGAAAAATACAGTTCATAAAGTACCCTACATGTACCTTTAAAGAGTAAAAGATGATGTCTGACAAACAAAGAAACGAACATAACATTTGCAAACTACTAAATGTAGGTTAGTAGGTTGGTTAGTTAGAAAGAAAACGTGATTTACTTTCAGATCTATTGCACTAAAACTGGCTGTTTACAGTAAAAACTAGTCCACGATTTCCTTTCAATAAACACTTATAAAGTCCACACACTCACGTGTGAGGTATAAGTGCCGACAGTCGAGTTGGTTAACGGTTGGTCCAGAACAAGCAGGAAAATGAAACCGATTTAACTTTTTCCATACCTCATTGAAATACTGCGTTCCAAGATCCACAACAAAACCAATAAGAAGAACAGCCTTGATTCACATAGATCTCAATGGTCACAGGGGTTAACAAGCGGCCTATGTGGCGTTGAGATCTCTCATCTGGGGGACATGTATCTAAAAGCCAAATGCAAGGGCAGTTGCCAAAGATATCTTATTTAGTCTGAAACTTTATGGCATTTAAGGCTTTTGTATTTTTTAATAATAGCATCCATATAGGCTGGCAAATCGGTATTATTTGTGCAAATTTTAAAGGCCTTATGCCAGGATGTTTTCTGTAAAAATATGGTCAAATTCTGTTGATCGACTTTTAAAAAGAAGCCCATTGAAAGGTTTTCATTTTCTAGAATAGTGTGCAAAAATTTGAAAGGTTTTTATGCCAGGATGCTTTCTGACAAATTTGAAAAGTTTTATGCCAGTGTGCTTTCTGACAAATTTGAAAGGTCTTTATGCCAGGATGCTTTCTGACAAATTTGAAAAGTTTTATGCCAGGATGCTTTCTGACAAATTTGAAAAGTTTTATGCCAGGATGCTTTCTGACAAATTTGAAAGGTCTTTATGCCAGGATGCTTTCTGACAAATTTGAAAGGTCTTTATGCCAGGATGTTTCTGAAAAATTTGGTTCAGTTCTGTTCAGCAGTTCTTGAGAAGAAGTAATTTGAAGGATGTTTTAATTTTAGTAATGGCGTCCAAAGTTTATGGCGGATTGGCATCATTTGTATTTTAAAGCCGTTTTACTTGGATACTTTTGCTCTTGTTGAAATTGATTCTGTTAAGCATTTTATGAAAAGAATTCAATTACATTTATTTTCTTCTGTTTTTACTAAGAGTGGCATTATTTGATAGCGAATCGTTACCATTTATATAAATGTAAAAGCATTCATGCCTAGATGTTTTCTGTAAAATTTTGGTTTTCTATCAGGTTTGATTGATATTGGTCTAGTGGTTTTTGAGAAGAAGTTGAAAATAACAATTGCAGATGGACGACTCACGACGACACACGCATGTCCAAACTATAAGCTCACTTAGTCTTGTGACCAGGTGACCTAAAAACAGAAGCAACCTTGATATGTACCATATTTTTGTTGCCTTTGATTTTATCTCACCAATTGATTTATAAAATACGCTACAACCTTTATTCTTTACTACTCTCAGCTCCATACAACTGTTTTTTATGCAAATCAATTACAAGAACAAATTTATTCTTCATGTTCTCTTTTCCGCCTTGTTAGAACAGCTGGAAAGTAATCTGCGTTGCATGTAATGGACATTTTTCTATTGTATGCTTCCAGTTGTCTGGTTGGGAAATAACAGCTACTCAAAAGTGTGGATTGGCACGAGTATTCTTCATTTTAAAAGTTCTGAAGCATTTTTGTACTTTAACGACCAGGTTAATTAAGTTTGAGTTATAACCTGTATATCTCAGTTATAATGCAGAACACAAATTGAATATGCACGCAACAGTCGTAATAAGTTCTCCAAATATGTTTGTGAAAATGCCTCTTTTTTAACGGTTTGATACATAGGCAGATGAAAGTTTTTTGTTCTTTTTTCAACAATACGCTTCTTTGCAGTTTCTGTAATCAGTTGTGAAAAGTTTCTCCGTTATCCTCGTCACAAGGTAACGCGCGTCAGGTAGGACTAGTGGTGATTGTTTCTTATGACATGTGCCGATGCTACTGATTCTGATGTAATTTGTGATTCCATTTCACGAACATTTGTTAATTTGTAAATACAATAAATATTGCACGGTGCGATTTGCATCATTACCGTATTTAATTTGTGAAAAATCCCCCGTGGTCAGTAATTATAATGAATTTAGAGACCGAACCTTTTCACAATGTCATTTAGGTTTATACAAATTTATTCTCGAGGTCTTGCTTTGACAAAATTGTCTTAATTTTTAGATACATATGTAAACTTTTAAAATCTAATCAGCAAAATTACTTTTTCTTATTAAAGCTAAATGGTAGTTTTTATATAACGCACTTCAGTGCGATATGATGGGTATACTTCTGTTCATCCTGGGTATACTTTATTTGTTTTCTAAAACTGAAGAGTAGCTATTGGCAAAGGTGCATTTTGTCATTTACCTTAGCGTTAAAGACCCAGCACAGGTCTTGGCTGTTCACTTTTGTTAAGTATCCAATATAGTTCGTGGTGTTATTCTATCCCTCTAAACAAATGTGGAAGATAATAGTACTAGCTCCTCAAGCCGTAGTGAAAAATCGATATCCTTAAGTATGAATGATTAAGCTAATGAATTTCAAGGTCTGAAGCCCACGTTAATAGCATACTGCTCGAAAAATGTTTAAGCCCTCATAGAAAAGAAAGTTCTTTAAATGTTATTGTTTTTTAAAGCCTTGGGTGGATGGAACTGTTTGAAAAAGAAGACATACATAACCATGAGATTGCTAGCTAAATCTTCTTGGTGTATCGGAAGAAATAAAGATTGAAGGGGTGAAGTATGTATGTATGTATGTATGTATGTATGTATGTATGTATGTATGTATGTATGTATGTATGTATGTATGTATGTATGTATGTATGGATGGATGGATGGATTTATGTATGTATATATGTATAAATGTATGTACGTACAGGGATTTACAAATTTTATAAAAGTCAACTTTCCCAGGGCAAGCTGACTGGTAAATTGAACTTGCCCTTGGGAAATTTTAGCTTGCCCCAAACATAATATTCCAACATGAGTAATACAATAAAATAAAATATGGGATATTTTTGAGGAAATTCCTTTTTCTTGCCTAGACAAGATAGCAGACTCATATCATTAACTACATCAACAACAATGAAAGCTGGACTGTTTTTAATCATTTATTTATACTCACAATAACAGTAATGAAAGCTGGACTGTTTATAATGATTTATTTATACTCACAAGTGAATGATTTGTAAACTCTTATTTTATTCATTTACCTAACAATTATCATCTAGTCACCTTGCATCAAAATATTTGACAAGCAGACTTTTGAGATTGTGAATACTTATATTCATCCATTTAATTGTTTGCCAAGCAGTATGTACATGTCTCCTGTAATTATCACGTAAACAACAGATCATAATACCGCTTGTGAGCGCTACATTTTTGGAACACCTATCACGGTTTTAACAAAATCCCTCTGGTGCGCTAATCGTTAGAGACGATTGCCTTTTATTTCCAAGCACATCTGTCAAAGCAATCTCACGAGTTATATTAATAACAATGAACACCTACTCACCTTATAATTGGCGACATGCATCAAAACAATCTTTGACAAGCCGATTGTTTGGAGTCGGCAAGCTCACAAACTGCCCCAGGCGAGGTTAGGACCCGGAAGTCGGCGAATCCCGGATTCGTACCAATATTACGATTTTGATTTAACTGATAAATTAAAACATAAATATGTATTCCTTATTTGTCTAAACTTGCTTTATGTAGTAAATATTCACATTATCACGTCTGCGCGAGAAAATGCGAGACTGGCCTTGACATTGACTACAAGATGGAAATGACATATGATAGATGAAAGAAATTGTGGCCAGTTATGTAATAGAAGAATGCGGTACATATAAATACTACATAAAGGTGCTGATATATGTACTCTGGCGAGATCGCAGGGCATAAAACGTGCAGAACATAAAGCATTATGAACGGAACACGGCCTCTTTCTCCCTCTCTCTATCAATTGTTTTGGACTTGCCCGCGGAAAACTCGGGCAAGTGGATTTATGTATGTATGTATGTATGTATGTATGTATGTATGTATGTATGTATGTATGTATGTATGTATGTATGTATGTATGTATGTATGTATGTATGTATGTATGTATGCATGCATGCATGCATGAATGCACGAACGTATCCATGTATGTAGGTAGATAGGTATGCTGTATACTATAGTTATGTGGAGTTCATTTCATAATTGTTACAAGAAAGTTGCTAGTCTGAAGGAAGTGACAGCAGTCTTAAATTATGTTTTTGTGATTTAACTGACCATCGTCATTCAAGTTTTATTTTTTATTTTTTATGTAGAAGTGTTATTTTCGATCTGCATGACTCAGTGGAGGTTGCATCGGCATACACAACACATGTTAGGTGCACCAAACAGTACTAGTCAGAGAACCACTAGATCGGGTCTGATCTGTCTCGGGGTAGATTTAACTATTTGGCTACTACAGTCCTATTACGAGACAGAGCGTCATGCAATAATTGATTTGCGGAAACGTAGGACGTCTGCTAGCAAAAACTATGGTAGAGCTTTTTTCAACGGCTTAGCTCTTTTAAGGTGCGAAATATGATATGCATCGTTAGTCTATATTACCCTTTATTGTCAGCTACTCTAGATAGCCTCCATTTGTATACAGACAATTTAAACAAAGCTTTAGTAAACAGAAAAAGTGTTGTAATATTATGATTGATAGCAAAGTATCACCTTGTCTTCATAATAGAATCAGAATGGTCGGGCGCCTTTGAACAAACAAACAAACAAACATAGATATATCCTAAAAGTACAAATACTTAGGTTTGATGAGATTGTTGCATACCAAAATTATGAACAGATAGTGTTATTTCATAACTATGTAACTCACACACCATATGAACACATGTCAGAACTTACGTTGATTTAAAACAAATTTCCGGTTCACATAAAGGTACTTCCCTGCCAAACTTTGTAGATTAATGTTCAAAAACACGTTCCTTCACGTCTATCCATTGTCAAATCATTTTGATCATTTAGGGGGTTTACGGTACTAAATACACATTATCCTGCTTTGTAACCCTTCTTTTTTATGAAGTAAACAGAAAAAAGACTTTAAGAAGCAATAAATACAATTGTTTTCAATTTGCAATAACCTACCTTAAGGTTACATTTTCTAAGCAACGCCAATAGTTGGGGCTTTGAGCAAAATTTGGACAAAATATAGAGATTTATACTGCGGTCTGATCTTGTAGCCTTTTTTTCTAATATGTGTATACAGTTTACACACTCAGTGGTGACTCCATTCTAATAAAGCAAATGACAAAACACATCATCATCATTTTCTCCATCTTCTTTGTCGTCGTCGACATCGTAGCCATTGTCGTATAAGGTAAATAAAATTGATATCCTTGAATTAATCACAAAATTGTTTTTACTGCATGCATTCATGGTCCTCCGCACGGAAAATAATATGAAATCGCAATATACCCAATTAACAGTCTACAAATCTTCCACAGTCAGGACACACTGAGTATTCAGGGTGTTCTATCTAGCTTGCTGCTATTGGGAAAGAAAACTGCAAAGTTGCAATGGGCGTTACAGACACTAATTATCAGCTGTTTTCCACAAGGCATCATCCATTCATTGTTGAATCTGTCTCTCTAAAAATGTCTTTGGACTGGAAATCGAATATATATTTAGTGACTTTTTATGCCACAAAGACAGTTCGACTGATTTGTAAACTAATTGCAATCTGTATGCAAGATCCAAATCTTTCGCTGGAACCACTGTCAAAGATCATGTAACGGGATCATGCGATAATTATTGCATATCGAGATATTGCAGAAGAACCAGTTTTGCGATATTATTGCAGTATTGTAATTCATTTGCTTTGTACTAGACCCCCCCCCCTCCCTCATTGGTCCGTACATTGATATGCTAGTCATATAACGACATTTTTTGATTACATTGAAAATTTGACGACTTATTATACGATGCACTTGATGGTAAAGGTCTTTACATCACATTCCGTCTGAATTTTTACAGATTCCTAATGTTCATCACCTTTATATCAAGCCATCAATATCTATCTATCTATCTATATATCTATCTATCTATCTATCTATCTATCTATCTATCTATCTATCTATCTATCTATCTATCTATCTACTCGAAGAGAGGCAGTAGTTGCACGAGGGTTCGATGCGCCCGTGGGCAACGTTCTTTAGTGGCGTCCCTACTTTGCTATAGAGAACAGTTTTTATGTCGGTTGCCAACCTCCATTCTCCCCTTCCCCCCCCCCCCCATAAGTTTTGTGAAGAATTGCCCCCGTTAGACTAAGGCGAAGGTAAAATACTATCAATTTCAGCTGCAAAAAGAAAGAAGAAAAAAGCTCACGACGGCGCCCCCCCTTAGCCTGGTGCCATCCCCCACCCCTATCGCCGCCAGTAGGTAAGACTATTTATCATTTTCGTGTTACATATGTACCACTAACATATAATGTACTGCATAATTCACTTATTTTCCTCTTACGTCAGCTGCACTACGAAAAATCAAAGATGTATTTTTTAACCTAATTGTCTTCCTAATTTATTTTCCTTTCTCGACCCGTTCGAAAGGAGTGATAAATATATACAAATATACTTAGCAGGTGGGTAAGTATTTATAAAACTTTGAAATCAATTGCTACGATTTAAATTTCCTATAATTTGAATAGGCTTATTCTATACTGGTGAGCATACCAAAATCGATAGTATAATCCAAGGCTATATAAAAAGCGATTTGCATTGGAAGAAACATACCAAAATTAGAGTTACATATTATTTATTTTAGCTTTTAATTGGAAAAAAAAATCTTCAAATCGAAAATGGTCTTTATTAATACACAAATGTGATATACACTTTCCAAACTAGCATGAATCACATTAGGATAAAACAGACACTCACGGAGAAGGTTTGAATTTATCAAATGTATTCTGGCATCTGAAATTTGTTCAACAGCTTTATGCATTTCGAATGTCAATCTAATCTCCAAACATTGTATGCTCACAAAATAGTTTTAGTTTGACCTTGAATCATCATCATAATACAAATGTTAAACATGTGGTCTGTTAAGTATGCTTTAATTACCATACCTGTCAATTATCGTAATAGATAGCTTCAGCAAACCACACTACCGTGTATACTCGCGCATTAGATCGGTCCAAATGCAAATAACATAGACCTTGATCTGCCGTCGCATAATGCGCCGGCAGATCAGGATCTATGTTGTTTGTTCTACAGATTAGTCCTTACAAGTTGCATAGACCCAGATCTGCCGGCGCATTATGCGACGGCAAATCTGGGTCTATGCAGTTTGCATGAAATTATACGCGAGTACAGACGGTAATTCAGAAGTTTTCAGTATGCTCCTATTTATTCGATTACCGCAAGTGCTGTGTTATCATTCATTTCAATCAAGATTTGGAATGTCAATGCATGGTTTCCGGTGTATAAAGAACCAAACAAACACCATTAAGTGATGAAGTAATACATCAACCTGTTCCCAGATGACGTATTTCAAATTCTATGTCAAGACAAGTAAAGTCAGGTTTTATCGAAACGTTCTCTCATATAAAGCTCAGCTAGAAGAGCTGTATAATAAAACTGAGGATGTCAGTTTCAGTGATGACTTAAATTACAGGAAAATGTATTAATGTGGTCCTTTATACCTTTATAGCGACAAATAATGTGAAATGTCTGAAAAACTAGCAGCGAAGAATTGATCTTGCTGGCGAAAGAAATTATTCTTCGAAACAACCATAAGTGACAAATAACTATTTGTTGATGGCGTATTGTGTTGTATGAAATGCAACATACCACTGTTTCACCCTTAAAGCATGACATAAAAAACTACGTGCAATTTGTGGTTTGGATTTCATAACGCAAAACAAATGGTGATATTATACTTCGGAAACGGTTATTAAATAGTTTGAACACTTTTTGGAGGAGATACTATAGTGGTATAGACAATAAACAAGGCCCTCGGCGCCCCCAACCCTTGGAAAAAAAACACCACAAACTGTTTATTTTTAAAATGTATTAATAGTAATGAGAATAATAACTAAACGTAGGTATTTTAATGAAAAAGCTGTACGTTCATTTAAGTAAAATACAGATTAAAAGGAAATGATCCGCGAAATAGGCCTCCCCTAACCCCGTGTGCTTGGCGCCACGGGCGGTCGCCCGTATCGCCCGCCCCTTACGACGGCCCTGACAATAAATATCGACGTTGAAACACGTGCCAGTCAACATTTGTCTAAATATTCTGACTGTCACTGAAATACATTACGTTAAGCTACCACTTGTGTTTTTTGTCACACGTGCCCTTATTCATTGACTGTATATATATATATATATATATATATATATATATATATATATATATATATATATATATATATATATATGATTTGGACGTTAACGATGATTTATATCTCTAAATACATTTTTAACTATATATAATAAGTGATTCATATATAAACATATTATATGTAAATATTTTATTTATGTGACCAATGTATTCCAGAGAAGGCGAAAATTGGCTTTGCCTCTTGTCCAATCCCATTGAAATAATGTTTAATAATATACTGTTTGAATTGAAACTGATGATGTCCAGTCTTGTTGATAAATAGAAAACGCTCTTCACAGCTCATACTCTTTCAGAATATATCGCTGCCGGAAGGCTCTTTTGACCCCAGGGTCATCTAAACCTAGAATATCAACTTTGCGCGTTAATACACGAGCACGTTGACTGGATCCTATCTTTAATGTATTATCAGAGATTGGAAACCTAACAATAACAAGGCAAAATGAACCAGACTGTGTCTGAAGGCTTGGAGGCTCTTCATTTTGACGTCATCGATGTATTGTGACGCCTGCCGTCAGCTACCTTGTAACATCATCAACCTGCAAGTTAAGAATTCCTTACCTTTCCCTTCTGAATATTCGGCACAATCTTCAATACAGTTATCAAAGCGTACGGTTTTCTTTTATTTAGAAAGTTGTATCTTCCTAATTTTTGTGCAATTTAATGTTACATTTTTGGAACATTACCTTTTGTTGGCACTATATATCGTTTATACTCGCCGGCAGATTAGGGTCTATGTCGTTTGTTCTACTGATTAGTCCTTACAAACTGCATAGACCCAGATCTGCCGGCGCATTAAACAGTTGAAGCGTCTCTACTGCACACGGTTATAATTTGTGCGATACTATTTCATGTCTTTGGCCTTCATTGACAAAGTGTATGTAGGTTTGGCATTATTTTGCCAGACATATATTCATTGAAATATTTACGACTAATTATTAGATATGGTTACATTGAGTTACATATATAGTTACATTGAGTTACATATATAGTTACACTGAGTTACATTAATTATTAGACATAGTTACAATGAGCTACATTAATTATTGGATATAGTTACATTGAGTTACATTAATTATTAGATACAGTTACATTGAGTCACATATATAGTTACATTGAGTTACATTAATTATTAGATATAGTTAGATTGAGTTACATTGGGTTACATATTCGTCAAAATCACGTCAATATCCAGTTTACTTTTTCAATGGTCAAAATGATATGTGCTCCATGCCCAATTGAATCTTTGCTAATCAAATCTGTATGTAAACACACACAGCCAAACACATATATTGTCTTTGATAACATTTTCATTCGCTTCCAGGATAACTGAAATGACAAAATTTGACAAATGTTGGTAAAACAAGGAAGGTAATTTCTTTCTGATTTATCTAGCTTTGGATCACAGTCCCCATTCGTATAAGACCCGGCAAAATAGCTGGAACATCTCTATCGTACCTGCATATTGTTTGTAGAAAAGGAGTTAGATTATCTGATGTCTCAAATTTAACGAAATGAGTTTGTTTGCCAGACCGATAGTCAGTCAAATGAGTTACATAAATACATTATCAAACTCATGACATAAATGCAAAGAAATAATGGAAATGTAAAATACGTAGGCACTTTAGATTTGTTTAGATAAAAATTAAAAAATGAAAGTAGTCACAAACGCAATTGAGCAGATTTATAAACTTTAAACCTGAGTTTTAAACACGACTTAAAAATATATTTAAAAAATGAAGGGAAAAAAATCCTGGAAAGAGAAAGAAGGATGGTATCATTGAAGAAGTCAAGGTATGCTTTAAGTTCTGGTGTTGTATACAATTGACCCTTGAGGTCGACAAAAGAGGACAATTAAGATAACGGTTTGCTAAACTTTGTGACATGTACATTCATTCAGATTGATTTATAGCTGGAACAAATGATATTTCGTGTGCGTATTTTGTTAAATATTCATAGAGGTTGGTTCCATTACCTCTTTGAAGGATAGTAGGGTTTACGAGACAGAAGTTCAGTATGATTTTTTTTGGTGTTGCGCTTTCTGTATGAGGTGCCATAGAGGACAAAAGCTGATCCAGTGAGAAAGTTGCAGTTGAAGTTTCAATGTCATATGTCGAGAATTCCAAATTAAAATGTTGAGTCAAATTGTTGCTGTTGAAAGTTAAATTTAACATTTTGAGTTCTTCAATTTTATCTGTTGAATTACACAGCGGTTGTTGAAAGTTCCATTTTCTATGTCGCGTTTTTAGATTTTATCTGTTGAATTACACAGCGGTGGTTGAAATTTCCATGTTGTATGTCAAGAATTCTAGTTTCACATGTGGAATCAAGTTGTTTGCGTTGAAAGTTCCATTTCATATGACGAGTTTTTAAATTGTATCTGTTGAATTACACAGCGGTGGTTGAAAATAACATTTCGTATGTCAAGCTTTTAGATTTAAATTTTTTGAATTACACAGCGGTGGTTGAAATTTCAATGTTGTATGTCCAGAATTCTAATTTCACACGTTGAATCAAATTGTTTGTGTTGAAAGTTCCATTTCATATTGTCGAGTTTTTAGATTTTCTCTTGAATCACACAGCGGTGGTTGTAAGTTCCATTTCCTATGTCGAGAAATCCCCACAAGTATGCAAGATATTGTTCTATGTTTACTCCTGTATTTACTGTTGCACCTTTTTTATTCGTTGTAATGTTTATTACATTACATGTATTTTGTAATGCTGTCATAGGATGACTATCTGATCCATGATCGGGCGAAATAACTGGCACCCAAAAAAACCTGCTTAAACAAGGTCTCAGATGACTTTTGTTATGTTTATAATTTTTTTTTTTTAAATTTCATACATGAAATCCTTATAATGAGAGGCTGATTTCAGTTTAGTTTTTTTGTTTAGGCCAGTTCCTCTAGCATTGTTAGTCCCAGAGCAATGCAACTTTGTATGTAGATGCATCTAGGTGAGTACCACAAAAATCAACTAAAGTAGGTCACTGTAATCTTATTTTTACTCTTCAGTACTTCACTCAATTTTTATTTTCGATCCTATGTTAGTGGGAAGTGAGACATAGCAGTAATTTTTCCGACGGCGGCATCTGCGTTGTCAACAGCTAATGTTTTTTGTTACAATTTTTAATTTGTATACATTTCCTAAATCCCTTTATAGATTCACATCATACTTCGCATGAATAATTATGTCTGTAAGACAATTCATTCTATAACATGCTCATTAGCCCCTTTTACCTTCGGTTCAAGGTCACAGAAAATTTGCGTTAAGGTTTTGGTGACTTTTTTAATTTGCTAATATTTCCTAACATCTTTAAATACATTTTCATCATTCTTGGCATTCGTCATTATAAAGCTAAGACAATTAATTCTGCGACATGCTTGCTCACCCCTATGGCCTTGGAGACAAGATCACAGTCGTATAAAGTGTACAATAAGGTTTTGGTTAACGAGTTTTCATTTGGTTATATTTCCTAAACTCCTTGATGGATTTGTTCATACTTCTTATGAGTCAATACGAAGCTAAGACAATTCATTTGTTGACATGCACACTTGCCCTTTGCCCTTAGGGTCATGGTCACAATCATAGAAAATTTGCGTTGAGGCTTTTTTTTTTTTCTTCTTATTTGCTTATATTTCCTGAACCACTTGATGGAGTTTTTTTTTCTTCATACTTGGAGTGAATCATTATGAAGTTAAGACCATTCTGCGACACGCACTCTCGCCCCTTTGATCTTTGGGTCACAGTCATATAGAAAATTTGCATTAAGGTTTAAGTTAAAGTTTGTTTTTTCATTCGCTTATGTTTCCTACACACCTTGATGGATTTTGTTCATACATTGGACGAATCATTATGAAGGTAAGACAATTACTACTACAACATGCTCGCTCCACCTTTTGGCACTGGGGTCAAGGTCACACGTTTTACATCACTGTGTTTATTGTAGTCACAACATGCAGGCCTTGGCCTTCTTGTGTTTAGTTTCTCAAGGATTATGTGCGTCATAATATCATCCTACTTGGTGTTGAGATATGTTTTGGTGAGTGCAACGTACTATTACCAAATATGACATTATAATGAAAGGCTGTAGCAAAGTTGTGACAAATAAATTAGTGCACTACAATTGTGCATAACAAAAGTGCACACGAGTGTGCCATGAGCGGCACATCTCTGTCTTCCTTGAGTAACGTCCTCCCCCCACCCCGCCCCCTCTCCGGCCCAGCCATTTTAGAATGGCGTCGCGGCAAGCTTTTATTTGCCCTTTTTTCTGCGTCAGACCGTTTTTTATTTGTGCAAGGCGCACCCCCCCCCCACCCCCCCCCAAAAAAAAAACAAACAAAAACAAAAAATGAGCGCGAAGCAACAGGAACGTTTCCTAGAGCAAGTGCTCTCTACAGTTAGATGACTAAAATAATGCCCTGGAAACGCTTAAAATGCAGAATCTTCTCCTAAACAGTATTTCTGGATCCGCCCCTGCAATTCATGATAAAATGAGGTGCCCTTTTGATAGTGAGATAAACGTTAAAAGTGCTCTTTTGGGAGGATAATTACCATGCACTTATTAGATCCTGGGGAAATACTTTTGATGCACACAAGATTTTTCTTGCTAGAAGTGTGCCACAAAGTAAAATGTTTACCACAAGCATGCCAGAAAATGACTTAGATCCCTTTTTACAACATTAAGCTACAATAAATACACAGCCAGAGAAGCCTTTAATTTTAATGTAATACAAATACAGAACTTATTCAATAATTAAAAAAATAAACATTGGTTCTTGCTTTTTAGTGACAAAAATTAATTCTGCAAGGACATAAAAGAGGACACTTAAAAACTTAGGCAGGTTGAAAGTGTAAAGATTATGGAAACGAATGTAAGCAATTGTCTTTGCTTTGACAATTGAGGAAGATGGTAGTAATTAAGTGTGCTTAAATCGAGTGATATTTATTTGTGTTCTGATTATAACTAATATTTGGAATATCATGATTTCTAAAATACATGCAGTTCTTGTCTTATCTTCACATTAATAGACAAAAAAGAATAACGTGTCCTTGAACAACATATGCAGTGAAATGCATGGTTGACAGACAATATCAACACACACAGTTTGATTCAACATGTAAAATAGGAATTCTCGAAATAAGAAATGGAACTTTCAACCACCCCTTTGTAACTCAACAGATAACATCTAAAACCGCGACATAAGAAATTGAACTTTCAATCACCGCTGTGTAATTCAACACATACAATTTAAAAACTCGACATATGAAATGAAACTTTTAATACAATAACATGTGAAATTGGATTTCTCGAAATATAACATTGAAATTTCAAGCACCGCTGTGCAATTCAAAAGTTAAAATCTAAGAACTCGACATACGAAATGGAATTTTCAACCACAGCTGTGTAATTCAACAAATAAATTTAAAAACTCGACATATGAAATGGAATTTTCGACCCCAACAATTTGATTCAACATGTGAAACTGGAATTCTTGATACACAACATTGAAATTTCAACCACCGCTGTGCAATTCAACAGATAAAATCTAAAAACTCGACATAGAAAAATGGGACATTCAACCACTGTAAGTCAACAGATAAAATTGAAAAAGTCGACATATGAATTAGAACTTTCAACACCAACAGTTTGATTCCACGTGTGAAATTGGAATTCTCGACACGTGAGATTGAAATTTAAAAAGCTACTTTCTCATTAGACCATTTTTCGTCCCCTACCGCGCCTCAAAATTCTGCACGAATTTGCTGATAAACTTTGAATGGATACTTGATAATGACTGTTTGAGAGAGAGAGAGAGAGAGAGAGAGAGAGAGAGAGAGAGAGAGAGAGAGAGGCCACCTACACTTCCACACTTCACACTTACCCTTTTGGAAAGCAGACATGCCCCAAGTTAGTATTCATGAATTATACGCTCACGACATAGGGAGTTCGTCAGCCTATACGAAATGACAGTTCGAATTCTATATTTAGTGCAAGTATGTTGGTAATAGAGGACAGATTTCCTTTTGTCTGAACCAGTGAGAGTAGAATCACACTTACATGTTGAGATTGCAAACGATAACACCTATGGTTTTTGTAAATGTTATCTTGCTCTCTAAAAGATAGGATATGTCTGAACAAAATAATTGTCGTATTTCGTCAAGCATATGTTGTGCTTGTACTCTATCATCGTCGTTGCAATACACACAATCAATATATGCAGTTTCTAAACTAAGAAAACCTGACCGAAAGTATCGGTTTAAAAAAATTCCACAGAATCGCTCACTATTTTCATCGAGAAACGGGAACGCCATTTTTATGTTATTGTTTAGAAATAGGTAAAAAGAAGGCGACTGAAAATCTCAGTTTCAGCTTTACAAAAAGGGGTTTGAAGGACATGGCCTTTCTTTCGGTATAAAAAGGGGCTTGAAGGGCATGGCCTTTCTTTCGGTATAAAAAGGGGCTTGAAGGACATGGCCTTTCTTTCGGTATAAAAAGGGGCTTGAAAGACATGGCCTTTCTTTCGGGAAGCCAGACTGAATTAGATCATGTTAGGAGGATTTTTATTCCTGAATTAGAAGTGTAATTCTGCGTTCAATGCGTGTTGGTTTCTTATTGTGTGTTCATATTGAGTTTTAAAACTCGAGGAAAGACACTGAACATTCTCATGATAAAAGAATCAGACTAGGTATACAAATATTTTTTCTCTCTTTAAAAATCTTTTGTTACTATTAAAATATAGATGGACCATATTTCTATTATAGATAATAACATCCAGACTCGTTTCTTAGTTTCTTCTGAATGTGCGCATGTGGAAGAGAAAATCTTGCCAAGAAGCAGATGTGGATAAAATTACATTGAATATTTGTTTCTAATTGTTATGTTGCAAGTTTCTAATTGTATTCAAACAGTTACCGCCAGCTGTTTTATTTTTGTATTCAGTTTTAAGTGGAATTTAACGATTTTATTTATGAATTTACATTTATTTTTACACGATTGAAGAAGTCACGAAGCTTGTAAATCGATTACACACTGCATGAAAGGCCGTATCAAAGCGAAGGTTATTCATGCATAGTACCCAGTCGAAGGCTATTCATGCATAGCACCCAGTCGAAGGCTATTCATGCATAGTACCCAGTCGAAGGTTATTCATCCATAGTACCCAGTTAAAGGCTATTCATCCATAGTACCCAGTCGAAGACTATTTACGCATAGTACCCAGTCAAAGGCTATTCATGCATAGTACCCAGTCGAAGGCTATTCATGCATAGTACCCAGTCGAAGGCTATTCACGAATAGTATCCAGTCGAAGGCTATTCATTCATAGTATCCAGTCAAAGGCTATTCAACCATAGTATACAGTAAAAGGCTATTCATCCATAGTACCCAGTCGAAGGCTATTCTAGCATAGTACCCAGTCGAAGGCTATTCATGCATAGTCCCCGGTCGAACGCTATTCATACATAGTACCCAGTCAAAGGCTATTCACGAATAGTACAAAGTCGAAGGCTATTCATGTATAGTATCCAGTCAAATGCTATTCGTGCATAGTACCCAGTCAAAGGCTATTCATGCATAGTACCCAGTCAAAGGCTATTCATGCATAGTACCCAGTCGAACGCTATTCATGCATAGTACCCAGTCGAACGTTATTCATGCGCATGATAGTACCCAGTCGATTTTCAAGCTTCATGACTTCATCCATCGTGTAAAATATGAAGTTCAATTATTATAATTACAAATAGCTATAAAAAAAACAATAATGAATAACAAACATAACTAATTTTTTTTAACCATTGTTGACAAATATTGCCAACGCGCATGAGTCCTAAAATAGTTCCTTTCTTATAAATCACGTATATTTTTCAGTTTCACATGATGCAATTTTACCTGTCTTTAATGCTTGTTGCAAAGGCTTGGTAAACGTTTCTTATTATTATACACTGTTAAATACTTCAAAGGCCAAAATTGCAAAGTTTAAGGTCGAGTTTCACGCATGATGCCCACACTATTTTTAATACATTGAATTAAAGCTACATCTTCAAGGATGCACAAATCATAGTCAAGCATATAAATTGTCAGTATTAGCAGTACCGGGTTTTCAATCAGAAGTAACACGCTGGTGTTAACAAACTTGAGAAATATTTTAACAGTCTAATTATATTCTTTCAATTTCTTTAGAACATATTTGCATGCTAAACATGTCATGCAGAAAGTCACTTACAGTGTAAACCTATGTAATCAATCGTAGTGTAAATCTTCCTTTTCTTTGATAACTTGACTCATTTGAAAAACTAATAACTTGACTAATTTGATAAACTGATTCATCTTATTCTTAATATAACAAAATATTTTTTTTTAAAAAGAAGTATTTTTGATATGGTTGGTATCCTTGAAGTTTAGAAAATCAAAAGTTACATTTATTTCGACATGAAAAAGATGAATACGAATAACACTAGTAAACACTCTTACAAATATTTGAAGTATTTTTATGAACGTCATGAGGGGAAAGATCCAAACAGACAGATTGGCAATGAATCATTATAAGTGCTTACTATAAATCACTCACAATGAACAAAATTACCTCATATACAATGGAGGAAACATGACCAAATATGTTTAATATGATAAAAAAGTTGGATGATCAAACTTGAATTTACTCATTCAATCGAGTAAGATGAGCATAGTCATATATATATATATATATATATATATATATATATATATATATATATATATATATATATATATATATATATATATATATATTATGAAAGTAAATGTATCGTCATATTGAACAAAGATGTATATGGCTAATGTATGTATGTATTAAAGTTTAAAAGCACGTCAGCACATTAATAGCTATATGGTGTCGAATGCATATAAAGTTCTAAAATTGTTAATATAAAGAATTGCAGAAAGACACTATAGGTTATATTTTTGTAAACATTTTTCAGTCCAGATGGTATTTTGAGATGGAAAGAATATGGTTTAAGTTTCTTTCTGTAATACTGCCCTCCGTTTTGTTCTAGCTCTATGAGTAAGCTACATTCTTGTAATAATGACCTTGCCAGAGGGAGAAGAATATGAAGAAAATGTGTTTGTAAAATGATTTTACTATTTGGACAAAAAGGTTAGGAGCGATACTTAATAGTGGAGAACATAATTCTACCACACAGAAAGTGCTTTTACACTAAAACATACATGCAGAGCTAAATAATTTGATAGCTTCCCCCTTAAAACTAACCTTGCGTATATTATTTCGTGCCTCTAAAACTTTATAAAAAAATTATAAGGAAAAAACATTTTTAAAAACTGGCATTATACGACTCCATCATTTGAATCCCGTCGTTTTGATCATACTATATGATACAAAATTAGACCAATTTTGTTTGGGGGGTGTAATTTAGCTTGCTAGAATATTTTCAGTTACAAGCTGCAATGAGGCAAGGAAATGGGTTTCCAGACTAATAACTTGATTCAATAATCACTGAGGGACGTAGATAATTGAAGTTTTACCAAGAAGGATGCTGCAGATATCGCTTTTGTTTAGAAAAATTATAAATGATCAACAAACTTAAATGACGCCCTTTTGAACTTTAACGTCTTTTGTAAATATGTTGTATAAACTGTGGACAGTCTTGAGAAAGCAGGTCATTAACTTGGAGGATTGATTTAGTGTGTAAAAATCGGCTTGTATTAGCAATAAAGTAAAATAATGAGTTAGAGACAGAAAGACCTGTTTTGTCACGATGCGGTTTGTTGACGATTCACTATACTGTTTATCAAGCTTTAGACATTGTTACAAATTTGATTTAAACAATATAGCCTTCGTCAACGGTAAACTATGTTTCACATCAGTGCATGTATAAGTAGTTCTAATGCATAATATTAATGAGCAGTCATTCCACCACAATTCTCTTTAACATGCAATTGCACTTTTTGTGTAACTTTTGATCTTGAGATTGATTATTTGTGAAGAGGAATTACGCTTGGTACAATTTAATCCAACTTATCGATTATTTTTCATAGTTGATTTAGAAACGGATAATGCTCCCTAATTATTGAATTTCAGTTGCTCTTCTCGTCAATTTTGAACATGAAATTTCTTTGATATTTTCCGCCTGCATGGCACAAATGACAAGTCAGCTGCCTAACTATGCGCTGATCAAATGTTGCGTTCCAGTCTAGATTTTTTTTAAAAATGTAGAAATGTGGATAGAATCATTGTCAACACTGAAAGGAAAAATCCCATCGATGTCTCTCTGGATGAGAGTATTGACGAATTCCGTCTTCGTAAAAGGTTTTGCGGTAATGGTATTACTGACATTGAAATACTATAGATTCAGACATTTATGTAACAGGCAAATTAAAGCTGCCAAACGAGCCACCGAATGCATCAAGCGTACGGACGATGTAGAGCTGCATCGTCTGTGTATAAATGCCTCACCGTAAGACTAAATCTTAACATTACGGAACGTCTTGTCAGTGAGCAGTCTACTTAAGGATTTGCACGTCTTCAGCTGTAGAGCTGATCAGAGTCGACGAGGTCCCAGCTATAGAGGGGACAATAGAAGTTGACTATAGCAGCTGTAAAGCTAACCATAGCAGCCGTGGAGCTGGATAGACAGTGTGTTGCTTGAGTACCAGGTGATCGGGCATTGTTGACCCATTGGTGGGCGTGGATCGCTTGATTGACCAGTGCGACTGGCAGCCAAGTATGCTAGTGACGGAGTGTTTTTGAGTCACTCCATATATGTAATCTTTTAGCCGTGGGCTAATTTTGGGTTTTTGTGATACCCAGTGGTTTGGGAGTGTAAAGATATTTTGCATGATATCTATCCCATTTGTTTGCACCACATTTTATTATTTGAATAAAGTGCCTCATGCTTCATTATTTGAGGGTATACATTTTTGCTATATGAGTAAAATACATCATTTTTGCTATCTGAGTAAACACATCATTCTTTTCGTCGTCTGAGATTACTGTGAATCATTAGCCTTTATCATTGCACTGTGTATTTATTTATTTGTATTCATATTTGGGTTACATTATTAGGTTCGTGCGGATTATGTTAATTTGTCCAATATTTGGACCCTATACACGCACGTATTAATCATAACCCTTCTTCCCATTCAAGTCATTCATCAATAAACATTGCATTTTTATCACCATCAACAGTGTTCTGTTATAAATCCGAAATCCAACCCGGTTATCTCGTTACAATGGTGTCAGAAGTGGGATCTCGGATTTAACGGAACACTAAAATTGTTGTTTCATTATTCTTGTATGATCTTATTTGTATTTCAGACGTTCCTGACGAGACAGTGAGGTTAAGTAGCCATATAACATTACTTTATTTAGGTTTTTTTATACACATTTCATGTTTTTGTTGCCTTCTGATAAGGAAAGTGCGGTTTGTTTGTTGAAATCATAGCAATTACGCATTTTTTTTTGCGCAATAGTGCACTTTAGGTTGGTCATATCAGATTTTTTGAAATGTCGTCAATGAAAGAACTTGTGGAACTGGGGAAACAGTTTGGCTACGAAGGGGAGTCTCTTAAAACTTTTGTTCGTGAAGAACAGGCTAGGAAAAGGGACCAGAGGTTAAAAGAGAGGGAAATAGAGCGACAGGAGAGGGAAATAGAGAGGGATCAGAGGTTAAAGGAGAGAGAGGTAGAAAGGGAAAAGTTAGAACTAGAGAAGCAGGCTGAGGAAAGAAAGATAGCATTTGAAAGGGAGAGGATGGAATTTGAAAAGGAGAAGATAGAGTTAGAAAAACAGGCCGAAAGGGAAAGGAGAGGATGGGAAAAGGAAGCAGAAATGGAGAAGGTAGAAATGCTTAAAGAAATAGAGGATAGGAAATTAGAAGGGGAAAAGCGAGTGAGGTTAGAAGCTTTGGAGATAGAAGATAGAAATAGGAAGAGAGAGTATCAGCGAAATTCTGAGCTATTGAAAACCAAAAGGGAGGGGGAACAGGATTCTAAACTGAGAGGCCCAAAATTACCCCCATTTGAAGACGATAAAGATAACATGGATAGTTATCTAAACAGGTTTGAAAGGTACGCCGCTGTACAAAAATGGAAAAAAAACGATTGGTCGCTCCATCTTAGCGCGTTGCTTAAGGGTAAAGCGCTAGACGTGTATTCTCGTTTACCCGCGGCCGATTCGCTAAATTACCTCGCGTTGAAAGAAGCACTTCTGAAGAAATACGAGCTAACCGAGCAAGGGTTTCGCAAGAAGTTTAAGTATAGCAAACCCGAGAGAGGCGAGACATTCACCCAGTTCGTCAGTAGGACGTGCAATTACTTGCAGCGATGGGTGGAATGTGGTCAAGTCGTGAAGACATTTGAGGGTTTTATCGATTTCTTGCTTCGGGACCAGCTACTGACAACTTGTGGCAAGGAGTTGTATTTATTCCTGAGGGAAAAGTCCTTCACGAATATATATGACATGGCCACACAGGCGGATTTATTCGCTGAAGCTCGGAGAGGTTCGCAGAATGTCATCTCGCGAGACAGCAAAGGTGGGAATCAGGTCGAAGACCAAAAACCACCTGTCAGGGATTACCAAGGTGAGGCATAAGGACAAGCAAATGTTTCTACTTGCAAGGAGTGGGGTCATATCTCCCCCAATTTTCTACAAAGCGGAAGGGATCATGTCCCAGAGAGTCGCGGTAGCCATTGAAGGTCGGACGGTCGGTAGATGGAAAACTCGATCTGTTCACCAGCTGGCTAACCGTGAGCAGATATGCACGAGCCAGTGGTGCGTGCAGAGATCGGTCGCGACGCTATACAATCAATCGGCACGTGTATTTTTCCCGAGGCAAGGGTACCGACAGCGAATGGCACTGTCAACGGACAAAAGGTGACCGTTTTACGAGACACAGGGTGCACTACTGTAGTCGTGAAACGGAGTCTCGTTCGCGATGACCAATTGCTTGGGTTTAAATCGCCTTGTATGCTACTGGACCAAACAATCGACCACGTTCCCGTCGCAAGGATAGGTATCGAAACACCTTTTCTGACCGGAACCGTTGTAGCGTTGTGCATAGCCAACCCGATTTATGAACTTACGATTGGCAATGTACAGGGATCTAGACTCCCAACCATGTCAGACTTCCGATTCCCGATCATCCAAGCAGTGCAAACTAGACCTCAGGTAAGGGAGGATAACAAACCCCTACGTAAATTAAAAGTACCGGAAACAATTACTGATATCCCCCGTGAAGAATGTTTGAACGCGCAAGAACGCGACGCGTCTCTACGCGTAACCGCAGATAAAGTGTTGTCGGGTACTGTGAGGAAGTGTAAGAACGGGGGGTCCTCTAAATTTCTACTTCGAAACGGTTTAATGTACAGGGAATATACTACGCCTGACGATAGGAAGTTCTTGCAACTAGTTGTTCCCCAGGAATTCAGGTCGCATGTACTCAAGGTCGCGCACGAATCGAGTATGGCGGGTCATTTAGGTAAGAAGAAAACAGCTGATAGGGTATTACGAGAATTCTATTGGCCCGGTGTCAATAGCAATGTAAGGCGGTTTTGTCGTTCGTGCGATGTTTGCCAGAAGGCGGTCTCTAAGGGAAGGATAACTAGAGTACCGTTAGGTCAGGAAGAAAGACGGGATAAACCGTTTTTGCATTGACTTTCGGCAACTGAATAAAATCACCGTGTTCGATGCAGAACCAATGCCAGACAGTGACAATTTATTTTCAAAGTTGGCAGGTCATAAATACCTTTCCAAGTTAGACCTTACCAAGGGATATTGGCAGGTACCAATCGCTGATAATGCCCGTGAGTTAACGGCATTCGCGACTCCCAGAGGTCTTTATCAATTTAAAGTCATGCCTTTCGGTTTAGTCAACGCCGGTGCGTCGTGCGTTCGTCTCATGCGCAAATTGTTAAACGGTATGAAAAACGTGGATAGTTTATAGATGATATCTTCGTTTATACATATACCTGGGATGAATATGTTAGAGTATTGAGGGATCTGTTCGATAGACTTCACACTGCTAATCTTACAGCTAGGCCCACCAAATGTAGTATAGGATATTTTAACCTAGAATGTCTGGGCCATCTTGTAAGTGGACTAGGCCAGTTGAAACCCCACCCAGACAAAATAGGAGCAGTCAGAGATGCACCTAGACCAGAGACCAAGAAACAAGTAAGATCTTTCCTAGGTTTGATTGGGTTTTACAGGAAATTTGTCCCCAATTTTTCGGCTATTGCCAGCCCATTAACAGATTTGACTAGGAAAGGGCAACCAAATAAGGTTTCCTGGGGTGTGTGCCAGGAAAATGCGTTTAACGCTTTAAAACAGAAACTGATAAGTGCACCAATCTTAAAGTTGCCAGAATTGAACAAAGCTTTTGTGCTGAGGACTGATGCGTCCGATACGGGACTTGGGGCTGTTTTGCCACAAGAGCAAGAGGGGATGAAATTGCCCATCGCTTATGCAAGCAGGAAATTGCTCTCTAGGGAGCAAAACTACTTCGTGATTGAGATGGAGTGCCTAGCCTTAGTATGGGGAATAGGAAAATTCCATACATATATTTTCGGGAGGGAATTTACCTTACAAACGGACCATCAGCCGCTCTTATACTTGAATAAAGCAAAGGTCGCCAACGCAAGATTGATGCGTTGGGCGTTGTCTTTGCAACCGTATACTTTCCGAATCGAGGCGATTCGAGGGGTGGAAAATGTAGGTGCTGATTTTTTAAGTAGGGTGTAATTAGCAGATCATTTTCGTTCAGTATTAAAAGTTGAATGTTTTAATAATTGTTTATGTTCACATTCCGTGATTTTTCTAAAAGTGTTACCACTTTTTTTTAAGGGGGGAGGTATTGTCACGGAATTGTATAAATCCCTTTTATTAAATACATGTACTCGGGTTTCGTTTTTCAGTGTAACATCGATACCCGAGAGTGAGTTATGTATATTTTACAATATTTCGAAACAGTGAGTTCGGTTCACCCCATGCCGCACGTGCGAAGTGCTTTTGATGGGAAAAACCGAATGCATCAAGCGTACGGACGATGTAGAGCTGCATCGTCTGTGTATAAATGCCTCACCGTAAGACTAAATCTTAACATTACGGAACGTCTTGTCAGTGAGCAGTCTACTTAAGGATTTGCACGTCTTCAGCTGTAGAGCTGATCAGAGTCGACGAGGTCCCAGCTATAGAGGGGACAATAGAAGTTGACTATAGCAGCTGTAAAGCTAACCATAGCAGCCGTGGAGCTGGATAGACAGTGTGTTGCTTGAGTACCAGGTGATCGGGCATTGTTGACCCATTGGTGGGCGTGGATCGCTTGATTGACCAGTGCGACTGGCAGCCAAGTATGCTAGTGACGGAGTGTTTTTGAGTCACTCCATATATGTAATCTTTTAGCCGTGGGCTAATTTTGGGTTTTTGTGATACCCAGTGGTTTGGGAGTGTAAAGATATTTTGCATGATATCTATCCCATTTGTTTGCACCACATTTTATTATTTGAATAAAGTGCCTCATGCTTCATTATTTGAGGGTATACATTTTTGCTATATGAGTAAAATACATCATTTTTGCTATCTGAGTAAACACATCATTCTTTTCGTCGTCTGAGATTACTGTGAATCATTAGCCTTTATCATTGCACTGTGTATTTATTTATTTGTATTCATATTTGGGTTACATTATTAGGTTCGTGCGGATTATGTTAATTTGTCCAATATTTGGACCCTATACACGCACGTATTAATCATAACCCTTCTTTCCATTCAAGTCATTCATCAATAAACATTGCATTTTTATCACCATCAACAGTGTTCTATTATAAATCCGAAATCCAAACCCGGTTATCTTGTTACACCTGTTAATTATTTCTTTTCAGATAAGACATTACCAACTCACGAATAGTATATGAATCCCAAGCGATGTATTTATGAACTATGATCCGAAAAAGGTACACTTAAAGTCTATGGTATTTGAACAGTCAGATAACAACTTTATCTAGTAGGAAGTAGAACGTTATTTGAGAAGCGAAGAAGCGAGGTATGTATTTGTGTTATTATTTGTGTAGTTTGGTGCCGCACGTCACTACAGTGACTCATGATTTTCAAAATAGTCAAATATGGGTTCTTTTTCCACCAGTTGGTTCCTTACCACTGGACTCGGTGTTATTGCCCGGATCGAGTAAATAATAAAATAAATTATGAAATTTATAGATGGAATAAATAGAGGTCTGAGCAGATATATAGAACAGAATAACACGAGCCCCCGTACATGAAATATAACAATGTAATCAATTACATAAAACAAATTGAGATAATACATAACATTAGGAAGATACACTTCTTTTTGAAATCATTTACCGAATTTCAACACAAATATACTTATGTAATTAGCCGATCTGTTTTAAACGATTGACTTAGTTCATCATATAATCGAGTGAACAATCGAAGTCATTGCCCAGCATGCCTGCATAACCTGATTATCGCTGGTCACTCCATATTCAATGTTGCTGTCCGGTCAAGGTTGATGTTCTCCCCCTTTTTTTCTTCTCACTCTCTCTTATCTCGCCTCTTTCCGGCCCTCAAACTTTGTGTAGGTTGGTAGGTAGGTGGATAGGTGGATGGAGTTATTTCCCCTTTCAAAATAAACAGAGAAGCAACCTAAATCTTCTGTCAAATATCCTACTGGGAATAGAACATTACTCCACTCTCGTTACGCCAGATATCGTCCTATCGGAATTCAAACAGATACCAAAGGCTATATGATCAGGCCAAACCTGACAGACCATAAACAAACCTAGTTTCAGAAGATTAATGTACTTTCTAACGGCTATTTCATCACTAACTCTCATTAACATCACACGAGACATAACAGTTTCAGTTCACGTCTTAATTATATAAATGAATCAATGAAATTCACTTCATGGCTTACTACATTAATTTCAGCGAATACTCACTCAAGTCTTTATCATAGATGAAATCATCTAATACAACTTGTATCAAATAAAGTAATGCATGAAATTCTTAGAATACATGATTCCTATAACAATCAAGACGACAAATTCAATCAGTTCGTCAAACTCATATAAAGAAGATTGTTGTACGAATTCAGACAAATGAACTCAAACAAATAGTTATACTCATATCAAGAAAATTGATCTACGAATTTAAACAAATAAATTCAAGCAAATAATTATATTGGTATCAACGAATTACATGAGATTGATGCAAATACCTTGTGCTTTCAAGACTCGCTCGCTTCTACCGCCAGAATTGTGTCCCTCAATTTCCAGACACTTGTCCCTTGAACAATTGATCCCAGGTTGTTAATTTGTTAACTCAACAGGTCTCCGACAGGCGCACCACCGAGGTGACACGCGAGATCAACAATAAGTTTGATCATCTGGTAGCGCTGCTTAGGCCTCCAACGGAAAAAAGTCAGACAACAACTTGTCCTCAACCTAGACCCTCCATGCCAAACGACAACGCACCAGCCCCATCCGCGGTGTCCCGTGACATTGTCCAAGCCACAGCTACACTTACAGGCACAGCCGTGGATACAGGTAACGTTACCAATCAGCCAATTATTCAAACGAATCATGCCTTCGCTGGTCTTTCTCAATCACAATTCGTGAGCTCGTTGGTCTCCCAATCTGCTCTAATTCCTGATAAAGTAAACATATGGGCGGGTTCGTACATAGATTTCTCTACCCTGATAAATAACTCACAGGATGCGATTTAAAGTTTCAGCTCGATACACACAGTATTGGTTCTGAAATTAGCATTGTCCCTAAAATCAGGAACGTTAAACTCACAACTGGACAATGGATTCTGACTTGAAGCAGATTTACTAGTATCCTATGTGAAAAACATCCACTGGTCAGTACCTCTCTTCCCCAACATATGGAAACTGTTATCAAACAATATCATATTTTTTGTGTGTGTGTGTGGTGAAACAGGTATTATTTCGATATATGCTTACCAATGGGTTGTGGTTCCAGTTGCCGGATATTTGAGACCTTTAGCAATTTTCTTCAATGGATAGCAAACACAAAGTTATCAATAACACATATGAGACATATTTTGGACGATTTTTTTTATATCAGATGCAACTCTTGCCCAACGCCAGAAAAAGCTTGATCGCTTCATGACAGTATGTGCCGACATCGGCGTTCCTATGGCTGCGGATAAATCTTTTGTCCCATTACCAAACATGATTTACCTCAGATACGAATTGGATTCGGTGCGAATGGAGGTTCACCTTCTCACTGACAAACTAAAACAATGTAATGCACTCATGCAATCATATCTGGCTCGAAGGAAATCACTCTCAAAGAGTTGCAATCCATCATAGGTACTCTTAACTTTGCTTGCGCAGCTGTTTTGCAAGGCAGGGCTTTCCTTGGGCGGCTGGTCAACTTGACAATTGGCATACAAACCACATCACCACATTAGATTAATTAAAGGAGGTGAAAGAAGATTTCAGGGCCGGGCAAACCTTTTTAACCTGTTTTAACAGTAGATCAGTGTTCTTGCCTGATCGTTGGACGACTTCCGTCTCATTGGACTTGTACACAGATGCCTCTGGCTCTGTGGGATACGGTGCGGTCCTAGGTACATATTATTTCTATGGACTTTGGGATCAGACATGGGCATATCAAAATATTACGCTTCTAGAATTGTATCACATCGTTCTTGCAGTTGAGGTCAGGGGAGAACACTTGACCAATAAATGTATCTATTTCCATACCGACAATCAAGCTTTAGTTGAAATCATAAACAAGCAATCTTCTAAGGACACAAAAATCATGCACTTCATTCGGAAATTTGTACTCTCTTGCCTTAAATTAAATATCTTGTTCAAGGCAAAACATGTAATTGGATTAGATAATAAACTCGCTGATGCCCTTTCCCGCCAACATGTTTCGACTCTCCACGAGATGGCCTCTTATGCGGACCCACACCTACAGCACATTCCGCTCCTTCCAATCTTGCCCAGCGAGAACGTACGCTGAAACATTTGGTTAAAAACATGCCAAAACCAGCAACAAAAAGCACATATAAGCGGGTTTGGACACTATATAAGGACTTCACTTTAGACACCTCGACCGAATTCTCTCTCCCAGTTTCAATAACCAATCTGGCCTTTTTCATAGCGCACTTAATCAACAAGAAATATCCGGCATCTTCAATATCCACTTTTGTTTCCGCAGTTGGCTATGTGCACAAACTTAATGGCCTCGCAGACCTTTCTTCCTCTTTCCTTATTCAAAAACTCATTCCAACCATTCACAAAAGCAAATCTCACGATGTTCGTTTGCCGATCGACAAAGGAGTACTGGATAAACTCACAGTTTCCTTAGTATATACCATTTAAGACCATTCAGACGTAGATGTATTCGGCCATGTTTACTTTGTCTTTTCATGCTTTTCTTAGAATAGGAGAAATAACGGTGAGATAAATGCACAGCAGAATGATAATTTGACAGATATATCTCAAGTCACTTTTTCTCAAAAGGTCTTACGTTAACTTTTTGACACTTCAAACACAACTCGGAACAACCCTATCTATTGCATGTTGCAGCCCAACGAAACCCTGGTACCTGTCCCATAGCTTGTTTACGAGCGTACCTATCCCTCAGCGGTAATACTCCAGGAGCGCTCTTTATGTACCCAAGCGGGCAACCAGTTTCCAGAGTAGAATTTAATACAGAACTTAAAAGAGCACTTTGCTTTTGTGTCTTTAACTCTGACCATTTTAAGTCCCATAGCTTCAGAATTGTGGCTGCCACTGAGGCGGCCAGTCAAGGTTTAAGTGACAACCAAATAAGGGAATTAGGCCGCTGAAAATCAAATGCGTTTAAGACCTACATAAGGTTAGGCAGGAGGGTCTTAGCTTTGTAAGACTTCCCTCCACTTTCATAAGGATCGCCATTCTGCCATTTGTGTTACTTTCTCTTTCAGGTCTCGTGGGTTTCACAGACCTGGATGCCTGGGAATGGGCCATGCTTTGCTGGGATGACATACAGTTCCATCCTGACTCATCTGCTTCTACCTGCCATTTGGACCGCCAGGAGCGTATGAGGGTGCTCTACCAGCTACGGGAGAACAGCATCGGATACAGGAAATACTCGGGTCCCCTACAAAGTTTTCTCCTTCATCTGCAAAGCTCTGTCTTCAGTTCGACCTTTACGGGACGTGCGGTAACAGTACATTTAGGATACATCGTAACTACTGGGGTGCATGAGCGTGCTCTACTGTCCCGGCTCTACAAGGTTTCCCCGCTGAAGCCAACTTGGCTTTACTGTGTGACATGTTGTCCATCTCGAGATAAGATGACCTTTGACTCTTCATTTCCGGACAAAAATGACCTTTGACTCTTAGGATGTAGGCCGCTGCTTCATTACCTGTACATATTACTTCTTCCAGGGGCCCATTTTTCCATGCATGTATTCTTAGACATCAATGGACCAGTTTTGGAAACGCAAATGTAATCACTTTACCCTTGCTCGCCTTGATCAACATTACACTTTCTATGTTTGATGCAGGCCATTTTATATTTTGCCCCCATCCCTCCCCCCCCCATTTGTTTTTTGTTTTCTTTTTTTTTTGGGGGGGGGGGGGCTGCCAGAAATACAGCATAATCTATTTCCTGTATTTCTGTTTATGGCGGTTGCAGCGTCAAAAATTTATTTATAATGTTATGTGTTTCATTGTTCCATTTGTTAGCACGTTTACTCAATAGACTTTGTCAAAATATTTATGTTATGCTGTAAATACATATTTCATTTTTGGTCATAATATATCATTCACATTCAATACAAAGTCACGAAAGTGGCCAGCATCAAACACGATTTCGGTCTTTGTTGTATTTGTGTAATCACATACTTTTGACTTTATATTCCTGTGTGATTGATCTGGTGAGTGATTTCTGTCTTTGCGTTATCTCTCTTCCTTTCGAAACTATCGACGTCGTAATGAATATGCTTGTGTGTGTCTAAATTTCTATTTTCACCGTCTTATCACATATATTAACACTATATAACCCAGCTGTGCTTACACTATCTTTTCTTCTCTCTGACATAACTTGTAACATTTGACTGTATTCGTAAGAACACGTCACATACTATTTATTTTTTACAGATAAGACATTACCAACTCACAAATAGAATATGAATCGCAAACGATATATTCATGAACTATGATCCCAAAAAGGTACACTTAAAGTTTATGGTGTTTGAACAGTCAGATAACAACTTGATCTAGAAGGAAGGAGAATCATGGTTGAGAATAGGAGAAGCGAGTGTTCAGTCTCAAGGAAACAATATTTATGTCAACCTACTTGTCTGCTCGGATAATTGAGGCAAACCCAACTGCAAGATTGTATTACCATTGTCTGAGACTGATAAGCAAAGATATTGATGATGCGGAATAAGAAACTAGGTACAAAATGACATGCACTTCTTTCAGAAAACTTAAGCTTACTATTATTTGAAGTGCTTTCTTGAAGAAGCGATTGCCATCGTAGCACGAGTGAGTATACATACGATCATAAGTGTCGGACTGCATATAAGCCATTTTGAAGTATGATTTCTTACATTCCGAAAAAAAAAATTATGCGACTAGCTGGTATCTGTTAGAAACAACAAAAAAAAGTTTTCGTTTCTAATTTATATACTTGAGCATAATTTCTAAGACTTTATGCCCAGTTAAATATCGGAACGCTTGTTTTTTCATACCTGGGTGGGTATAGAAGCTTGATATAGCACGCAGAAGAGATATTGTCGTATGTCTCAATGGTACTAAATATAATATGCCAGTACAAACCATCTGCTTTCTATTCTTGCAATTGCAATGTATTTGTCATATTTTGAGGGTTATGTTTTAGTTACCTATTTCAGATAGTGTTATGTACTTTGACAAAGCTACTAAATTTGACCGGTTTTTTTTCATCTTGTAACTACCGTATATACTCGCTTATAAATTTTGTTCAACTGCAAACTGCACAGACCAAGATCTGCCGTTGCATAATGCGTAGGCAGATCTGGGTCTCTGCAGTTTCTTTAGGAGTAATCAGTAGAACAAACAACATAGCCCCTGATCTGCTGGCGCATTATGCGACGGCAGATCAGGGTCTATGTTGTTTGCAGTTGGACTCGTCTTATAAGCGAGTATAGACGATATTTCTCACCAGGAACAAAGTTATTTATTGTTATTTTTTATGGTTTTGATGACTATTCAATTTGAGTCTTTACAATATTAAAAGGAACAAATATAAGTTCATATTAAAAACCTATCAGCGAAACAGCGTTTGACTGGTCAAGGACTGCAAATAAAATATTTCTCTACCCCTTTTAGCCTGACAGAAAAAATATTTTTATTATTTCGGGAATTTGTGTTTGGTTTGAACAGAATTTCGTTGAACATTTGTTCACTACTCGACACAAAGCATAATGAGTTATCTTACAATGTAATAAAAACAGTAAGGTCTGTTTAAAGACTCAGGTACATGTCTCTTGGAATGGATACATCAACAAAATGAGATGAAATCTGATCAACACAATTCTATACACAGATAAACACTTGGACAGTTTGATCAACAGAGAAACCATAGTTATATCTATGTATGTGAACGCAGACGAAACAAGGGAGCTGTGTGTAATAGAGCAACTTATGACCAACAAGGATGGAAGAATACATAGGTGTCCTATTTTCTGATAAAACTTGTATTCAAAATATCGAGGAAAATAACATTTAATAACAATGCATCATCAATGTGATTACATATTATGTGCTCATGTCTTCTCGTATATTGTAGAAATGTGATCTAATATAAATGAAACGGATGGCTTAAAATTTAAAACATCAAGCCCAAAAATATTGAAGTTAGTTAACATTTTCGATACGAACCTCTTAGTAAGAGATAGATTTGATATTCATGAAGATGAATAGCTTTAGAGAGCAAATATTTAACTTGTATCAACTTTTTTTCAACCCACGGGTGTGTGTGTGTGTGTGGGGGGGGGGGGGGTGAAGAATTCAAACATGACAGTAATATTGAATCTAAGGTCATTTATAATTTCTCTGCATAATATCAAGGAAGGATTTGACTGCGTTATCACCGTATCATTCTGGACAAACCCTACGATTCTTGAGGCGAGCGTGTGTACGCGAAGTTCTAAACCTTATAGTGAGATGAAGGCTTTTGATAAGATACACACAAGTTTAGGAGGATATGTTTCCTTGATAAGATACACACAAGTTTAGGAGGATATGTTTCCTTGATAAGATACACACAAGTTTAGGAGGATATGTTCCTTGCGAATCACTGGCAAGCGAGTTCATTATACGGAATCAATTTAGCTCCATGCTATCGTTTTTGAAAGTATGAGGATTATTTGGACTATATATATATATATATATCTATATCTATATATATATATATATATATATATATATATATATATATATATATATATATATATATATATATATATATGTGTGTGTGTGTGTGTGTGTGTGTGTGTGTGTGTGTGTGTGTGTGTGTGTGTGTGTGTGTGTGTGTAAGGGTACAGAATAATCAAAGTACAAATATTCATATACAAGATTTATCAAGTTCTTCATTTGAAGTTTGAACTTTTGTTCAGGAAATCAACTAACTTTGGTTTTAAAAAAATGAGACCTGTGTTCTCTGCTAAAGTAGATGAGAAAAAAATGAATTATCTGAGCATTGCAAAATAAACAGTGTACTCCCTGCAAAAATGTAAACACATTAAATGGCATTAAATGGAGCACATAATAATAGAGTTGGCTTTCGACTGAGTTGCATTATGCCTTTAAAATAGTAATGTTCACACACGCATATATATATATATATATATATATATATATATCTATATATATATATATATATATATATATCTATATATAACCTTACATTGTAATAAATCCTTTTCTATTACAATTGACAACGATAACACATCAGTTGATATGTAATAAATTTGATATACTCTCCATGCTTTTTAAGCAGTGCAGATTACATGTTTGAAAACAATATTGTAAATTTTTAAATCTACCATAAATCAAGAATATCTAGTATTTCTAGTAGATTAAAAACTGTTGCAGTTCCTTTCAGCATTGTATGCATTCAAAAAGGGTGGCATTCTACTAGCCAAGAATAGATGTTTGGAAATCATGAAATGACCAAGTTTCACATCCAATCAGAACTCTTTTCATTTACAACCAATTATACCTGGAGTAGCAATAGAAAACTTTTCCTAATGCGTGCAGACAATATGCCATTTAATAAGTGTTTTATTGGTCCCTGATCAGTAGAGCTGAAAATTTGGAATAAATCCATTACTATCATCATTAAATTGGAACTTGTATTATTGTCATGTTTGGCTTTTAGGCATGTTAATTTGCTTTTTTTTCTGACCCTCACCCTCCTAGGTATGTTTCAACTTAAAATATTTTAATTACATATTGTTAATCAAATTATGTTTAATTTTCACAAAAGTATTCATAAACTATATAATAGATATTTTTATTTAAATTAAATTATATTGAATGCAAAATATTATATATCTATATCTATATATATATATATATATATATATATATATATATATATATATATATATATATATATATATATATATATGAAGAAATAATATTATCATACAGGTTAGAGAATTTTTAATTTATACTCTACGGAGATTCGGACCCGGGTCCGCGTGTTACGGTACCAATCATCTTACCTGCACGCTTCAAACCCTATACCCCCCCCCCCCCCCCATCCCTCCCGCAACCATGCACACATCACCAAAAATGATGCTACAAAGTCGGTGGTATGGCATTTGTGCGTAGCAGACACACTGGCATATCGACCCAGTAATTAATTCTCATCTCAGTACACAGTCACTCTGGATTCCTACGACAGGAATCAAGGTATATAGAGGTTATTATAGAGAATTACAAATATACACCAAACAAAGTAGAAAGTGCTATCCCTGGATTCTACAGGAGAATGCTTGATAACATTAAGTGAATTTTTAAATACGAAGAAATAATATTATCATACAGGTTAGAGAATTTTTAATTCAAACTCTAAGGAGCACCCATCGCCTTGCCTGCACACACCAACCGCTATACCCCCCGACCATGCGCACATCACCAAAAATGATGCTACAAAGTTGCTGGTATAGAGGTTGATGCGTGCAGGCAAGGCGATTTTATATTCGATATTATTGAAATATAGCCATAAGGCATATATAATAGATAGCGAGACTTATGAACAGACATAGAGATGGATGAACAGAGGTGATATCAGTATTCTCACACTATTTTATAATGTGTGTGGATAAAGAAAAATTACTATGGAATACAAAATAACTTATGTAATGTAAATAAATAAAATATTGTTTGGAATTAAATATTGCAAAACTTGCAAGAGTGAAATAATTGCAATTTATTTTCCACCTTAATGTTCTCGGGATGTAGTTTATGCTGCATACCAGTCTGTATTGCGATGTTTTAACATACTGCAATTGCAGTTCACATTGTCCAGATCTTTTCGCAGATTCAAAGTAAAAAAAAAATGTTTAACCATTGAACCCTCTCTCTGGACAGTGCCAATCATTTTTATTCCGCCAAATAGTATTTTTAGTTGTTCCACCATCAAGACAATATATTTTCCCCCTACCTATAGCATAGATTTTTGTCAATACGAGTACCAAATTCATAATATTTATTGCCCGACTTGCAAAAGTATGTTACCTTTAAAATGAAAACGATGTAGAAATTGTTATCAAAGATCTGGTTGTGAGGGGAGGTACATAATTCTCCAATTAACCAAGAGGGTTATTCACATAATAGGAGGCCCAATTTTTATCTTTCGTGTATTTTGAAAAATAATGCTTTACCTTGCTTAAAAAAGAAATTGAATTTATGTTTGAATTATGACTATATAAATAAAGGGAACTACTGATAACAATGGATTTGTGGAATAAAAATAAAGAGGCTATATGACTGATGTAATGCTATTTTGGGCACTTAAATATGGGTGTTGAAAATAAATATATGCATTACAATAAATAAATAAATAAATAAAAAAATAAAAAAAATAAATGATTTACCTTTTAAAAATCACAAATAATACACTGAAGTCAAGCTATTCAACATTCGTTTAAAATAGTGTCTAAAATAACATTTGTACCCTGTGAAATAAAACAGCAGGGGAATTTTCTTTATTGTTATTATTATTAATATTATTATTATTATTATTATTATTATTATTATTATTATTATTATTATTATCCAATACTGCTGTGTGTCACGGAATTGTATAAATCCCTTTTATTAAATACGTGTACTCGGGTTTCGTTTTTCAGTATAACAACGATGCCCGAGAGTGAGTTATGTATATTATACAATATTTCGAAACAGTGAGTTCGGTTTACCCCATGCCGCACGTGCGAAGTGCTTTCGATGGGAAAAACCGAATGCACCAAGCGTACGGACGATGTAGAGCTGCATCGTCCGTGTATAAATGCCTCACCGTAAGACTAAATCTTTACATTACGGAACGTCTTGTCAGTGAGCAGTCTACTTAAGGACTTGCACGTCTTCAGCTGTAGAGGTACGTAAATCGTTTATTAATTTATAGCGTATATTTTCTATGTAGCTTCGGCTTGCGTAGTACAATGCAAATATTTTCTATTCTTGTTTGTATATTTTCTATTTTTGTTTGTTCTTAATAAGAGCTTTATATTAGCAATATAAAGTGGCGTTTTTAGGAAACGTTTAGTACCATAAGATTCTTATCTGACACGTGTAGGTTCACTTTTGAACTTGTTCATTGCTTTGTAATGTCGTGCCGATAATGTAATTTGTATAACTTACCGTATATAACGTCATTACGTGTTATCGTATATGCCCGTGTCAATCATACTACACGGTGTTAGATTTATTTTCAGCTGTTAGAGCTGTAGAGCTGTAGAGATCAGAGTCGACGAGGTCCCGGCTATAGTGGGGACAATAGAAGTTGACTAAAGCTAACCATAGCAGCCGTGGAGCTGAATAAACAGTGGGTTGCTTGAATACCAGGTGATCGGGCGTTGTTGACCCATTGGTGGTCGTGTATCGCTAGATTGACCAGTCTGACTAGCAGCCAAGTATGCTAGTGACGGAGTGTTTGTGAGTCACTCCATATATGTAATATTTTAGCCGTAGGCTAATTTTGGGTTTTTGTGATACCCAGTGGTTTGGGAGTGTAAGATATATTGCATGATATCTATCCCATTTGTTTGCACCACATTTTATTATCTGAATAAAGTGCCTCATGTTTCATTATTTGAGGGTATACATTTTTGCTATATGAGTAAAAATACATCATTTTGCTATCTGAGCAAAACACATCATTCCTTTCTCATGTTTCATTATTTGAGGGTATATATTTTTGCTATATGAGTAAAAATACATCATTTTGCTATCTGAGCAAAACACAGCCTCATGTTTCATTATTTGAGGGTATACATTTTTGCTATATGAGTAAAAACAGATCATTTTTGCTATCTGAGTAAAACACATCATTCCTTTCATCGTGTGAGATAAATCATTAGCCTTTATCATTGCACTGTGTATTTATTTATTTGTGTTCATATTTGGGTTACCGTATTAGGTTCGTGCGGATTATGTTAATTTGTCCAATATTTGGACCCTATACACGCACGTATTAATCATAACCTTTCTTCCCATTCAAGTCATTCATCAATAAACATTGCATTTTTATCACCATCAACAGTGTTCTGTTATAAATCCGAAATCCTATTGGTTATCTTGTTACACTGTGCATTTCTTTATATTGAAAGGTTGATTAAATTCAATTTTAGGCAATTTTATTTTTGGTTGGTTTTTGTTGTTGACATTTACATTTTAAGTGAAAGTAGAATGCTCATCAAACAGAACTATAGATGATGCAGATGATGCCTGTTTACCTATAGCAGGCGACGGTTCCCATTAGACTCAGTGCTGTATCAAAAATGGACCCTCCACAACTCCAGGACGAACATGGCGGAGTACATGTACGCAGACCACTGTTTTTCAGCATGTATCGAATGAATAGTGTTAGTAGTATGTGGTGAGTGTTGAGCCTCAAGATGGGACCCTATGGCCTCAATGGGACTTAACATTGTGAGACTGTAGAGTCCCCCAAAAAGGCTTGAGGCTATAAATCCTGAGGCTATAAAAATCTTAGGCTGTACAGTCCCCAATAGTATTTGAACATTTTGGGACTGTACAGCCTCAAGGGTAGGCAAGAATGGAAAATTAATCTTTTCTTGTGAAATGGGTGGCCCTGAAAAGGGCCATTGGGTTTTTTTTTTTGTTTACTGCTTTAGCATTCGCATCTCCTAGACGGTCTTCTTCTTATTCTTCTACTTCTTCCGACTTCTTCCCCATACATTAGCACTCTTTTTAAGCAACCTTGTCTTTCTATGTAGATTCTTCTTTTCCAATAGGTGGTCTCTGTCATTTTTGTCACAGCCCATGATGCTCGAACATACATAGGGAATGCTGGATTAAATGGCATTCCTGAGACGATGTTGGAAGCTTCCACACTGGTCCACATTGTTTTTTTTCTTTAGAAGTAGTCTTGGGGAGAGAAAACCGGTGAAGCTTTATGAGACGAGCGGTGGTATATATACCTTGCGATCGGATTGAAATGCATCGAAATGAACTACCAATCCCAACGCGCGTTACAAGCGGGTCGGCTTTTCTTCCAATGGGAAGAGAGTAGGGTGTGACGTCATTTGGGGTATAAAGACATCGTAGCGTTCGTAGGGATTTGACTTGGAGAGGTATCATGGAGAGTACTAAGCCTATGAATTGGAGCAAGAATCCTATCTTTCACTTCCTACCGGAAGATTTTAATTTAGATTTTCTGAATCAAGAATTTGAGTCTGAGACTGCTGCTGCTGTTGCTGTTGCTGCTACACCACTTCCCTCTTTGCTACCAGTGATGGATGAATTTAAAAAGAAACAACAGGAAGAGATGGAAATTTTTTTAAAGAAACAGCGAGAGGATGAAGAAATGTTTCTTCAGCAGCAGCAGCAAGAAGAGGAGAGAAGAAGAAAAAGTGAGGAAGAAATCAGACAACAGTTAGAAGAGGAGGAGAAGGAAACACCAAAGGAAGTCAGTCAGGAAGAAAAAACGGTGAGTCTTTTAGAAGAGATTTTATCAGAGTTAAAGTATCTGAGGAAATTATACGAATATTCTTTAACTCAGCCGCCTAAACGAAAAAGACCATCACGGGCTAAACATTCCAAACCTACTTCTAGTGAGATGCCACCACCACCACCACCAGTGACTACCACCATTACCAAATCACCAGCAGTAGCAGCCGGAATTGGATTGGGTCGTGGTAAAGGACTACGACAATTGAAGTTGATTATGTCAACTCCATAAGTTTGTTTGAACCAAAAAAAAACCAAACAAACAAACACCCCCAACGGTCCTTTTCAGGGCCACCCCAATTTCTAGAAAATAAATCAAATTGCCCCCCCCCCCAAAAAAAATCAAGTAAAACTTAAATTTTTTTTTACCCATTCTTTGTGTAAGAGTGAGTGCGTGCGTGCGTGCATCCATACTCTAAAATAATACAAAAAACACTTACTTTTTTTCCATTCTGGTGTATTCTCATTTTTTTTACAAAATAATTCACCATGAACATATAACACCAAAAAAAAAAAAAAAAAAAAGTTCATTTGTTTTTCACTGTCTGTCTCTCTTGTTCTTCTTGAATTTCTTCTTCATAGGGATCAAGATCTTCACAGGAATCATGGGTTCCATTGGTACATTTTCTTCATTCTCACTGTCTTCCATCCATCTCACTCTCTTCTTACTTTTCTTGATGATATGTTCTTCTTCTTCTTCTAGGTTTGAATCGGCTTCCTCCTTCTCTGGTAGATTTTCTTCTTCTTGTTCTTGTTCTTGTTCTTCTTTCTGAGGGCATTCCGAAGACCAATGTCCTTTTCCTTTACAATGATAACAAGTATCTTTTGTTTTGTCTCTTTTTTCTTTTTTTTTTGGTTTCGCCGTTGTGAACATTCTGGAGCCCAATGTCCTTTCTCTCGGCAGATATAGCAAGTATCTTGACTTTCATCTCTCTTTTGAGTTTGTTGACGTTGTGGACATTCTGGAGCCCAATGTCCTTTCTCTTGGCAGATATAACAAGTATCTTGACTTTTATCTCTCAGTGGTAGTCCTCGGGCTATATAATCCCAATAATACGCAGAAGGATGCATATTCTTAGGGCATCGATTTTTTCTTCTTCTTGACTCTTCCATCTTTACAGTTTGAAAGTTCAATCACCAAAGACGGATTCTGAAGGTAAGAAGCTCTCTTTATATATACTCTCCTCTCTCTATATATAGATACCTTGGGTGAAACTGAATCAGTTTCAAAGTAAACTTCAAGATGAAAAGATCACGCCCAAACCATGAGAAACCAGAAGAACAAGAAGAAGAAACGAAGAGACCACGTTGCCAAAGATTGTCTGTACCACCTGAAACACCGCTAGCTGAACTACTAGCTCAAGTCCATGCTAGTGACTTCGAAGAGGAGATGAGTGAACCTGAAACCCAAACTTCTAACCCACCCAAAACAAAACCCACCACCACTGCCAACACCAGAACCCCTGACCAAAAAAGACTACCTACTACCTTGGCTCCTCCTGAAAATTACTATCGGATTCGAGAGACTCAAAAAATAACTTCTCGAAAATTTAAAACTACAGCCTACACTCACACTGTTCACTTTAAAGACTTCAAGTCCGAAGTACCTCCCGAGAAAGCGGCGGGGTTCATTAGTGATTTGTGGGAATCTGTGTTACAGAACTTGAAACGCCAATGTGGAGCCAAAGAAGACGATCGCTTGAGACTGGTCATTCATCATGACAATTTGAAGAGTCCTGTTTGGATCGAGTTCAGCACCCCGGCAGAATTAACGCCAGACAAAGTCATGTCCAAAATAGAACATGTTCAACAATCGAACGACAAGTTTACCATCACCGATGGAAAGGCGACACTTTACATGACTCACGTTGCTCCTCCTCGAGGAAGTGGACGAAGTAGGAAACCGTTATTGGTGGCGATCTTCGCACTACCAAACGCAGTGTCGTCCAAATTGACAATACCCAAGACCAGATGTGTTTGGCTCGAGCCATTGTGGTGGGGCGTACGTATGCCAACAAGAACGAGAGTAAAGAATGGAAAAGAGCCTGGAAGAGCATTCGACAATCGGACAGAGCCAAACAACGAAACGAAGCAGAACTCCTGTTGCAACAAGCTGGTATCCCTAAAGAGACCGTGTGTGGCATTTCTCAAATGCAACAACTTCAAGATGTTTTGGCTCCTCACTACACTTTGAAAGTTCACCCTCAAGAAGTGCGCGGAGATATGGTGTTTCGAGGCCCTGATTTCCCCGAAGGAAAATACATTCACCTCTATCACCACCAAGAACATTTCGATACCATCACCAGTATCACTGGATTTTTAGGATACGGATACTACTGTGAGAAATGTGACCAAGGGTTTAACAATCGGGAGCGACACACTCATTGCGGAGCCAGATGTCGGGGCTGTTTAGCAGACCAACCATGCCTTCCTGAACAACAAAACCACATTCATTGTGAGACGTGTCGACGTAGTTTTGTTAGTCCTTCTTGCTACGAACAGCATCGCAAGACACAAGGTCACCAACAAAAATGTGCTTGCGACTTATTGAAATCGTGTTCCACGTGTGGACAGCTAATTCGAACCAACGACCCTAAGAGACACGTTTGTGCTGGAAACAAAAGATGTTCTATTTGCAAGCAGATCGTCGATTTTGATCATCAATGTTTTATTCAAAAGTTTGACAAGACAGAGAAGAAAGAAATAAAGAATAAGAACCAAGTGGATTTCATCTTCTTTGATTTTGAATGCATGCAAGAAACGGGTATTCACATTCCTAATTTCTGTGTGGCGCATCGGGCTTGTGATCAGTGCATTCAAGAAACGATTCACTTTCACTGTCCTCATTGTAGTAGGATTCCAGGAGGACGTGAAAAAATCTTTCGTGGGGTTAACACTTTGTCTGAGTTTGCTGAATGGATTTTAGACCCTACCACCCACGACAGTTGGAGCGAAGAAGACATTCATCGTTACGGAGACTGTCATCGGTATGCGACCGTCATAGCTCACAATTTTTCGGGATACGATGGGCAGTTTTTGTTAAATTATTATTTGAACCATAGTACCGAACGCCCTGAAGTCACCATGAACGGAAAAAAACTCATCTACATGAAAGTGGGACAAGTACAGTTCAAAGATTCTATGAGTTATTTGGCCATGCCTTTGAGTCGCATGCCAAAAACGTTTGGCAACACAGAAATGGCCAAAGGCTATTTTCCTCACTTCTTCAACACGGAAGCTAATCAACATGCTGTCCTACCTCATTTGCCTGACCTTCATGATTACGACCCCGACGGAATGCGCCCCGAACAGCGAGAAGCCTTTCACACTTGGTACCGCGCTCACCAGGCCGATCCATTTGACTTTCAAGAAGAGATGTTGAAATATTGTCGATCCGATGTGGATATTTTAAGACGTTGTTGTGGAAAGTTTCGAGAGTTATTTCTCGATCACGGAGAGGTCGATCCTTTGAAAGATGCGGCCACCTTACCCAAAGCCTGTTCCTTAGTCTACAGGCAAAATTTCATGCCCGAGAACCAACTAGCCATCATTGACTCCAACACGTCTCTCTTTGCTAGTCGTCAATATTCGGTCAAAGCTTTACGTTGGCTTCATTACTTGTGTCAAATAGAAGACAAATGGATACAACATGCTAGAAATGGAGGAGGAGAAAAGAAGATTGGAGGTTATTCCGTGGATGGATTTGATTTAGAAAACCCGCACACAGTGTACGAGTTTCAGGGTTGCTTGTTTCACGGATGCCCTACTTGTTATCCTGATCGAGAGATGAAAAGTCTTTATTCAGATTCTACCATGGAACAGTTATACGAACAAACTTGCCAACGACGACTCAAGTTAGAAAGTCAAGGATACCAAGTGGTAGAAATGTGGGAGCACGAGTACGATCGACGTTTGAAAACCGATCCTGAATTTAAGAACATCACCCAAAGTTACGACGTGGCCGACATTGAACCTTTGGATCCGCGCCACAGTTTATTTGGAGGACGAACCAATGCTACTCGCTTGCTGTACGACGTAGACGAATCCCAAGGAGAAGAAATCAAGTACATCGACGTGTGTTCTTTGTATCCTTGGGTGTGTAAATATGCTCGTTTTCCCACCGGTCACCCAGAAATCTTGACAGAACACATTGACGTGGAACACATTCGTCAATATGAAGGATTAATCAAATGTAAAGTCTTACCTCCGACCCACTTGTACCATCCCATCTTACCTCACCATTGCCAAGGAAAACTGATGTTTCCTTTATGTCGGACGTGTGCTGAAACGTGCAACCAAGATCATCCCTGTCACCACACGGAGGAAGAACGGTCTTTGACAGGAACGTGGGTTAGCGCCGAATTGTTTCGAGCTCTGGATCGTGGATACCGTTTGTTGAAAGTATACGAAATCTGGCACTTTCCAACCACAGTCCAATACCAAAAGGACGACGCTACGAATCATCCAGGCATTTTCTCGGGGTACGTCAATCAGTTTTTAAAACTGAAACAAGAAGCTAGTGGTTATCCTTCGTGGTGTCAGACTCCCGAAGACCAAGAACGATTCAAAGAAGAGTACCGTAACATCGAAGGCATCACTTTGGAAGAGGTGGAAAAAAATGAAGGAAAAAGATCGTTTGCCAAAGTCATGCTCAATTGCTTGTGGGGAAAAATGGCCCAACGTACGATCTTAACCAAAACGGAATACGTCACCGATCCTTATCGTTACTTTCAACTGGTGGACGATTAAAGTATACTAGTCAAACACGTCGAAATCGTCCGCGATGATTTGATCATAGTCAATTTCGAAGAAGAACCCAAGTTTGTCAAACCTGACAAGTTTAGTAACGTAGTCATTGCCGCTTACGTGACCGCTCATGCTGGCTTGAAATTGTACGACGAAGCGTTAGAAGTCTTGGGAGATCGTGTCCTGTACTTTGATACCAACAGTTGTATCTACATCCATCGCCCCGGTCGCCCACACCCTACCATTCAAGGAGATCGCTTAGGAGCCTGGACAGACGAGCACCCTCAAGACACCATCCTGAGTTTTGCCAGCGGTGGTCCTAAAAATTACGGTTACCGATACCGAGACCCACAAGGCCAACTTCATACCCATTGCAAAGTGAAAGGATTTACTCTGAACTATCGAACCAGCCAAGTGGTCAACTTTGAGGTTTTAAAAAATGCTTTACTGTCTGGACAAGTGGAAGACTTTCGAGTGCACACGTTAGAACCTCACAAGATCGTACGGTTACCTAATCACAAAATCGTCACTCGACCTGTACAAAAAGTGTACCAAATCGTATACCAGAAGCGAGTGAGACTTCCAGACCACACCACTTTACCTTACGGACAGGTTGATTTGAAGTATAAAAAAGGACACCCCCTTGAACAGAAAAAAAAAGACAACACCACAAGATGACTTCAACAACACCGTGTGATGAACCCACTACTACTACTACTACAGACCTCAAGTTGAAAGAGTACAAATTTCCTGTGGCCTTGCCTGACTATTGTGAGTGTGCCAGTCGCTTGAACACATTCAAAAAATGGCCTAAACACTTGCCTGACTATTGTCATTGTACCCATCAATGGAACACATTCAAAAAAGGAAAAAAACTTAGGAAAAATGGATTACCTACTTCCAACTCTTTAGCCAGAGCAGGATTTGTCTACTTTGGACAGGGAACCAAAGTGCAGTGTTTCAGTTGTGGCATAACCATTCGTCTGAACTGCAAGGATTCAGCTCTCCAGGAACATGTCAGATGGGGACCAAACTGTGCTTACCTTTCTTTGGCGTTTCCACGGATGACATTACAGTACTTTGCGGATGGTACAGTCGACAGGTATAAAAAAGGAACCCCTTCCAAGCCTAACCCTTCATTCTGACTTTCAACGTTGACCGAGCAAGAAGAGAAGAAAAAAAAGATGAGTAATTTTGTCATCCTTCCACCAAAGTACAATAAGAATACTCAAACCACCACCCACCCACCCACCACCAAGGGAGAAATCTAGTGGTGTGAACTCCAAGTACCATCACTACTTGGAGTGTGATGCAGTGCCATGCGACGAGACGGATTCCGTACGCTTTGGCATCAGCTATTCACACGATCAGACGGATGCCGTACGCTTGGACATCGTCGATGCTGTGCGTGTGCCTCACCGTCCCTCTAACGATGCAGGACGACCTTTATGCTTTACTAATCGTACATATAATTGTCATACTGCCTACAGGGGTAAAGAATTGACAATACCTGTGGCTTTGCCTGGTTATTCCAAGTATGATAATCGACTCGAGACGTTCAAAGACAAGTGGCCTAAATATCTACTACAATCCACTACTGACAAAGCTTTAGCCAGATCTGGATTTATCTACTTGGGAGAAGGAGATAAAGTTCAATGTTTCAGTTGCGGTGTGAGACTTCACCAATGGGAGCCTACTGACTCAGCTTACATTGAACATGCCAGATGGTCTCCACACTGTCAGTTCTTACCTTTAGTGGCCTCAAAAGAGTACGGGTACGATGAGCCAGATGCCAAGCAGAAGAAGTAAAAAAAATGTCGGAGGAGGAGGAGGAGGATACTTTACAAGAATACATTTGTGGTTTACCTTTGGAGTTGCGAGAACGCATTTATCAGTATTTTGTCACTATCAAACCTGGTTTAGAAGATCGCATTCGTGGCTTACCTTTGGAGCTACGAGAACGAATTTACAGAGAATTGGTCAAGATCCAAGTGAAACGTAAAGAACGGTTACATCCTTTTCGACGGACATGTTGTAACCATTGGTATCTGAATGTGATAAGACATCTAATTTGGGCCAAGATATTCAAATGGTCAGACATTCATGAAAAACTACCCAACAACTTTAAGAGTTTGGAGGGTACCACCTACAACGTGGCAGTGGAACATAGAATTCGATGGAACGAAGTGAAGGAAAAAAATGTGACCAACATACAAGAATACCAAAAACTGTTACAAGAACTGTCACCTCAAGACGAATCGCCTTTACGTCGTTTGAAGTTAGATAGGATAATCACTGATGATATTTTTGGATATCCTTTACCCACCGATTCTGTTTGGTTGGTATGTGAGTATTTTGTCACCAAGAAGATTACTTTAGAAGACCGCATTCGTGACTTGCCTTCGAAGTTGCGAGTTCGGATTTACCAAGAGTTGGTTCAGATTCAAGTGAAACGTAAACTCCAATTCATTCCTCGATTTGCACACTACCGTGACTTTCACCGTATCAGAAATCTGATTCTGGACAATAACTATCACCGCTATCGTGATGAACACAAAAGAGAGTTACTTCTTTCCAAATCGGAAACTTTACCAGAACACATTCGTAGTTTGCCTTTGGAGGTACGAGTACGCATTTACCGAGAGTTTGTCAAGTTACAAGTGAAACGTAAACTCGAAGTCATTTCTCGAGCTGTACGCTATGCTTACTTCCAAAGTATGAGAAGACTGGTTTTTGGGAGATTGTATCGCTGGCACTACCCTGAAGGAGACTATCACAAAAGGTACCAACCTTGGGAACCTGGATATAAAAACCCGCCACCAAAATGTTGTACATTGCCTTGTTTATACAACACTTTAGATGTTTTCGTGGTAGCCTTAGTCTTGTACGTGATCATTTTACTTTGCTATTTTATCACTCGTTCGCTTTCATGACTTTGTAAAATATGTTTGTTGTGTTGGTTGTTTTTTACAAAAAAATAAACGTGTATGAAAACGTATAAAATGTCTTTTGTCTTTTGTCTTCTTCTCAAAAATCTTCTTACCTCAGTCATGGCTACATCTTCTTCTACCTCGTCTACCTCTTCTGCTTCTGTAGTCAAAGTGATTGACGAAAAGTTAGATCGTGCCAGTTGGGACGCTTTGTATCTGCGCCATCCTTTTAACATGTTGATTGCTGGACCCAGTGGTTCAGGCAAAACCGAATTTGTCAAACGTTTGATCGAACACAAATCTCATTTGTTCGATCGTCCACCTCAACGCATCGTGTGGTGTTACAAAGAGTGGCAAAAGTCTTACACACTACTCCAAGAAAGTCAAGGAGAAGCCATTTCGTTTGTAGAAGGCATCCCTCGCGAAGACGATGGGATCGTGTCTGACGTTAGTCAAACACATCTGGTCATCTTCGACGACATGTTAGGAGAAGACGAAGAAGAAATTAAACTTTGGTTTACACGAAAAGGACACCATCGTAATGCTAGTATTGTATACATTACTCAAAATTTATTTCAACAAAGTAAAGCCCATCGTACCATTAGTCTTAACGCTCATTACGTGGTCTTGTTTAAAAGCCCCAGAGACAAATCTCAAGTGCAAGTGTTAGCCAAACAGTTAGGCACTCCTTGGTTAAATTATGCGTACGACGATGCCACTCAAACCCCTCACGAGTATTTACTCATCGACTTAAAACCCACCACTCCTGACTATTTGAGATTTCGTGCCCAATTGTTTCACCCTTGGGGTCAAGAAGGAGGCCCTGTCATTTACACGTCCCCTTCAGCCACTCTCTGAAGAAGAAAAAAACTATAAAAACAGCCACTACGTCATTTCTGTCTCACACTCTTTCGAGATGACTTCCTTTCAGGCTCATCCTTCGGCTAAATTGATTCGTGACTTGTATGGCATCAGTCGTGAAAAAAATGCACAAGTCCGTGCTCATTTGTTAGAAGCTAGTCTTAAAGAAGTGTTACTATGGTTTACTTTGACGGCACGTCAATTACTGCAAGGCATCATTCACATTCCTCATCAAACTCAACGTTTTTTTCAAAAACATAAAGGGGCATTGTCACAACTAGCTGATCCTAGAATCGATTCACGGACTAAAAAACAAATCATTTTAACTCCTGGTGGAAGCGGTTCTTTAGGAGGGGTTATGATTCGTTCCCTTTTGAAATGGGATCCTAATGCCCAAGCCAAAAAAACCCAAAACACCCAAAAAGAAGAAAAGTCCCAAAAAGAAAGCCACACAAAAAAAGAAAAGCCCTAAAAAGAAGAAAACCCCCCAAGAAAAGTTCTGCCAAGAAGAAGAAAACAACACCCACCACCACTGGCACCCGCCGTAAGAGAGGTACTGCGGCCAGGACGCAAACGTACACCCGCAAAACACCACCACCATTACCATCACCACCAGCAGTGACGAGGTCTCCTTTTGCGTCCACATCTTCATCTTTGTCTTTTTCTTCACCACCCTTCACGATGATGCCTGCCAAACCAGACTTAAGACAAGTGTTTCCTAATTTGATGCAAAAATGGAAGCCTATTTCGAAAGTCACCACGTCGGGACCCTCGACTTCGGCTGATTTGGCCATGGCAGCAGCCGCCAACAAAGTACCGTCCCCTAAAACCAAAGTCCAAGAAAGAACCGGCATCTTACAAAGTTTAGTGGATTTATCCAAAGAAGAATTGAGACGATTTAGTCCCTTGAAAACACCTCAACGTCGAGTGAGGCCTGTCGTAAAGTTGGTACGTCGTGCAGACAATCAGTGGAGACGTGTTCCAGTATAAAATAGAAGGGTACCCTGCCAGAGACTTCAGACTTGTTTCTACCCACTAAAAAAGATGACTCCTAAACGTACACACAACCACCACCACCAAAAAAAGAAGAAAAGTAAAAAAGGACGACTTCCACCTCGTCTGGCGAAACATTGGGACGTCTTGTCTGTCCTAACCAAATCCAATCCTCCCATGCGAAAACAACTCATTCAAACAGCCCCCAAAGAAATCATCGATACCGTGTGTGAATGTTGTTTGAACGTTTTGAAAGGAACGGTACCTTTGTCCAAGATACAGAAACAAAAATTAGGTAAACATCGGAACGTTCTTCGTCAAATGGTGAAAAAGAAAATACCTCTCCAGCAAAAGAAAAAAATGTTGGTGCAACGAGGAGGATTTCTACATATGCTGTTAGGACCGTTGTTAAAAATAGCGGGTCCTTTGTTAGGAACGATTGCTGGACCCCTTTTAGGAGGTGTCATGCGATAACAAAAAAAAGAAGATAAAAAGGACCACCCTTCTCTGAAAAGACCACAAATTTTTTGTACCTTTGGATGAAATGGAAGGACGAAAACTGACTTTAGTACCTTACAAACGATGGATGGAATTTCATCGTTGGAACGAACAACGGATACCTCATTTACCACCCAATCCTAATCTCAACGAGATGTCACAGTTACAACAAGAATTACAAACCCTGATGGAACGAAGCGATTTGTCAGAAACAGAAAAATCGCAACGGTACGGTCGACTTTTACAACGTCTGCAACTCTTTCACCAAAAAGCGGTCGACGAAACAGCTCCACCCACTCTGAGAGATTTTAAGACGATCATGAAATGCGAACCTAAAGTAACCACCATCACCACTAAAACAGACACCGGCACAGGGATGACCGTAAAAGAAGAAGAAGAAGAAGAGTTACAAACTCCACCTCTTAAAAAAAAAGTTAGCCACACCGGGTTGGATAAAAAAGATGATGTCTACCCCATTACCATCAAAAGAGAAAAAGAAAGAAGTGAAGACAGAAGTCAAAACAGAACCGATGACCCCTGTTCAAACAACATCCTCCTTTACACCACTGGCTCGTCGAACACGTAAACAATCCAAAAAGATACCCCACGAAGAAAAGAGCATTGGTACTTGGTTGACTTATTCTTGAGGAATCATGGAGAAACTTTTAGCTAGCCTTTATTACAATCCTGGCCATGCTGCTGGTTACGGAGGAGTTCAAAAATTATATCGAGCTGCCAAAAGTAAATTGAAAAGTGTACGTTTGCCAGAAGTACGACGATGGTTACAAGAACAATCGACGTGCACGTTACATAAACCCATTCGACGTAAATTTTCTAGAAGTACAACCCAAGTGGAAGGCATCGATCATCAATGGCAAGCCGATTTAGCCGACGTCTCTCATTTAGCCACCTACAATCGTGGTCACAAATATTTGTTTTGTGTCATCGACGTGTTTTCCAAATTTGCTTGGGTCGTGCCTTTGACATCTAAAAGCAGTACCGAATTGGTACGTGCCTTAAAATTGGTCTTGAAACAAAGTGGTCGTCACCCTTTACGATGGCAAACTGACAAAGGCACCAAATTTCTAAACCAAGCTTTTCAAAAAGAATTGAAACAAAGACAGATTCATTTTTTTACTACCGAAAATCCTGAAACCAAAGCCAGTATCGTTGAACGTTTTCAAAGAACTTTGAAAGAACGCATGTGGAAATATTTTACACATCAACATACTCTCAAGTACATCGACGTGTTACCCCGTTTGGTCAAAGCGTACAATCAATCGTACCATCGAAGCATCGGATGTGCCCCCGAAGAGGTCAGCCCTGAAAACGAAGTGACCGTGTTTGATAAATTGTTTGGTACCCCTAAATGGAGACCTCAGAAGAAACCCTTGCTGGAGTTGAAGACGGGAGATTGGGTTCGCATCGGAAAAACCGACATCGAAAGCATTCTCGAACAAAGAACACGCAAAGTAGGCAAACGTCGAGTGGAAGAAGTCAAAGTACGTTGGAAAGGATATCCTCCTAGTTTTGATTCTTGGATTGCTGCTTCTCAAGTCGTCGACTATAAAAAGAAAAAGAACAAGTAACCTAACATGCCATTCAACACAGCAACCACGACTTCAACGACTCCTTCGCAGAGTTCTTCTCTTCAAGAATTACAAAAACAACCGCTCTGGGTGTGGTGCGGAGAACGTTTGCCTAAAAATCAAATCGTCTTTTTCTGCCAAATTTTTGTAGTGTATTGTGTCATCGGAGCAGCTATTGCCAATTTGAGTTTGCAACAAGGAGACAAACAATTGTGGACCATTTTACTCAGCAGTTGCATCGGTTATCTTTTACCCAGTCCCTCTTTGAAATTTATGACGACGACAGACAACAGTCACCACAACAACAGCAGCCACAGCAACCACGGTGTACGATCAAAGTCAGTCCACCTTTTTCTTCCAGTCACCATAATACCAGTCCTCTTTTGGAACCCTTTGAACATCCTTTGAACTCGAGTGACTCCTTGGAGACCAAAACAACTTTGGAGCTACTATGAATGACCAATTTTATTTAACGTTACCTAGTGACAGTTCCATGGATGTGTTTCCCAACAACAGCTTATGTTGTTTCACGGCCAAATTACCTCAATCCATCCAATTGGATCACGATGCTCATTGGGAAGTGGCTTTGGTAGAAATCATTCATCCTACACAAATTCAAAACATCGACGAAGGTCAAAACACTTTCATCGTGGAAATCTTGAACAAGGGAGTGCATGATGAGTTGGAGAAAATTCAACCTGGCCTTGAGCATTCCAGAAAGGTATTCACGAAGACCACTCCTCCCTTTGCGAGCCATACCATGAGAATTCCTAAGGGGTATTATTTTAGTGCTAAACATTTGGTGGACACCATTGACGTTATCTTCAGATCTCAATTTGGCAAAGCCTTGGAAAAACACCAAAAATGGGTACGAATCGCTTACCATGATGTGGCACGCCGTTTCATCTTGCAATTTTTTAAAGAGAATGGGGAACTCATTGACGACAAAAAAGACAAAAACTTACCCGAGCAGGACAGAAAATTCATGACCATTGAATTTTCTCCTGGGTTGTATTCTATTTTGGGTGGAAATAAAAAGTATACTAATAAAAAAAGTCGCAAGCAACGTAGAATTCGGAGATGGTTTTAAAACCCCTATCGAATTGAACGTTGGACTAAATTTAATGTTTGTGTACTCTGATGTGGTGGAGTACAACGTAGTGGGACACACAGCTGCGCCCTTACTGAGAGTCATTCCTTTCAAAGTGGATACTGCTGCTGGTTCGTACGAAGAAGGTGGAAACACGTTTCACGTTTACATAGAGAATTTGTACATCCTCATTGTCTTCCAGTCAGTAAATCGTATTTTGACAGTGTCAACATTAGTATAAAAGGAGATTTGGGACAAGATGTGCCATTCATTGACAAAGGAAAAGTCACGGCGAAACTACAAGGAAAAGAATTTTTGCAAAATGTCCTCATCGACAAACAAAATCCTAAAGAAGCCTTTATGAGAGCAGGCAAAAATGTGTTGATGAACACTGGCAAAGATCTTTTAGGTCTCCGAGAGAATCCTATAAATTCACTTCACACTTCAGGCCCTGGCATTACTTCTTTCATCCACTTCACAGCAAGGCCAAGGTAGAAAGAGACGACGACATCGAAATCCCTTCAAAGTTCATAAAAGAACACACGGCAGTTCAAAAAAGAATAAGTAAAGAAGAAGAACCATCAGAGAATTAGACGTGTTTGATTATTAACTGTGAAAAAAAAAAAAGGTTGCACCGAGATTCTTGCGAATGTACCAAGTCAGAACTAGATATGTTTACCATGCCTCCCACCATGATGACGATGCAAGAATCCCAATGGGTGGAATTTCATCCTGTATCGTCTTTGACGTAATCAGCTCCTATTGAATTTGAAATCAAAGGACAAACCGAAGATTACATCGATCTGAATAACAGTTACTTGTACCTGAAACTTCAGTGAAGAAAACGGCGGACAACACCCTTCCTGGGGAAGCTGCCAGAGTGGCACCCGTCAATAATTTCATGCATTCCTTGTTCAGCAGAGTAGATTTGTACTTGAATAACAAACTGGTCAGCAGCAGTTTGGATACTTACCCTTACCGTGCTTATTTGGAAAATCTCTTGACGTACGGAAAAGAAGCCAAGAACACTCATCTGGATGCTTCGGTGGTCTGGAAACCTGACACCTTGGAAAAGTTCAACATCACAGACCTGACAGTAGCAGCGAAGTCTACTGAGGATGGCAATAGTGGTAATAAAGATATAATTCCAGCAGTCCTACACAATGTGGGATTTAACGACCGTCGAAAGAAAATCAGACGCAGTTTAGAACTGATGGATCGTTTGCATTTGGACATGTGGTTGCAAGACAAGTATTTGTTGAACGGAGTAGATGTACGCCTGAGACTGAAGCGCAGTAGTGCCGCTTTCCATTTGATGGCCGAAAACAACGAGTGGAAAACCATCATCCAAGAAGCCAAACTTTACGTTTGACGTGTGGAAGTCTTACCAAAAGTAGCCAACGACATCAGTCAAACGTTGAGCAGAACCACTGCCAAGTATCCTGTGCGACGAGTGGAAGTGAAAACCTTTACCATTGCCGCTGGACTCCGATCCAAAGTCGAAGATCACGTCTTCCAAGGACAGCTCCCCAAACGTTTGCTGATTGGCATCGTCAGTAATTCAGCCCTCAACGGAGTCCACAACGAAAATCCGTTCGAGTTTAAACACTACAACGTCTCCAAGATAGAAGTCAGTCGAGATGGCAAAACGTTGTGTACCAGACCTTTTGAACCTAACTTTGAGTAGAAAAATTACTTGCGATCTTACCTGAGCCTGTTTGAAGCCACAGGACAGTTAGGCACCAACACCAGCCACGGCATTTCGTACGAGGATTATGCAGGAGGGTATGCCTTGTGGGGATTTGATTTCACTCCGGACCAAGGCAGCGACGAAGGACATTTCCACCCTATAAAATCAGGCCCACTTCGTGTGGAACTTCAGTTTGCAGATCCTCTACCTCACACGGTGAACGTCGTCTTGTATGCAGAATTTGATAACACTCTAGAAATCAACAGTTTGAGAGAAATGATTCTAGACTATTAGAAGAAAAAAAGATGCAACACGTAGAAGAAGAACCTATGGAAATAGATGAGGGATTTTGTGAAGTTCAACAGTCACAAACTACCACCACGGATGATGATGATGACGAAGTCCTTCATTCAGAACCTAAAAAAGAAGAAGAAAAAAATTCGGTTCCCGAGTTTACTGGATTTATTTCTCGATGGCCTGAACAAGAAAAACATTTAGTCCCCTGTTATGCTAAGGAATTGAGTGAAATAATTAACAGTCTAGTTCGAGAACATTGTCATGGATGTCAAATCGATCATCCCAGCCACAAACAACACGACCAATGTTTGATGATGACAGGTGAAGAAAAATTGGATGACTATTCGGAAAAGGCTTGGTCCCAGATCTCGGACGAAAAAGTGTTGAAACAATGGTATAAAGACTTGCTGAATTCTTCTTCTCCTCCACTTGATTCTCTGGAGATCAGACGCATCGAAGGGCTCATTCAACAGAGTACAGAAACTATTCGCCGTGAATATTCGTGGAATTACAAGACAGATCAATTCAAGTTTAAAGTCAGGTGTGAATTGGTGACCTATTATTTCCTGTGAAGAAGAAGAAGAAAAAATGGATACCAGGGAACTTCATTACCTGTTGACTCGCAGTTCCTACACTTCTTCTTGGAATCCTGTGGTGTGTGCTAAAGATGAACTACCTCATCGCAAACCTAAAGGCGTTCATGCCTATGTCATCAATACCGACGATAGTCATCTACTAGGAACCCATTGGGTAGCGGTGTACTTTCCCAACGATCACTGTGTGGAATATTTTGATTCTTATGGATTACCTCCTTTGGAAGACGACATCATTAACTTTATGAGAAGAAATGCGGTCTCGACTCGATTCAATAATGTTCGATTACAAGGATCGGATTCCATGGTGTGTGGACAATATTGTGTACATTTTCTTCATCAACGCAGTCTCGGATATTCCTTAGAACATTTAGTGACTTGGTTTGATAGAGACTATGCTCGAAACGATGCTAAAGTAGAACGATGGTTTTGTGAACGTTATGGTTATCTCTTGTCTTTAGCTCAGAAACGTAGTGTGCATCGGAATGATGTCGATGTAGAAAAGTGGAAGTTTAGTTTACCTTCCCAACGTTGTCAACCCTGTAAATACGTTCCTGTTTAATATCTTGTTGATTGTTAGTTTTTTGAAATTTTTTATGTTAGAGAAGCTTCTTCTTGTTGTTCATTAAAAAAATGTTGATTGTTGGAAAAAAAATATGGTGTTGTGTGGTTTTTTATTGAATTTGAAAAAAAAAATGATTATGTTTTATCTCTCTCTCTTTCTATCGATCTGAAGTTACCCCTCTATCTATTATCTCACTGTCGATCTGAACCCCATGTTTTCCATCGCGTCCGCGCTTCGAGCATATAAAGCGGTGCGTTGGCCAGTGTAGTCACCGGTAAAACAGACGGAAATACTGGAAGCGGCGGAAGCGTGCAAGTCACCCCCACCCACCCCAAAGCCGATCCCACAACCGGATTTGACTGAAGAAGAAATCAAACAAAACCTGGCAAAGCTGGCACAGGAGACTGGGCAATTTGTGTACGAACTATCGTACTCATGGGGAATGAATGATATGTGGGTTGATAAGAAAGAAGGCATAAAGTTCATAGATGACGTTAAGGAGGTCCTTCAAGCGAGGAAGCAAACTGAGACTGGTGGGAGACAGACCAAAGCCAGTAGAGTACGGGCAAAGAAAGCAGCCGGAGCCCTACTACATTTGGATTTAGGTTTCCACGAATGCCCGATACCATTAGCTGTACTGATTTGTAACCACTTGAGGAAATTCCATGGAATCACGACCGAGAGAATTTATTACGAAGCATCCTGGAGTGAACTCGACATGGCAGATTTCATAGACCCGAAAATCCCGAAGAAGCGTGATAGACGAACGGTCATAGAACACTTTCCGGACCACCTGAAGTCGTTTATCCTGGAGCGGGTTTTGTAGCCCCTCAGTCCTTTTAAGGGCTAAGAGTTTTTTAACTGCCTAAATCAATGGGGTTTTCAATTTGGCTTTTTTCCGAAAACCCCTTTTGATTATACTCTTTTAAAACAAAAATTTGATCAATTTCGAACCACCGTCTAAAAAATTACAACTCACAATTGTAGTGTGCGTGATACGAAAAAGATATGAGTAATTCTTGCTCAAAGATTGGTATTGTTTTGTTTTTTTTGCAAATAATATGTACACTTTGTACACAAAATTTTCACAACTGGAAATATTCGCGTTAAATGGAAAATTTGTTGTAACTTGTAGTAATGTCATAATTGAACAAGTGGCTCACACTTTATTGGTATTAGGGACAGCCCGACTTAGTTTAACTGGGCAGAATTTGATCATGTATGTACGTTACTGGCGTTTCAGCTTCCGTCACGCTTCGCGCTTTCGCTTGCCTAGTCCGTGCCGCCTTTTCCACTCCAGACTGATTAACTTGAAGCAATTCAATAACAAGTGCGCTACAACGCGCACATATATACCTGTAAACATTGTGGTTCTAGTCCTATGTACAGGTATAATAATAATACTCACCTCACAATATCATGCCTTCAATGAACCCCTTTTGTGGGGAAACCATGCATTGATGGTGGGTGTGTTAAATGTACACACTCTCCAATAGCGCGCATGACATTTTAACACCCTTAATTGTGGGGAACCCTGCTGCGCTGGAGGGGTGTACTATAAAAAGAGTCAGGTGGTTGCAATCTGTCATCACACCTGACCACTCAACCCCCCCCCCCCCCCCTATGCGTGCTTCGCACGCTGTGGGGGTAAATAGTCGTACATGCCCGAAGGGCGAAAACGACTTTAATTCCAGCATCAATCAATCAATCAGTGTAGTCATAGTCGACAGCGAACATAGTAGCATCAAGAAGTAAAAAATTCGTTAGCGATGGAACTGATGATTCCCGAATATGCCCTGAATGCCCTGAAGGGCTTAGGCCTTGCAGTGGCAACAGGATGGAGCCTTCGAGCTCAAGCGAAGAGAACGACTCTTCTTCTTATCTGGGAGGAAGATAGGAGAAATCAAATAGAGAGAAGCCCATGAGATAGAAGAGGGCCTTATAGAAGACCGGGACAGGGAGGGGGACCACAAGGACAGTGTAGGCGTAATAGGCAGATGCCTATAGCGCAGCAGAACCAGTTTAGATCAACTGCCTCTCCCAAGGAACCGGCTACAACACCACCTACCAGTAATGCAGCAATAACAACAATAACAACAACATCAACACCTTTAAATGCAACTGCTGGTGGTAGGACAAAAACTCCTGAGAGGATCACACCCAAGGTAGCAAAAGGGACTCAAGTTACCCCTATAGGAATATCAACTTCTTCAACCTCTCCGCAAGGGGCACCATGGCAGCAAAAACCAGCAGCGCCAAAACCAGCAACGCCACCGCCGCCGGCTCCCCCAGCGGCAACTTTAACAACATCTGTAGCTGGGACGAAGGAGACCAAGTCTCCAACGAGGAAAACAGAGGAGAAGAAGAAGGAGAAAGAGAAGGGGGCTCCAAAACAAACTCCGGCAAATCAGAAGGAAAAACAGGAAGCGGCGGAAGAGTGCAAGTTACCCCCACCCACCTCAAAACCAACTCCACCACTGGTATTGAGTGACGAAGAATTGAAAGATCAGAGTGAACAATGTATGTATGATTGGTCCTATGGTATGGGGCAAAATGAATTATGGATGGATATAGAGGCAGCCTCCCAATACATAGAAGACTTTGTATTGGTAGTCCAAGCAAAAGTCCAATCAGTGCGTGGTGGCAGGCAATCGAGAGTAAACAAAACTCGAACTAAAAAAGCAGTGGAGTCACTCCGAAAATGGGGGCAAAAGTATGCTGATTGCCCAATAATGGTAGCGTATTGGATCTGTGCCATGCTGGCAAAATACCAGACTACGACATGCGGAACTTCATGGACCCAAATAGCCCTAAAGAGAGGGATCGGCATAAGCCCAGACAAATGGTTCCAGAACACTTGAGGGCCTATTTCCGAGTGTAGCTACCTTGAAAGCCACTCAGTCCTTTTAAGGGCTAAAAGGAGTTTAATAATTGTCTATGGTTTTCTCTTTGGCTTGAAAACCTTTTCGAAATATTACTAAAGTTCAATACAAATATGATCAATTATCCACCGAATCCAACGATAACTTAATAACATCTGATTAAGATCACAAAATTGAGAGGGTTACTTAAACCCAAATTCATTTATTAACCTTTTTTGGAAAACATATGTACACTCTGTACACGAAATTTCAAAATTGTTAGGATAATAGGAAAATTTTTTAAAACTGCGGAAATTTGACCGTAATTGCAATATGTGGCTAACACACAATTGGTATTAGGGACAGCCCGACTTAGTTTAACTGGGCAAAATTTGATCATGTATGTATGTTACTGGCGTTTCAGATTCCGTCACTCTTCGCGCCTTCGCTTGCTTAGTCCGTGCCGCCTTTTCCACTCCAGACTGCGTACTTCAAACAATTCGATCAACAACGTGCGCTACAACGCGCACACATATACCTGTAAACATTGTGGTTCTAGTCCTATGTACAGGTATATCAACACACCTTACGATTTCGTGCGTTCAATGATCCCTCTCGTGGGGCAACCATGCATTGACTGTAGGGTGTGTTAAGCGTACTACCTCTCCAATAGCGCACATTCAATTTAACCGCTTCGTGCGGAATCATGCTGCGCTGGAAGGGTGTACATCTGTAAGTGTCAGGTGTGTTACGAACTGTTAACACACCTGACCAACTAGAAATGTGTTCAATCACATATTTAATCCCCCTAACGGGGGTATATAGTCGTGCATGCCCGAAGGGCGCATACGACTTTAATTCAAGAACAACAACAACAACAGTGTAGTCATCAGCACATTCAGGCGTTAGCATTCGACGAGAGAAGATCAGACCGGAGCCGCTGTGGGGGGCGCATGCCTTTGTCTAACAACACGTGGAGAGTTAAGCAGATAGGGGACTATCTGTAAATTTGACCTTCACATCGCAGAATAACTAGGATTTTCCGCAGAAAAACAAGTGTTCTGCAAGAGACGAAGTATTTTCCGCAGAAAAACAAGTAGTCTATGCAGCTACAAGAGATGAGGAGGGTAGGGGGCTGTGCAGTAACTACGACAGATAGGATCACTCTACTACGTTGAACGGAAGTCAGGGGACCATCTTATTGAGGTGCTGCAGCGGTTAGCAGCCAACCTAACCCCCCATCAACAGCAGCAGCAACAACAACAACAAAGACAAAGGCGAAGCCAACCTGAAGTCCGGGGCTGGAAGTGCAAGGCAAGGAGAAACCGGGGACCAACACATATCCAGCAAGGCGCAGCGGTTGGAGGTATACAGCAGACGGGAAGATGACCCCCGGGACTGCCGTATGAAGAATGCTGACAACAGCCCTTTTAAGGGCTAATTGCCTGAATCAATGGGGTTTTCAATTTGGTATTTTCGAAAACCCCTTTTGATTATACTCTTTTAAAGCACAAATTTGATCAATTTCGAACCACCGTCTAAAAATTATTACTCAAAATTGAAGTGTGCGTGATACGAAAATGAGATGAGTAATTCCTACTCAAAGATTGGTATTGTTTTTGGAAAATAACATGTACACTTTGTACACAAAATTTTCACAACAACTGGAATAAGCGCGTTAAATAAAAAAATTCTTTGTAACTTGAAGCATTGTCATAATTGAACAAGTGGCTAACACTTTATTGGTATTAGGGACAGCCCGACTTAGTTAACTGGGCAGAATTTGACATTGTACGATCCTGGCGTTTCAGTACTTCCGTTCCGCTTCGTGTCTCCCTTGCCGAGCCCAAGCCGCCTGCCACGCTCCTGACACTGAATAATAGCATGCTGTGCATGCATTGCATTGAAACCTGAAAACATTGAGGGTCTAATCCTATGTACAGGTTGAAAGTACATTTACACACCCTCCCATATCGCGCCTACAATGATCCCCAATAGTGGGGCAACCATGGAGCGATGGAGTGGTGTGTAATAATTAATGCGCAGGTGAATTTGCAATTGCAAATCACCTGACGAACCCCAAGCTAGTGCTTCACTGCACTAGTTTGGGGGCAAATTAAATAGTGCGCCGTGCGCATACGTTAACTACTCGTACATGGCCGTAGGGCCGCACACGAGGATAATCAAAAATCATCATCATCATCAGTGTTGTCATTCTCGTTGACTCGTCAAGATCTCAACAGTTCAAGAAGATGGCAGCAACAAAGATTACTAAACTGAATGAAGCTATGGTAAACATTCAGAGGGTGAAGATTCATTTGATGGAGACCAACCCTGAGAGAAAGACGATGACGTTCATTCAAATGGCTCATGATCTGGTGGAAGAAGTCCTGAGGGAAGAAATACTTCGGGAAAGAACAGAATGGGAGGAGAGACAAAGACTACAGCAGCAGCAACAGCAACAGCAGCAAAGACAACAACAACAACAACAACAACAACAACTTTTGCAGTCCATCAAACTACCCGACGGAGAAGTCAGCTGCAAGATAGACTGTGAGGAATTTGCCTTCTCTTTCACCAGAAAGAGAGCACCTTACCTTAAAGCTGTGAGACCTATGGCTAAACGTGGCCGCCCTGCTGGAGCTGCTGCTACCGCTACTTCAGCCACAAGAAGTTAAAACAACATAACTTCTTAAAACACCCCAACGGCCCTTTTCAGGGCCACCCCAATCTCTAGAAAAGATAACTACACTCAGATTGCCATATATATATATATATATATATATATATATATATATATATATATATATATATATATATATATATATATATATATATATTTGTATGTTTGTATGTTTGTGTTAGCCCACCAAACAAAAACCCTTTTCCCTTGTATGTTTGTGGCGTGTGTTTGATATAAAAAAAAATTTTTTTTTTTTTTAAAAAAAATAGTGTGGTGTGTGTTTGGTTTATAAAAAAAAAGAAAAAAATGGATTGTATGTTTGTGGTGTGTGTTTGGTTATAAAAAAAAGTATATAAAAAATGGATAGTGTGGTGTGTGTTTGATTTTATCAAAAGTAGTTTCTTTTAGGTCCGCGCACTGGGTTTGTGTTTTTTAGGGTAAGGGGTGATGGAGTGCAAAATCCGTGAAGCCTAGAATGACGTCATAGGGATGACGTCAGACGCGAAGCGAATAGTGTGAGTGATGTTTTTTTGGTTTTGTTTTAGGTGTAAGGGATATTTTCCTTCACGTCCGCGCTTCTAGTATATTAAAACAACACCTTCCCTAGTCGAGCTACCCCACTTATTCATCAAAATGAATAAAACTGAAATCATCAGACAAACTAGAGTTCATTTAGAGGTGGCGTGGCACTTCCTCCAAGATCTGGAAAAGAAGGAGAAGGAGGAGAGGGAAAACAAGATCCCTATCAGACCCCACCTGATGATGGAGGGTTGGGAGTCTGAAGCAACTCATCCTCCATTTATCCTCCTAAACAACAACAACAACAAGCGCTGCATGAGTGCAGAAAAATGGAGGGGGAGCTGTCCCGCTTGTCGGGCAAAGCCTGGGAGGTGCCCGCACCTCTAGATGAACTTAAAACCCAACGGCCCTTTTCAGGGCCACCCATTACTCAAGAAAAGATTAATTTTCATCATTGCCATAGGTGTTTGTATGTTGGTGTGTTTGTGTTTGATAAAAAAAAATATAAAAAAATAAAATAAGGATAGTGTGGTGTGTGTTTGATTTTAAAAAAAAATTAAAAAAATAAAAAATAAAAAATAAAATAAGGATAGTGTGGTGTGTGTTTTGTTTGTATGTATGTTTTTTTGGAAAAAAAGGGGGGATGTTTTCCTTCACGTCCGCACTTCTACCATATAAAGCGTGATACGAAAATGAGACGAGTAAGATCTGGGGTCAAGTCTAATAAATCTAACTTAATCTAGGGGATATAAAGTAAGGATAGCACAAAACACTAGCGGGATGAAGGCAAAGGACATATTCCCTCTTAAAGGGAGTGCCTATAAGGATCTGGACCCTTCATCCCCGAAAAGTGTAAAATAAAGACAGAAAAATCAAAATATCCAATTTCAAATAAAGGTAAAACCTCAGGTCTGATAAGATCTGGGGTCAAGTCTAATAAATCGAAACTTAATCTAGGGGATATAAATTAAGGATATCACAAAACACTAGCGGGATGAAGGCAAAGGACATATTCCCTCTTAAAGGGAGTGCCTATAAGGAGCTGGACCCTTCATCCCTGAAAAGTGTAAAATAGGGACAGAGAAATCAAAATATCCAATTTAAAATAAAGGCAAGACCTCAAGTTTGATAAGATCTGGGGTCAAGTCTAACAAATCTAACTTAATCTAGGGGATATAAATTAAGGATAGCACAAAACAAGCTTAGCACCGGTCACATTTAATTCTTTATTTTATTTTTTTTTCTCTCTTTCCTTTACCCTATCTCTACTTTAACATAATATCATCGATCCCATACTAAACAATTAACCTTAACTTCTGTCGTACGGATTGGGCTCTGGTCTGATGCGAGATTTTCGGTCATGCTTTTAAACAGGTGCTAGGTACCATACTAGCATTCACCTGGGCGGAATCCCTGCGTATCCTCAAGGTGCGAGTGATCGTAGGATTTTCTGCTACCCAAAGCACTGGTGCCTGGAACCATACGGGCATGCCAGGACGGAATCTTTGCTGGGGCCTAAATACTAGTCCTGAGACAGTCAATCTTTCTCCTTTTTTTTTTTTTTTTTTTTTTTTTTCATACGTTAACTATTAATTCTATAAGGTGATCATAATCCCTGATCATCAGGCCCTCTTGCCGCACAATGTGGCACTCGATTGAAAAAAGATCAAAATAAACCAAGTAATATAAGGACGGTATATTAAAAGTAACAACTTTACCCCAAAATATTAACAATATAAGGTGATCATAAACCCTGATCATCAGACCCAGCCGCACAAGGTGGCACCAAATTGGATAATTTAACTTAAGAATATAATTAGAAATAAAAACCCACGTAAATTAATCGCATAAGGTGGTCCCAAGTCCAAACCATCAGGCCCAAACTGCACAAAGCGGTTACTAAATTCTGAAACGTTTTAATATTAAAGCTAGTGTACAACCAAAATTAGCAATATAAGGTGGTTTTAAATCCCAAACCATCAGGCCCAGCTACACAAAATGGCAACCTAAAATAATTAAACAAACGTTAAATTTATTTTTTATTTTTTTTTTTTTTTTTTCCTATCAACCAATACCAACAGCCATATGGTACAGACATAACTTTAAAAAATTGTTATACCACAGCAAATACTTTCTTCTTTCGGCCAAAAACTATCAAAATTATTAAACGTTAAGTAACCCTGGACCAGCCGGAGCCACCTGAGACGCGACGGCGCTGACAGTCGAACCTTGCCTCCTTTTCCGCGCCCTGACAGATTCATCGCAACAATTAAGTAATCCTGTAAACATTGTGGTTCTATTCCTATGAACAGGAAAAATATAATTTAAATACACGCACCCCTCCATGTCACTCCTTCAATGAACCCCCTTAGTGGGGATACCATGTAGCGATGGAGCGGTGCGAAAATAGCGTCCATACACGCATAAATACCGTCCGGTGGGTTGCAGCTCTGTAACCCACGGGACGAAAATAAGTGTGCGTAGCATACTGCTTAATCCTTCATTGCTTCGCACGCAATGGGGGTAAATCGTCGTACATGCCCGAATGGGCGCACACGACGTTAATGCAATCATCATCATCATCATGAGACGAGTAATTTTTACTCAAAGATTGGTATTGTTTTTGGAAAATAATATGTACACTTTGTACACAAAATTTTTACAAATCAGGAATGAGCGCGTTAATTAAAAAAATTCTTTGTAACTTGAAGTATTGTCATAATTGAACAAGTGGCTAACACTTTATTGGTATTAGGGACAGCCCGACTTAGTTAACTGGGCAGAATTTGACCTTGTACGATCCTGGCGTTTCTTCCGTTCCGCTTCGTGTCCCCCTTGCTGAGCCCAAGCCGCCTGCCACGTTCCTGACATATCATGCTGTGCATGCATTGCATTTAAACCTGTAAACATTGAGGTTCTAATCCTATGTACAGGTGGAAAGTAAATGGTTACACACCCTCCTAAACGTATCGCGCCTTTAATGAACCCCAGTCTTGGGGAAACCATGCAGCGATGGAGGGGTGTAACAAATTCACAAAGTGTGTTTCGCACACTTTGTACACCATTGTGTTATTAATAACACAGATTGGTGAGCAACTAAATAGTGCGCCGTGCGCATATTAATCAGACGTACATGACGAGATTCGTCGCACACGTCTATAATTCAAATTCAGTCAGTCAGTCAATTTGGCCATGTAGTAGGGGAAAAACAAAAGAGGCCCCAAAAGAAATTATCCAAGAGGCAACAAGGGGGAAAATACCTGAACCTAGCAACATTTCAACTCCAAAACCGGTACCCCAGACTCGGGAATTATTCAAGGAGCCGGAACGGATAATAGTTGAACCTGTAGCTAGTCAAGTGCAACTACCCCTCCAGGGGAAAAAAAAGAGTCAAAGACAACTACGACAACAACAACAACAACAGAAGCAACACCAACAACAACAGAAACATCAACAACAAATCAGTGAGAGAGAGCAATCACTGCTAGAAGAAATTACATACACTAGGAAAAGAGCCAGGAGGGAAAGTGAATTTATTCACGATGCAGACCACTGGCTCATTAACCAATATGAACCATACAACATTGACAACATTGTGGAGGACTCTACAGGTCATACAGCACGAGATCTCCATTTTGATTTCACAACGTTATTGGATGCAGCCAAGCAGTCTAAACTAGGGGGAAAAATTTCGGACAAACAGCAACAAAAAATTAAAGAATCCAAAGACAACATCAAGAAAATGGGGAAAATTGCTGAATGCCCCATTCCACTTGCAATTTTGTTGATGAACTGCGCAATGAAAATGTTTAAAATCTCAGCACCTCCTGTTAAGCTATGGGCACCTTTTTCACAGCTTGTGGTGGCAGACTTGTTTGACCCGCCTGATAAATGCAAAAACAGAGTCAGAAGAAAGTTCGAGCCACCGGAAGACCTAAGGCATTACCTGCGACCGCCGGAGGATAACGAATAGTCCTATTATGGACGGGGCCAAATTGCCTGTCGGTTTTCATTTTGGCTTGAAAACCTTTTCGAATACAACCAATCTCAACACAAATATGGTCAATTATCCACCGAATCCAATGTTAACTTGATAATATCTGACTAAGATCACAAAATTGAGAGGGTTACTCCAACCTAAATTATTTATTACATTTTTTTGGAAGCATAAGTACACTACGTACACGAAATTTCAAAATTGATAGGATATTAGGAAAATTTATTAAACTGTGAAAATTTGACCGTAATTACAATATGTGGCTTACACACAATTGGTAATAGGGACAGCCCGACTTAGTATAACTGGGCAGAATTTGATCATGTATGTACGTTCTTGGCGTTTCGGCTTCCGACACGCTTCGCGCCTTCGCTTGCTTAGTCCGTGCCGCCTTTTCACTCCTGACTGCATACTTGACACAATTCAATCTACAACGTGCGCTACAACGCGCACACATATACCTGTAAACATTGTGGTTCTAGTCCTATGTACAGGTATAAAGGTACACACTCTCATATAGCGCACATTCATTTAACCCCCTTAATTGTGGGGAACCATGTTGCGCTGGGGAGGTGCACTTAGGAATAATTTACACATCCCTCTGGGATGTGTAGACGGTACTCATCCTCCAATAGCGCGCAATCATTTTAACCCCCTTAATTGTGGGGAATCATGCTGCGCTGGAGGGGAGTACTGAAAATAGAGTCAGGTGGTTGCAATCTGTCAACACACCTAACCACCTAACCCCCCTAAGCGTGCTTCGCACGCTGTGGGGGTATATAGTCGTACATGCCCGAAGGGCGAACACGACTTTAATCCAAGCAACAACAACAACAATTTGGCCATAACATTCAGGCAGCGCAGGTGGAGCAGAGCAGACGTGTGGCAGACGTGCTAACCGCTAGAGGAGACGCAGTGGACGAGGAGGGAAGGAGGTAGTCTTGGCAGCTTTGCAGCAGTTAGGAGCACTCAACTACAAATGGAAGTATGGGGCCCAGCTGCTGTGCTGACCAATGGAGGGTATGCCGACCTATCCCCCCGCCAACAGCCGACCACATGGAGCAGCAAAGAATTTTAGCGAGCTACCAAGGGGGCGCTGCGTTAAAGAGAGAGCCAGCATGGCAGATAGACAGAGCTCCTCTACCGGGGACCACCTGCAGAAGAATAATAGTCCTTCTAAGGGCTAATTCATTGCCTGAATCAATGGGGTTTTCAATTTGGCTTTTTTCGAAAACCCCTTTTGATTATACTCTTTTTAAACACAAATTTGATCAATTTCGAACCACCGTCTAAAAAATTACAACCCATAATGGTAGTGTGCGTGATACGAAAAAGATGAGTAATTTTTACTCAAAGATTGGTATTGTTTCTGGAAAAAACATGTACATTTTGTACACAAAATTTCGTTAACTATAATATTCGCGTTAAATGGAAAATTCTTGAAACTCGAAGCATTGTCATAATTGAACAAATGGCTTACATTTTATTGGTATTAGGGACAGCCCGACTTAGTATAACTGGGCAGAATTTGATCATGTATGTACGTTCTTTGCGTTTCGGCTTCCGACACGCTTCGCGCCTTCGCTTGCTTGGTCCGTGCCGCCTTTTCACTCCTGACTGCGTGCTTGACACAATTTAATCATCAACGTGCGCTACAACGCGCACACATATACCTGTAAACATTGTGGTTCTAGTCCTATGTACAGGTATAAAGGTACACACTCTCATATAGCGCACATTCATTTAACCCCCTTAATTGTTGGGAACCATGTTGCGCTGGGGAGGTGTACTCAGAAATAATTTACACATCCCTCTGGGATGTGTAGACGGTACTCATCCTCCAATAGCGCGCAATCATTTTAACCCCCTTAATTGTGGGGAATCGTGCAGCGCTGGAGGGGAGTACTGAAAATAGTCAGGTGGTTGCAATCTGTCAACACACCTGACCACTCAACCCCCCTATGCGTGCTTCGCACGCTGTGGGGGTATATAGTCGCACATGCCCGAATGGGCGAACGCGACTCTAATGCAAGAACAACAACAACAATTTGGCCATCATTCGCTTCTTGTGGCCCTTTGAGGACTGTCACGTTTATGTTGTGTCGGACTTCAAAATCAACAAAATCAACAAAAATCCGCTGACCGCCTAGGACCTTGGGAGTAACTTCAAGCCGGGCTTGTTGTCCCATCCCTAGGATTCAACGATTCAAGAGCTCTCCTTGCAGCGCAGCGGTAGAAAAATCTTTTTAACCACCAATCCCGCCATTCCCGCCATTGCCAGCCAGCCAGCCTGTCCAGCCAAACCACCCAGCTATTAGGAAATAAATCAAAACTGGTAGGGTAAGCAAGAATCATTAGACTTAAACCTACGGGATATCTTTTATTTTTGTACCACTTGGCTAATTTAGGAATTTTGATACTAACTACCACTGTATTCTTTCTTGAATCTTTTGCCATTCTTTCTTTACTCATTTTTTTTTTCTTTTTTATTCAACGCTTGTATTCAACAAACAGCTAATAACCAAACATTAACTTCATACATAACTAGGCAGCATAACATTTCTATTAATCATAAACAGTTAAATATTAAAAAAAATTTTTTTAACAACAACAAAAAAAAAAAAACATGATGAATAGGTCAATGAATAAAACCCTTTCCAGCACTAGGGTAAGGACGACTTCGACTCCCCCAGCTACTCATATAGGGGAAATCAAACAAACAAATAGAGTGCAGTTAAAAACACTAGACTTCTCAGAGCCATCAAGGAAAACAAACACCCTGAATATCTCGGCCATTGAGCAGATAAACAGTGGGACAACCCCAAATAGGAATCTAGTCCTATCATTAACATCCCCTCCAATTGTATTCAATGGGATGAATATGTCAGAACAACTGGACTGCACAGTGCAGCTTAAGGGCCCAGATTTCGAGGGTAATAGCCACAGGGATCTTAATGAAACCCGCCCAGAAACAGCAAAAATCCCTTTCAACACTCCACCCAAACAAACAATAATCCAGATCGGAATAGGCCCCTCAAAACAAGCAGGAAGTCAAGGGGAAAATAAAAGGTCAACCAACGACCCAAACATTAAAAAAAATCAGGAGGAGGGGAAAAATGGGGAATCCGACACACCAATCCGTACTATGGAAATAAATGGAAAATCAGCCACAGGGCTCACCAAGGGACTATTCTCAAGTGTACTGAGCCAAACCCAAAAATCAAATCTGAAACCAACGCAGCCAAATTCAAACCAAAAAAAGACAACTATACATAGCAGCCAAACAGCGGGCCCCTCAAAACCGTTGACCGAAAAAGACCTTATATACCCATCACCCACTAAGACACAAATAACACCCCCCAAAAAGGAAACCCAAAACAACCCAATTAAAGGAAAAGGGAAAGGACCACTAAAAGGGAACTCCAAATGCAAAAACTCCGGGATCAATTGTGTGGAAAAAAGTCAGGAACAGCAAAACTTAAATTTAATTAACAAAAACAATAACAACATCAATAACAACAAAAACAACAAAAATAATGAATTCAAAGGGCAACTAAAACAACAGGACATAGGAAAAAGCAAAACACACGCGAAACCTTATCACCCCAAACATCTGACCGTCTTCTTATAGGGATTAAATTCCAACATAACAAATCTGACCATAAAAAGTATAACCAATGAACTCCTAAAACATCACGGTGGAGAGTTCACCATCGCTCAGACTAGGGAAAAATATCTGGTGATCAAATGTAGTACCACCACACAAGTTGCAAGATTCCTCGAGGTCACAACAATTGGGCCGCACAGAGTTGAAATCACAGGACACAAGGGCATGAACCAAAACACAAAAGTTAAGAGGAAGCCAAGACAACCAACATCATTTAAACATATAGTGAAAATTTACCCTGCAGTAGACCCCAAAACAATAACTCAACAATTACAAAAGCAAGGGCATGAGATAGAGCAGGCCATTCGGTTCAATAACAAAAAGGGACACAAATCGCTGGTAGTCCTATTACATCATAAGAAAAAGCCAGATATCACAAAAATGGTTAGACTAGGGCCTCATGGATGTTGGTACAGACTGGAGAAATACCAACACAAAGCAAGGTTCTGTAACAAATGCCAAAGATGGGGCCACTTCTCCACAGTATGCAGGTCACAAAGACGATGCGCCAAATGTGGAGGGAACCATAATGGCCAATGCCGCTTAATAAAACCTAAATGTGGAAACTGCAAATTTGAACATATGACCAACTCAATGGAATGCCACTTGGCTATCCGAGAAAAAGCAATAGTTGAATTAATGTAAACTGAAGAAATAACATATTCAGAAGCAAAACTCACAGTTTCATTAATAAATAAACAAGCGGAAGTGAATGAACGCAACCATACTCACAATCAAAAAGCGAATAATAGGGAAATAAATAACAAAGGACATCAAAGGAGCCAGCCCACATCCTCAAACAAAAAAGATAATCAAAATAATAATCAAGTTAAAACCAAAAACCAAACAGTACACAGCAAAAAAGCCACTCCATCACCACCAACCAATAAAAAACAGATCCTGAACACTAAGAACAGCAAAAGTACTAAACAGATACAACCAACACCTACCCCAAACAACCCGGGAACCCAGGAGGGAAAACCTCAAGAGAAACCAAAAATAACCACCGGAAGTAAGGTAGAAAAAGTAAAAGTAGGTAAAGTAGAAATGACCTTAACAGATCAGGTGCTAACCCTAATTAGAGATATTCTAAACGAGACACAAAGCCTCACTAAAAGCAAAGAATTAACAATCGATAATCTTTGCAATAAGATTGTCGCCATTGCGAATAAACTGCGAAGTCAATAGAGGTTAGAGGGGGGAAATAGGGAATTAAAATAGTAACATAGAAAGCTAACACAAGTATTTACAAAAAATATATTAACGTAAATAGATCACAACATGTATGAATTCAAACAAATCAATAAATATATGGCAGTGGAATTGCAGAGGCATTAGACTTCATGCCGCAGAACTTGCAATAAAAATCATAAAGGAAAAATACAAACCGGATGTGGTGTGCTTACAGGAGACTCTCCTAAATGAAAAAACACCAACATTACCTAAAATCCCTGGCTACTCAACTAATTACTGTAAACAAAGGCCCGGGGGCAAAAAAACAGGTGGAGGCCTAGCTATATACGTAAGCGATGCGATATCGAGCGAATCAGTGGAGGGCACACCATCAAACATAAATACAAATGAAAACACTGCGCTCGAACATCAAATAATAAGGATAAACACTGGTAATACACCAATAACCATAGTGAACATATATGACCCAGGCGGGGATAAATTCACTGAATTAGAAACCCTAAAAGCAATAACTAGTAATATAGGGGATAAATTTATAATATGCGGGGATTTCAACGCCCATAGTGAACAGTGGGGAGGAGACCATTTGGATCGGAGGGGAAAAACCATAGAAAAGTGGACCTCGACGTCCAACTTGGTCATACTAAATGACGGCAATGGCACTAGGATCAACCCGACGAACGAGATAATATCAGCCATTGACCTCACCTTATGCTCTCCCAGGCTAGCGGAAATAACCGAATGGGAGGTAGACCAATCAGGGACCTTAGGAAGTGACCACTTCCTGATACGGACCATCATTAACACCAAAATTCATAAAAACGTCTCAAATGGTACCCGAAAATGGAGATATGACAAAGCGGACTGGGAGTCGTTCCGTTCTCTCTGCGAAGAGATTACACTCGCTCGGATACACAGTGAGGACATTGATACATACTATCAAAACATCATTGATGTACTGTCATCGGCGGCCGAGCGGTGTATACCGAAGGCGGGAGGAGGGCCCGGTAAACAGTCCGTTCCATGGTGGAACAACGAGTGTAAACAAGCCATAAAGGAGAAAAAGAAAGCCTTAAATAGATTTAGACATACAAAAAACTCCATGGACTTTCTTACCTACAAAGAAAAAGAACAACTCACTAAAAACATCATCAAACAAGCAAAACAAACATCATGGAAGTCATTCTGCTCATCACTAAATTACAAAGCAAATGCTAAACAAGTTTGGGACAAGATCAAAAAACTTAGGGGAAAAGGAGTAAATACGACCCCAAAACTCGCAGGGATTACCACTAATTCGGAAAAAGCCGAAAAACTGGCTCAACACTTTGCTAATATGAGCAGCAACGCTAACCATTCAGAAAAATTTAAAAAACACCGCAATATAGTAGAGGTAGTATATCCCCACTTGTTCACGGATAAGGGAGACAAATCTAACCCCCTAAACACAGAATTCACCTTAAGCGAATGGAAAAAGGCCCTAAATAGAAAAAGCAAATCAACTGCACCGGGGGAAGACACACTAGGGTACGACATATATAAAAATCTCCCTGAAAAAACAGCCTTGATGGTTTTATGTATGTTGAATGCCTCATGGAGGACGGGAAAAATTCCCAAAAAATGGAAACACGCAATAGTAATCGCAATCCCGAAACCCGGAAAAAGCCGAGCAGACATGAACTCATACAGGCCGATATCCCTAACAAATAGTCTCTGTAAAATCATGGAGACCATGATAAACAATAGGGTTAAATACCACCTAGAAAGCAAAGGACTGCTATCCCACAATCAAAGCGGCTTCCGTAATAAACGATCCACATTGGACCAGATAATGCGACTGGAGTCCAGCATTAGACTCGCATTCAATGTCAAAAGAAAAAGGGACCGTAACCTAATCGCGATCTTTTTAGATCTTGAGAAGGCTTACGACCTAATGTGGACCAAAGGACTTATAGCTAAGTTGAATCACTACGGAATATCAGGCCGAGCACACTCGTGGATAGCGGAGTTTCTCACAGGTCGAACCATCCAAACCAGGGTCGACGACAAATACTCGGAATGCCATAATGTAGAAAATGGCACCCCCCAGGGAAGCGTTCTGAGTCCGACCCTGTTTAACTTAATGATTAATGACCTTGAGAAATCAATCGACCCGTCCTGTTTGGACCTGTCTCAGTTCGCCGACGACAGCGGGATCTGGAAAGGGGGAAACCCCGACAGCGAAGCTGTGGTCGGAAAACTGCAGATGGGACTTGACAGGATAGGTAGATGGGCCGACAGGTGGGGTTTTAAGATGTCACCTGGTAAAACAGTAGGCGTAATGTTTTCCCCCAAAACAAAATTCAGACAAAAATCCCCAAAATTATATTTAAATGGGGTCCTAATTAAATTTGAAACATGTGCTAAGTTCCTAGGCATGCTCTTTGATGAGCATCTGACCTGGGATAAACACATAGAAGAATTAGAGAGACGATGCGGACAGGACCTAAACCTCCTACGGAACATTAAAGGCTCCGATTGGGGGGCGGATCCCGCAACCCTCATAACCCTATACAAAACATTAGTTAGGTCTAAACTAGACTATGGGTGCCAAGCATACATTTCGGCTTGCCCCAACAGTCTAAAAAAATTAGATGCGATCCAACGGAAAGCTCTAATTATATGCACTGGAGCTCTCCGAAACATTTCCGGGGAAGAGCTCAGTGTCCTAACAGGAGAACCTCCCCTCAATCTGAGACGGGAGGAACTCCTACTGAGATATAATGCCAGGATCTCTGTTCACCCCGAAACGCATCTAACTCAAAAAGCCCTTAAATAATGCGATAAACCATTCCGGCATAAATTACTAAATAACCTACCAGGAGGAAAAAGAATTCAAGAATTAAAAAAAGAATTAAACATGCAAAATATCCAGGTGGAAATCATTAAATATCCAGACAGCGCCCCCTGGACAAATAAGCCCCCCATAGTAAATTTAAACGCTTTAAAATATGGGAATAAAAACGAACAACCGAATGAAATGAGGGCAAAAAATCTTGAAGAAATAGGGAATAAATACGAAGGTTACACCGCCATATATACTGACGGTTCAAAAACTCCCGACCCAGAACGCACTGCAGCGGCAGTGGTGATCCCCGGGGAGGGCATCACGCTGAGGGCGAGACTACCTGATCTCTGTTCTATCTATACAACGGAATTCTGGGCCATAAAACAAGCCATTGAATGGGCCCTCGAAACCAGTCAAGCAAAAACAGTTATCATTAGCAACTCCCTTAGCGTGCTGCGCTCCCTGGAATCGGGAAATTCCACCAGTAGGGAGAACATACTTCGAGAAGTCAACCTTAAACTTAAAATGTTAGATCAAAAACACCAGACAGTGGAATTTATGTGGGTACTCTCTCATATTAACATCCCTGGAAATGATAGGGCAGATAGAGAAGCCAAAAACAAACTTAATGAGGCCGCAATTCAAACCCTGGTCTATAGCGTCCAGGAGATCTATAGTATCATCAGGAAAAAAATTAATCTAAAATGGCAGTCGGAATGGGATAAATCCAACAAAGGGCGCAAACTCTATGAACTGCATAAGAAAATCAACAGAAAAATTGAATTTCCAACACTGGCAAATCCGCACGACTACAAAATTATAAATAGAATAAAAGCGGATAAAACACTATTAGCAAACAGCTTTGGACAATATGTGTCGGGACTAAATACAGCAGGAATTAACTGCCCACACTGCCCCACACCTGAAACCTTGGAACACATTTTTAACGTCTGCCATAAATACAGCAACGAAAGGAAAACATTCCAGGAAAAACAAGCAAAGCTTAAATCCCCAACTATATACCCGGATTTCCTTAAAGAAGGGGAAAAAACAGGAATTCGGTATATACAAATATAGTGGGGTATATCTCAGAAATAGGAAAAAGGGGTAAAATATAAGAACGGGAAAAATAAACTAACCATAACCAATAAAGAATCCAACAGGACAATCGGAGTAAGGGAAAGCTTCAAACACATCAAAACCAACTAACGTGACTGTAAACTTAAACTTAAATCAAGACAAAACCTCCGAATCCCATGGCAAAACACCAGCGGGAAGAGGCAAAGGACAAATTCCCTCTTAAAGGGAGTACCTATAAGGAGCCGGACCCTCAACCCTAAAGGTGTATGATGGGAGACGGGGGCTTGTCAAGCATTAAAAATAACTGACTTGACGGTTTTTCTAACATAACATATTCAATAGGTAGATATATATATATATAATTATATATATATATATATATATATATATATATATATATATATATATATATATATATATATATATATATATATCTTCTCTCTCTCGCCTTCCTCCATTTAACTTAGTTAACAACCAATCTCTCTCACGAACGACTAACTAAACTAAACATCTTTTATAGGGGTTGGTCTCTGGTTTGATGCGAGTCTCTCGGTCACGCTTTTAAACAGGTGCTAGGAACCATACTAGCAATCACCTGGGCGGAATCCCTGCGTATCCTCAGGTGCGAGTGATCGTAGGATTTTCTGCTAGCCAAAGCACTGGTGCCTGGTACATTACGGGCATGCCAGGACTGAATCCTTGCTGGGGCCAGAAGACTAGCCCTCCATAATTGTTTTTTTTTTTTTTTTTTTTTTTTTTTTTTTTTATATACAGAATGAAAACTTTACATTGCCATCCCCAAATATTAAGATAATAAGGTGATCATAAACCCTGATCATCAGGCCCGGCCGCACAAGGTGGCATTCAATTGGAACAAGATTACATAAATTAATTAACAAAAGAATGGTATATTAAACATAACAACTATAACCCAAAAATGTTTACATTATAAGGTGTTCAGCAACCCCGATCATCAGACCCAGCCGCACAAGGTGGCACCAAATTGGATAATCTAACCAAAGAATATAGATAGATATAAAAACCCCACGTAAATCAAATGCATAAGGTGGTTACAAGATATAACCATCAGGCCCAAACTGCATAGCGCGGTTACCAAAAATCTGAAACGTTATTAATATTAAGTAGGATAACTAGAACGAAAATCAAAGACTAAGAGATAAACCAAATAATCAATATAAGGTGGTTCTAAATCCCGGACCATCAGGCCCAGCTACACAAAGTAGCAACTGTTTAAAAAAAAATTTTTTTTTTTTCTCTCCCTATCTCTATTCACTAACCTACAAACACAGCCAAATGGTACAAACATAAGCTTCAAAATTGTTATATGTCAAAAATACTTTCGTCTTTTGGACAAATTATCAAAATTACTAAATATTAAATAACCCTGGATCAGCCGGAGCTAACTGTGACGCAACGACGCAGCCAGCCGACCCTTGCCGCCTTTTCCTCGCCCTGACAGAGTCAACACAACAAATAAGCAATCCTGTAAACATTGTGGTACTATTCCTATGAACAGGAAAATAAACAATAAAATCGTAGAATTTAAATACACGCACCCCTCCAGATCGCTCGTTCAATGAATCCCCATAGCGGGGAAACCATGTAGCGATGGAGCGGTGCGGAAATAGCGTCCATATACGCACCATTCCGTCTAGTGGGTTATAGCTCTGTAACCCACTGGACGATAATAATAAGTGTGCACAGCACACAGTTTAATCCCTCATTGCGTGCTTCGCCCGCAATGGGGGTAAAAAGTCGTACATGTCCGAATGGGCGAACACGACTTAAATCCAAGCACAACAACAACAATTTGGCCATTCACACTTCAACAGAAGAAATGAATATACCAGAAAATCTACAGGAAGCCTGGGACTGGATGGTGGAAGTAAAATATTACAGAGAAAGAATGATGTGGTGGTATCCAGTGAACCTACACTTGGAAATTGAATACTTAGCCCAGATAAACTTGATTATGGGTTTAATTCAAGAAGTGAAGAAGGAGGAGGAAGTAAAGAAGATTAAGAACTACTCTTCACCTTGTCGAGTAGGACTTCTTAAAGAAGTCCTGGATTGTTTAAAAAAGTTAGATGACAATTTAAAGTGTCCAATCCTCACTCGACAAGAAGCGGCCCTGCTCCGAGTTGAAACCATTGTTAAAAAAATTATGGAGCAGAAAGTCACAAAAATCAAGATTATGTGGGCTAAGGAAAAAAAAAGAAAAGGAATTCAATCGCCTGAACTTGAACTGGATGAAAATTCAGAACAAGTTCAGGCAATTGGGACATCCTGACTGGATACCCCACCAGAAGAAGGAGGAGAAGAAGAAGAAGAAGTTCCACCTCCCAGACTTCCTAACTAAATGTCGGAGGAAATAATAATTTCTCCTCCAATGGCCCTTTTCAGGGCCACCCATTTCACAAGAAAAGATTAATTTTCCATTCTTGCCTACCCTTGAGGCTGTACAGTCCCAAAATGTTCAAATACTATTGGGGACTGTACAGCCTCAGATTTTTATAGCCTCAGGATTTATAGCCTCAAGCCTTTTTGGGGACTCTACAGCCTCACAATGTTAAGTCCCATTGAGGCCATAGGGTCCCATCTTGAGGCTCAACACTCACCACATACTACTAGTGTTGCACTGTATGTCGATATGAATTATGTTTAAATCATTTCGAGACGCTGACGTGAATGAGAAACAGACCCGGATATCATTTGCGATGCTGTGCGGAACGATCTTTAGTTACATATTTTTGTAAAAAAAACTGCCCAATATTCAGAACTTTTAAGGCACAATCTTTAGTACCACTATAGTTACGTGAATGATTTCATTAAATCTGTGATTTAGATTATTACCTCAAATGTAGTGTATAATGTCTTAGTTTTGTATGTGTTTCAAAGTATTTGTTTAAGGTGGAGTGTCTTTAAATGTGCCTTCTTATGCCTGCATACTCTATGTTGTTCCATTTATGTGTTTATCTAAGAGTCGGTACACAAGCTCAATGGAGCTTGTGCTTTTAACAATGAAACTATAAATAAAATTGACCTGACATGACTTGACTTGAACTCATTTCCTTGTTTCAATCATACCTACGTTTTCATAAATTTCCTCGCAAGATATTAGAAGATGGATTTCCTGACGATTAATTTGAATTTTATATCAACTTATTGATTGTAATAAATGCTGTTTAAATTTCTCTCTGCCATCCCAACTGCACGTGAAAAGGACGGTGTTGTGTGATTTCTTGCCATCTGATTGTTTCAGTTGATGTATTTTTTCCATTAAAGTAAAGAAAGAGTAAAAGAGATAATTGTTGCCTTTTGTCTGCTAAAGAGCCATATATGTTTCTGAGACACTCAATCCAATTGAGAAACGTTATAACAATTGTGTACCATGTGTTCTACATATGGCTGGTTTGTTGGTTCCATTGATAACAGAAATTAATCATGTGTCAAAATGACAGAATAAATCACCTATTTGGTCAGCAAAAATAATATGAGAGGTCAAGCCCAAGAGAGCCTGCAATCGATCAGGCTCTGGAAACGGCGAATAATTGGAGCGGATTGTGTCGAAACGCAGCTATCTCATGCGACATTGTAACCAAAATTCAGAGAAATCAGTCAGTCTCAAAAGAATCGAAATACTGCTTGGGTCATATTGTATGTTACATATACAATTTATCGCGATAGCAACGATGCTATTCTAGGAGTTCTGGAGAGAAACAATGATCGCTAGGTTGTAGAAATGCTACTATGGAATAATTGTTTAAACTTTGATGATGATGATGACTGACTGTAATTACAGTCATAGTGCTTGTAGTAGTTATTGCTTAATAGAGTTTAAGAGTAACTACGAAAAACTACTTATGGGCAGTACTATTTCTCAAAACAACGCGGTATATAGATCATGACTATCTGTTGAAATGCTATGATTGAATGTTCAGTAAGATCTCACTGATCTCATTTTAAACCTGATTCCGAATTCCACAGTGTAACTAATGCAAACAAAAACGTTATAAAATGGAAATTTCCTATGTTTGCTATGACAATACATCCTTTATAATAGATTGGTTATTTACAATGTTACTCAGAACGGTGTGATTTTTTTAAAACTATGAACATAAATATCCACTACTCCTTTTGAATAGAAGATATATTTGAATTTGGTTGCTATAGAATCAATAAAGTTGTCTGGAGACAAATTTTCTTTTACTATAAATATTCTGTATGTTTCTGTGCCATAACTGATATTAGTTGTCTTTTCAGGCCGACTTTTCCATGAAAATATGGCCAAAATAATCAAATTATATAAATCTTAGGAAGAAAGAACGTTATTTTCAGAATGTTTACAAGACTTTGTTAAAGCAATATTTTCTTTTCTACAAATTTTATAATACAATACGCCATACACTTGCATTAATATATTACTATTCAAACTCTATTAACAAGAAACAAATAGCACTTTGTCCTACAGCGGATACTTTTAATAGAAATGTATGTCTAACAAAATTGGTAGTGTCGAAATTAATAGAATATTAAAGAGACGGAAATCTAATTTCATGAGGATTGGAGGAAATAAGTAAAGGTATCGTCTATAATCGCGTATCATTAGAGTCCAAATGCAAACAACATAGATCCTGATCTGCCGTCGCATAATGCGCCGGCAGATCAGGGTCTATGTTGTTTGTTCTACTGATTAGTCCTTGCAAACTGCATAGATCCAGATCTGCCGACGCATTGTGTGACGGCAGATCTGGGTCTATGCAGTTTTCAGTTGGTATCATCTTATACGTGAGTACATACGGCATATAGAGTATAATATTCGTTTGGTGACAAAATAAAGATGTTGTAACACATCTTTTTTGAATATCGAATTTTGCTGGTCAAGATGAAGTTCTGGACTAGGAGAAATGTATCCTTGTTTTTTCTCTGAAGATATTAAAAAGACTACGATCTAATACAAGTAGAACATTGATGTTGCGATCAGTCATGTTATTGCTGTTGTGCTGTAGTAATTCTGGTATTTCAATAATACTGAATATGTATTATAGTAAAGTATATAATGAGTAACCGTTTCGGGTTTACCACCGGTACATGAAGCAGAACCTGTGATGTGATAATAACAGAGATCGTGGTTAGGTGAGCTACATCACATTCAGTGGCGGCGCGAGGGTTCGAGACGCCCGGGGGCAATGTTTTTCAGTGGCTCCCCTACCGAGGCGCCCGGGGGCAATTTTCTTTAGTGGCGCCCCTACTTTGCCACAGAAAACAGTTTTTTTATGTCAGTTACCAACATCCCTCCCCCCGCTCTCTTAAATATAAGTTTTGTGAAAAATTGCTCCCGTTACACTAAGGTAAGGTGAAATACTATGAAAATTTCAGCTGAAAAAAGAGCTCCCGACGGCGCTCCCCCCCCCCTTCGCTCGGCGCCCGGGGGTAATTGCCCTAACCCCTCCCCTCGCGCCGCCACTGATCACATTCTCAGTCTGACATGTACAAACTGAAATTGACGAATAACCAGATATCGCTTGTAAATACCAAGAAACAAATTAGATACACAAATAATAAGGGGTATTACTTTGAATAAATAAAAAATAAAAAATAATAATAAACTCAATCATACACCGTTTACTAGCCATAGTTTTCTATCTAGTTTCCTGTAGGATTTGTTTCCAGTTTAATCTAACCTTGTGGTTTCTACTACAAGGAGTGCAGCCTCAGCTTGAACATTTTCATTATCCTCTTTTTCATGGTTGGTTCACTTATTCCAAACTATGTTAGCATATTCTAGAGTGGTCAAATATATTTAGATATATATAACTATAATATTTCCAATTATTCTTTTTGTCTGATTGAAATTTGAGACCTGGTAGGATATGAACTCTTAGCCAAGCCTGCATAGATCTTTCAGTGAAAGGAACCGTGTACGTATTTTTGAAGAATCTTGAATTAGAAGGTTTGAAGAAGAACATATAGATCCGATAAAGTTATGAACTTTCTGAAGTACATCGTGGCAGAGATTTGGTAATAAGAAGATGAAAAACAAATGATTGGTTCGGACTGAAAATGTAATCTACATAGGTCTCCACTTACGGCCATTGTAAATGTTGATACATGTTTATTAGGTCCGGGATCTCTCTCTCTCTCTCTCTCTCTCTCTCTCTCTCTCTATATATATATATATATATATATATATATATATATATATATATATATATATATATATATATATAATGAATATTGTTGTGTGTTTGTGCGTATATGAGAAAATTGCAAACAATTAGCCATAGAAGCAAGATAATTAATATCTAGTTTTCGATTGATTATTTGCCTAATGTTTCAATTTACTCAATACTCAACTGGTTTCCGCTAGATTTATTCCGATTGCAACAAAAATATTTCTCCCTTATAGCGTGAATGTGTCTAATACCTTAAAAGTAGGAACTTCAGTCAAAATTATTTCAATGGCAGCTGGACAACACGTTTTTGTGGCAATTTACCTCCACCTACATCAACGTACATTATAGCCCCCCCCCCCCCCCCCCCCCGAAAAAGAAAATGTGAATCGCCTAAATATCCATTGTTGAAAATGAAAATTCATTTCAATCAGTGGCAACATTTGCGAGGATACTATCCTACTTGAAAAAGCTTCGAAACTGTCTCATTATGCTACACCGTATGCCATTTATGGTCTTCAAGAAGTCAATACGTGTAATCAATAGGAATAGCTCGTTGGTTTTCGACAAAACCGCCACCTCAGAAATGCTTTCATGGAGCGATACTATAAAGGGGAAAATCGGCGAAAATGGCGGATAGCTCAGTCAAATGGTGTAGTACGCAAGGTAAAGAAGTACCATCTTAAAATCATCACGAGAAATGTACCAACTTTTGTTGACAAGGTAAATAAAATCAAGGCCGCTAATAAACTCGAGCTTAAAGAAAAAAAGTACACTTTTGAATGTTTCAGCCAATATGGAATCACCTAAATCGATGAGTGTCATCGATGCATATTGAGATAATGCATGCTATCGCATGAGGTCATTTAGTAAACAATGTACAGGAGTATGTAATGGCTACTGTATTATTTCCTAAGGGTATTTCATCACTGGCTTCAATGAACTGAGCGTGTTCCAATTGAATCTATTGGCGGAGGAAGCAGTTCTAGTATATAATAGTAAAATTGTTAATGGTGTAGATATTCACTGTGACTATATATTTTATATTTTAATTGAGGTCTTATTTCTTTCAAATCAATGGTAATAATTTAGGAACATTTCATTCCATAAAGAACGAAGCAGGAACAAAGCAGTGTAAGGTTTAGTTTTTTCAATATTTTTTTTTAAATACAGCATTTGTTTTCTTACCTGATTTTATTTCATGCTGAGTTTATGTCAAAGAAATAAGATTATGGAGATAAACATTGTTTGTTTGTTATTAAATATGAAACCTGATTATTGGGCAATATGTGTTGTTATTAGATAAGAAAGAGGAAACATTATTGGTAAAAATAATAACTGTTCAGGATAATGAAAGTTGATTGTATATATGTAAGTCGTCTTATGCTGTTGACCATACCTAAGTTTCCATACTGTTGACTATACCTAAGTTTTCATACTGTTGACTATAGCTAAGTTTCCATACTGATATCGATAAAAATAATAGAAAGTTGAATGAAGCCAAGCACAACAAACATTGTTTGTTTGTCTTAGACCAATTCTCAATCTTTCTCTCTTATCCGCTTTTGGTTTATTTAAATCAAGTCACATAAAGATTGTGATATTCTTCACGACGTAAAGTAGAAGTTTCTCCTTAGAAGTAGCCTTATTGGACAACATACTATGTTATGGATAAGCTACCCACCCCCACCTACCCGCCTCCCGAAAAAAAAAAAAAAAAAAAGAATGAATAACACCAAGTTTGAAGGAGAGCTATGTAGTTGTGAATAAAATTCGACACAACAGAGTTTGGAGAATAGATTTTAACATACCTCTATATAATGTGGCAATACCATTCCGAGGTGAAGAATATGCGTCTTGTTTGGTGTGTGTAATAAAACCAGCAAACAAAGTTGCCATGCAGCTGTCTTACACCTTTTTCATTCAATACATCTATTTACATTTGAAATTGTGGCAGTTGTTCTCATCACTGGTGAAGAAAAACAGTTGTGCATACTATCCAAATAATAGGCAAATAAAAGCTTTCATTTCTTAAGAGCTTGGTAACGCCACATACTGCAAAAGTTTCTGAGCATCAGTTTAAGTATTTAAGCAAATATTGTTCATGTTTCATTGTAACATTTTAAATTATCGCCTTGTTTTTGACGCTATTTGAGATAAACAATTATTTATAAAAAAATAATAATATTTTGTTCATATTTAAAAATTAACTTAATGTTATCAAGCATTCTCATACATATATATATATATATATATATATATATATATATATATATATATATATGTGTGTGTGTGTGTGTGTGTGTTTTCTAAATTTAAAATTGTGCATAAAATATATAATAAGTTATATCCAATATCTGGGAGCATGCTATATTGAGCTATAATAATTCGTTTTTATTCAAATATAGCCATAAGGAATATGGCTATATAGCGAGGCTTATGAATAGACAGACCGATGGATGAACAGAGGTGAAATCAATATTCTCACACTATTTTATAATGTGTGTGGATAAAGAAAAATCACTATGGAATACAAAATAACTCGCGTAATGTAAATTTAAAAAAAAAAATTTTGGAATTAAATATTGCAAAATTTGCAAGAGTGAAATAATTGCAATTTCTTTTTCACCTTAATGTTCTCGGGATGTAGATTATGCTGTACAGCAGTCTGTATTGCAATGTTTTAACATACTGCAGTTGCAGTTCATAATGTCCAGGTCTTATTCAAAGATTGAAGTTAAAAGAGGAGAAAATGTTTAACCATTGAACCCTCTCTCTCTCTCTCACACAGTATCAATCATTTTTACTTCGCCAAAAAGTATTTTTAGTTGTTCCACCATCAAGACAATATATTTTCCCCCTACCTATAGCATGAATTTTTGTCCATACTAGTACCAAATTCATAATATTTATAGCCCGACTTGCAAAAGTATGTTACCTTTAAAATGAAAACGATGTAGAAATTGTTATCAAAGATCTGGTTGTGGGGGGAGGTACATAATTCTCCAATTAACCAACAGGGTTATTAACAATTAAAATAAGATGCACAATATTTATCTTTCATTTATTTTGAAAAATAATGCTTTACCTTGCTTAAAAAAAAAATTGAATTAATTTTTGGATTATAACTATATAAATAAAGGGAATCATTGATAACAATGGACTTGTGGAATAAAAATAAAGGGGCTATATGACTGATGTAATGCTATTTTGGGCACTTAAATATGGGCGTTGAAAATAAATCAATGGATGCAAATAAATAAATAAATAAATAAATAAATAAATAAATAAATAAACAAATAAATAAATAAACGCTTTACCTTTTAAAAATCACAAATAATACACTGAAATCAAGCTATTCAGCAATCAAGTAAAAAAAAGTGTCTAAAATAACATTTGTAACAAGTGAAATAGATCAGTAGGAAAATTTTTATCATTATTATTATTATTATTATTATTATTATTATTATTATCCAAAGTTCCTTAAGGTGCATTTTTTATATTCAAAGGTTGATTATATTCATTTGTAGGCAATTTTTCCTTTAGTTGTTTTTTTTTTTTTTTTTTGTTTTTTTTTTTTTGTTTTTTTTTTTTTGTTGTTGACTTGTTGACATTTACATTTTAAGTAAAAGTAGAATGCTAATTAAAGAAAACTATAGACGATGCAGATGATTTTGTTTACCTGTGGCAGGCGACGGTTCCCATAAGGTTCAGTGCTATATCAAAAATGTATCGAATGAACGGTGTTGCGCTCTATGTCGATAAGATTTATGTTTAAATCATTCGTGCACGAAACGAATTCGGTAATTTTTTAGCTTCATTTCGAGACGCTGACGTGAAAATTCAACGAGAAACAGACACGGATATCATTCGCGATGCTGTGCGGAACGAACTTTAGTTGCATATTTTTGTAAAAGACTGCTCAATATTCAGAACTTTTAAGGCACAATCTTTAGTACCACTATAGTTACGTGAATGATTTCATTAAATCTGTGATTTAGATTATTACCTCAAATGTAGTGTATAATGTCTTAGTTTTGTATGTGTTTCAAAGTATTTGTTTAAGGTGGAGTGTCTTTAAATGTGCCTTCTTATGCCTGCATACTCTATGTTGTTCCATTTATGTGTTTATCTAAGAGTCGGTACACAAGCTCAATGGAGCTTGTGCTTTTAACAATGAAACTATAAATAAAATTGACCTGACATGACTTGACTTGAACTCATTTCCTTGTTTCAATCATACCTACGTTTTCATAAATTTCCTCGTAAGATAGATTTCCTGACAATTAATTTGAATTTTATTTCAACTTATTGATTGTAAATGTTGTTTAAATTTCTCTCTGCCATCCCAACTGCACGTGAAAAGGACGATGCTGTGTGATTTCTTGTCATCTGATTATCTCAGTTGATGTATTTGTGCTTTAAAAGTAAAGAAAGAGTAAAAGAGATAATTGTTGCCTTTTGTCTGCCAAACAGCCCGTAGATGTTTCCGAGACACTCAATCCAATTGAGAAACGTTATAACAACTGTGAACCCCGCGTTCTACATACAGTTGGTATGTTGGTTCCATTGATAACAGAAATTAATCATGTGTCAAAATGACAGAATAAATCACCTGTTTGGTCAACAAAAATAATATGAGAGGTCAACCCCAAGAGAGCCTGCAATCGATCAGGCTCTGGAAACGGCGAATAATTGGAGCGGATTGTGTCGAATAGCGACATTGTGACTAAAATCCATCTATTTAGGCATTTAAGCAAATACTGTTTATTTTTCAAAGTATAAATGTTAAATAATGGTTTTTGACGCTATTTTAAGATAAACAATTATCATAAAATCAGTTTTTTTTCTTAAGAGTTCCACAGAATGTTTGAACTGCAATTTATTATATACGCATTTTCCACGGGAATGCTTTTATATGAGACTGTAACTTCTCCTGCCTGACTGTTAGAAAGAATTATTTTATTAAATTCGTCTAAAGCCCACTGAATTTTTTGCGACTTGTGCTATTTCCTTCTATTTTATTGGCAAAAAAGAGATTACAGTTGACTTATTTTAATCGAGATTACCGATTGTCTCTCAGATTTGATTTAGACAAGCAATATGCCTCTTACTTAATGAATGTGACTTGCTCTCTATGTCAATTTGAAAACAATTTCTCTTGCATGGCGAGATTGCCAATACCACTTTCTAAATAAGCAGTTTTGTAAGATGTCAATATATTTTCTGGCAGAAACACACTGGTAAAGTGACAACAATATGTAGTTAGATGAAACGGGAATAACATGAGATAGTTGTGATATTGCATATGGGTAGAAGAAACATGGAGCGAGTATACATTACATATTGAATTTATGTTAATATTGTAGTTACATATCCATTTCCTCTCTTCTATGGAATGCTGAAAAGACATATTGTGCAAGTTGAGATAGTATGACAGGGTTCTTAGACTTCATCAGAGAATAGAAGATTTATTCACATGGGTGTTTTTGCTAAAAATGCCTGGTATGAATCTGTTTCTAAGATCTGCATAAAAATGGACATTGTAAAACAAAATGATATTAATCTTCTATTTGGCTTTTGTAACATAAAATACATATACGTTGATTTGGAGGGATGCTATTATGCCGTCCTACCTTTATAGCTATATTATGGGCGGAACATTGGAGTCTGCCTAATGCATTTAGAAGATGGGTAGATAAATCGATGCCTTTATAAAATTGAACAGAAAAATGTTTCATAAAATTTATTATAGTGAGATGCTTTATGTAATTTGTTTACACTTGAATTGCAGTCCTGACTTAAATTGTCTTCATGTCTGAAGTTAAGTAAAAATACTTTTTCATCTCCTACATCCTCTGCATACCAATATAACCAAATCCACATCTGAATAGTATGTCTTTAACTTTCATAACCCATGTGACTTTACCTGACTCATCCATTTTTTTCAGCATAATATAACACTGAATCTGAGCAACCTAATACAGTAGTTAATACATTTACAATAGTAAGTATAACATACAGGTAATCTTCCACATTTTCTTCGTGGTAAGAGTATTCTGGTCTCGGAAGGTTCAGAAATCTAGTACAAAACCTATCATTTACCTTTATAATTTTATATGAATATTCGTAACCCCACATTTCAGCGGCATCAATTATTTGACAACACCGCAAAATATTTTAGGAACTTGGAAATCATTCGGATGGCTCGGTTATTACGTATCTGCCTTTCATAACGTCCTGAAGTGTTATTAAGCGTGCTACATATAGAAAAATTATGACATCAGTATATTAACCTTAATAACAGAACAGTCATTTGATGAATTATATTGAATGCGTTATGAAAACAATGATCCGAACAATACATAAGAAGTTCTGGCATATGGCCAACGAGCGTACGAGTTGGCCAAGCTAAAACAACTTGTCCATTCGAGAGATCAGACAGTATATGTTTATTATATACTCTAATAATTAGGATCAGTTAAAAGATCTTAAAACATAAGTATACGTAAGTATAAAAGAAAAAATATACAAACATTAGAGAACATTATATTTTTCTTACCAACTTCTTTCATAGTTAATTTCAAGAAGCGCATGAATATATCTTGTGAGTACAAAAGGTGATGACGTTATAATGGTCAAAGCTGGATGATGTCATAATGCCATAACTTCCGTCTTATCGACGACACATTCGAAACATCCTCGTCTCTTTCCGATGCAAGTTGGATAACTTCGACTCTCTGAAAGAAATTCGGAGGTAATCGTAGTGATACTTACCAGAATCTATAACATCATAGGTCTTTGAAAACAATACTCGACATCAATGAACTGTACATTGAATGATATTCCTGCAACTTTGTAATGAAAAATTTTAATAAATCATTCGGTTTCAATTGTCTGCAACTATTGCTTGTTTTGCTGTTAGTGATGACACATCATCTATTAAATGTGACGTTATGAAGTTATTATGACTTAGTAACAACCGATTTTTTTTCATAGCATGCGATGGAAAAGGCCGAGAACATTCCAATTGATCGAAGACATATATCGCTTAACTACTTGTTCAGTTATGTCATATGTGAAGGCTATGGAATAAATTCAGAGTATATAACCCTTATTCAAACGCCTCAACAATTTGTAATATAAATCACAGATATATCAAAGGATTTCTCTAGATTTATTACAAGCCTACTGTGCTATTTACGTTAATATGCCTATAACATAATTTTCATATATGTATCATGTGTAATAACACTTTAAAACAAATTAACTCAAAACTTTATGCAATAAAAGGCGTAACGACTGAGTTATCCAAATATATTTCAAAGTCATTTCACTACACTATTCTGCGGGTCGGTAAATTAAATCAGTATTCTTCGTCATGCGATAAATCGAATCTTACACTTGTGCTAATTTCAAACAAAATGTATGAAACTAGTCGAATAATTTCAATCTTTTTGGTCGCCAAGGCTTGCAAAATATATAAATTATTCGACTCGTTTCATAAATTTCATTTGAATTGAGCACTCATCTGAGATCCTCTATGTATCCTACATATTTGGAGAATGCGAGATTAAACACGGACAAAAAGACAGCGGTCAAAAAACAACATCAACAAATACAACAAAGACAAATATGTCTCGAATAAAAATAAATGGATACAAACAGTTATTTCTGCTGAATTTTAGGTACCGTATTGTACTCGCGTATAGCCGGATACCAACTGCAAACTGCATAGACCCAGATCTGCCGGCGCATAATGCGTCGGCAGATCTGGGTCTATGCAGTTTGTAAGGACTATTCAGTAGAACAAACAACAAAGACCCTGATAAAAAATAAAAAAACTAAATCGTTTGCGATGTAGTAAAAACTATCTGTACTTTTTTTTACAGGAATTTCTGTTCAAATACTTCGGATTTGTTTGTAATACTTACCGTATATACTCGCGTATAATTCTATGCAGTTTGTAAGGACTATTCAGTAGAACAAACAACAAAGACCCTGATCTGCCGGCGCATTATGCGACGGCAGATCAGGGTCTATGTTGTTTGCATTTGGATTCGAACTATACACGAGTATATACGGTAAAAATGAAAACTGCATTCAGTTTCTTAACATAATTAAAATGAGACCAAAATGCCGCTGGTTATTTAGATGTGACATAAAAATCGATATATTTTTTTTCATTTAATATGACTTTTAAAATCCGTCTTTGTAGCAAGAATCAGACAGATACTCCAAGGGATGTGCTTTAATGATAACGTGTGACCATAAAAACTGAAACTACACTCTCGTTCGACGGGATCCTCTTAGCGAAAGACACATTTGATTTTGATTAAGATGAAAAGCTTGACACAGCAATTTTTCTCTTGATCAACACAGTTTTTAACCACAAGAGGGATAAGAACATGATAGAAATATAAAATCGATATAATTCCTAATATATTTTGTTAATGCTAAGAACATATTTCAATTGTTTTATCACTGTAGCCATCCAGCTGAACTATGAAGATATTGTAATATCGTAAATCTTCGTGTGGTTTAAATTACGTACTTTCGGAGTAAACGGACAATTTCGTCATAAAAATTCGTGGGTTACACTGTTTGCCTTAACACCCAATTAACAATACTAAATTTCGTGAAGAATTTAATTTCATGGATATGCATTATAATGAAAATAACGAAATTAAATCCCCCAGGAATATTCTGATTTTACAGTATAAAAACGAGCACTTGGCATTTATATTTGAATAAGGGAGCACAAAAAGCAATGAAAGATATCGATAAAGCATCATTGTGTTCTGAAGAGTCACTCTTAAGAAATTTAATTTTACCGTCCTAATTTCATAATAAATCCCCAATCTGTCTTATTTTCAAATATAAAGCGTATTTTCTTGATCTACAAGGATACATTTCTCATCATTAAGAACGTCAAAATAATATAAAGATTAGATAATAATTATGTTTTGTTGTTTAGCTGGCGAGAATTTCATAGTTGAAACTATACGCGGCAAATCGTAGTTGGATTCATTGCTAACTAAATTTAATGAACCCTAAATGAAAAAATTGAGAGTGAGAAAAAGATACATTGACAGGTGACATATATATATATATATATATATATATATATATATATATATATATATATATATATATATGAGAGAATACGAAAGTGTAATGCACCGAGGAAAAAACAATGGCTGAGTGTAGGAAATTTCTACTGCTAGTTTCACAAGCTACATTTAGTAAAGGAGACTGGGCTCCGATCATAGAGTAAAATTAAGTCAAAACCTCCACGATTAGTGCTTACATCTGTGTATATTTCAAAAAATATTTTTGTTTAGACGCAGATGACTCTCAATAAGGTTTGCTGTTTGATGCCTGTAGCACTAGGTATTGCATATGCACACTTTCCTAGTCCTAATGCCTGTAGCACTAGATATTGCATATGCACACTTTCCTAGTCCTAATGCCTGTATCACTAGGTATTGTATATGCACAATTTCCTAGTCCTAATGCCTGTATCACTAGGTATTGTATATGCACACTTTCCTAGTCCTAATGCCTGTAGCACTAGGTATTGCATATGCACACTTTCCTAGTCCTAATGCCTGTAGCACTAGGTATTGTATATGCACAATTTCCTAGTCCTAATGCCTGTAGCACTAGGTATTGCATATGCACAATTTTCTAGTCCTAATGCCTGTAGCACTAGATATTGCATATGCACACTTTCCTAGTCCTAATGCCTGTATCACTAGGTATTGTATATGCACAATTTCCTAGTCCTAATGCATGTAGCACTAGGTATTGTATATGCACAATTTCCTAGTCCTAATGCCTGTAGCACTAGGTATTGCATATGCACAATTTCCTAGTCCTAATGCATGTAGCACTAGGTATTGCATATGCACAATTTTCTAGTCCTAATGCCTGTAGCACTAGGTATTGCATATGTACAATTGCCTAGTCCTAATGCATATCTTATAATTATTTGCGACGACCTCATTTCAAGATTGACCTTGTTTGTTTAAACATCTATGCCGATTATATTTCACGATTGACCTTGTTGGTCTAAACATCTACGCCGATTATATTTGACAATTAACATTGTTGGTCCAAACATCTATGCCGATTATATTTCAGTGGCAAAATCCTGTATAATAATCTGCCTAAATTTCAGATTAAGTGCGTCACATCGATATGTTTTCACATTTACAATATCAAATCCATTTATATTCAGCAATAAGAATTTTTGTTTGCATATCAACATCAGGTATGTCAATACATAAATACCATGATGCCTCAGAGCCAACAAGCTTGATCATATTAAAGCCATGAGACAATTTTGGGAAATGCTCATTAAGAAAAGAAATCACAATCTCGTACTTTGTCAAAACATTAAAATCGGAATGGAATCAACAGTGGTTAACATACCTGAACGCTTCAAAGATGATTATTATAATAATTAAAATTCTTCATTTGACTAAACCCATTGAAGCGTGGATGAAATTGTAAGGGGTCTACAGTTCTATTATCAAATAATTCCATGCAGCCGCAAATTTGAAGTTCAGACACTCGCTATAAAATTTGAGAATTAGATCGTCTGAAGTTTGAGAATTAGACCATTTGAAGTTCAGACTCTCGCTATATATTCGAAAGACTATATAGGATTGAAATCAAAAGATATTCAAAAGAACGCTCATGTATGCTTGAGAAATCTCTTTGATTTACCAAAGCATGTTGTATATCAAGGTTCATAGCCCTGTCAAAATTACAGCATATAGAATAAAAGCTCTTCTGACTAATTTTATTTATTGATGTCTACATTGCAAATTAATTTCTTTGGTATTTGAAGTTCAACAATCTATATTACTGAGAGTGAGGTTCAGATGGAATGTGCCTATATTTGTATTTTAGGATACGTTTAAGAGAAGCCAGTATTGCGTCAAAGGAGAACCAACCAAACACCTTACCTACACTGCGATGACCTTTAAATGATCATGAGCCATGAACATAAAATAATGCCACTCAAATAATCCATAAAGAGAAATATTCCAATATGACGGCAATGTTTGTGATTCTCTCTCTCTCTCTCTCTCTCTCTCTCTCTCTCTCTCTCTCTCTCTCTCTCTCTCTCTCAATCTTTCATCGCAAATATTCATATTATTTTAAACCTTTCCTTACGAGGAATTTATAACCACCAAACAGGGGAATGTGTCCTAATAAGTAAGGGTTTGACAAATACTTTGATCTTGGATAAAGATATACTGGTTTAAATACTAAACTAAGTAAGTCTCAGACAATCAGGACATTAATTTTTCGAAGGTTCGTTAAAAGTGGAAAAAGAAGCCTTAAAAACAATTTTTTACCAGGAGTAGGGATGGAGATAAAGGAACGGTCACCTTCATTCTTACGCACAATGCACAATTTATCGCAATTTGAGAATTAGATCGTCTCTGACTAGAATCAATGAAACAGACGTTCCGTTTCCTTCAGTTTAAAACGTTATATCCGCAGCATAAATGCTACAAATGCAAAGATTACAAAATTTGCGCAGTTTTTTAGTGAACGTGTCATAAAGAAAACTTACAAGTTTCCGCACGCAAATTAGGACATGCAAACTTAGTCTGTGAGTGCTTTTGTGCCGAAGACAAACAGTTATTCCATTACAGTATATCTTGTTAGCATCCATCTGCTGTTTCTTTTTATTTTTTTCAAGTTAAACTTGTTTGTGTACAATATAAAGATTTCACCTTCTGTACCTTAGTCGATGTTTTCTCTTCGTTTCGAACACTTTTTATCTGATAAATTTTAGATTTTAGGTGGACGGTGAACAAAGAAAACAACTTGCCATGGCCTAACGATCCTTGACACACTATTTGATTAGAGTACGGTGGTGATAATTTACGGGACAGCATTTTTTCTTCTTCTTCTGTCGATGGTCACATAAACACATGAAGCATTGCAATAAAAAGCACAGTTTGTCGAAGCTAACTGAAATATAAATAGTTTTATGTGAAAACAGAATAACTTAATTATCATATATCAAGCGAAAAAATTTCCGCCCTAGGCGACCGCATAGTTTGCCTAGCAGTTAAACCGGCCCTGGGTTCAATCTAGTGATTCTGAGCTTCCAGAACTGATACTGAAAGTTTTTAGAAATTGTTAGAGAGTGATTTGGTCGGCGAATAACATGATGTACGTTAAACCTAATTTCTTTGATAGGTAAATGATTGCTTTGTGCATAAGGGATGACAGCTGGATAAAAGAGACCAAAAATACATCATTAGTAGCATATAAAAAGTTTTCAGCTCCTTAAATACAGATCAATAATTCATGTTATCTTGTTATGGGCTCGTAGAAGGTAACCATGCTCGAATGATTCCAAATGTAAGTTTTGTAATATTATGCTTTGTATATTGTCTCTGCAATTGTATATCTGGAAAGAAATGCGCCAAATTTTCAAACGCTAACTGTTTAATTTTCACAAAGATACTTCCTTTTACATTCAGTGTATATATATATATATATATATATATATATATATATATATATATATATATATATGTACGTGTGTGTGTGTGTGTGTGTCCGACGAAAATCTGCTGAGTAATTATTAAGTTATCATTTCTGAATTGCTGAATGCACATATGCACATTTTCAGAATATAACCTGTTTGCCAATATTAAGTTCAAACTTAAAACTAAACTGTTGTTCAACACTAGGTAAATCGTATTTAAATGTTTCAAACCTTTCTACTGCAACTATAGGCTATATTAAAGAAAGTAGGTGGGGGTGGAGGTCTCAGATACATCCATTTTTTATTTCTTTGCGAAGTAAAAGTAGAGCTAGCTGTAGAGCACGAGGATCTATCTTGTGTTGTAGCAAACAATAGAGCACGAGGATTTATCTTGTGTTGTAGCAATCACTAGAGCACGAGGATCACTCTTGTGTTGTAGCAATCAATAGAGCACGAGAATCTATCTTGTGGTGTAGCAATCAATAGAGCACGATGATCGATCTTGTGTTGTATGAATCAATAGACCACGAAGATCAATCTTGTGTTGTAGCAATCAATAGAGCACGAGGATCTATTTTGTGTTGTAACAATCAATAGCGCACGAGGATCAGTCGAAATGAAGAATGAAACTAGTTATATCTTAGCGTGTTGTGTTGATAGTTTTCAGTGCTTTGCATTTCAATTTATCGTGTTCCCTGATTTTGTAACATCCTTCACATTATCATGCAAATGCAACTAATAAGCAACTGAGACTAACATACAGGTGTAATATACTGTCCTGCAGACACCTGCAAAGTCATGCTTATTACTTCCAAGGATTTCACAGTTTTTCTGAAATAATAATGTGGATGAAAATTAGATCTAAATTACATTCCTTAGCAGTCATATTGATTTATTGATTGTTACATTTATCAAGTCTACCTTTTACCGACGGAAGGTGTTTATTCATTAAATCAAGAGACTCCAGGGAATGCAATTTTCTGTTTCTCATTGTTATTTATGATGTTTACATACTTAACTTTTGTTTATGATTGTAAGTTGTATGGTTATTTGAAAATCCATACTTAACTTTTGTCTATGCTTGTAAGTTGTGACATGTGTAAGGTAGGCCAGTATTATAAGCAGTTCGCAATTAGACTTTTGTGACAAATATCAGGTAGGCCAGTATTTTTCCATTGGAATCCTCATATTCTGATGTGACATAGGTCACCTAGGCATGTGTATTTATACACAGATTTTGGTAAACAAATTCATTCCTGTTCTAGAATTCCGGTTCTAAAGATCAGTTTGTAAGGAATCTATTTTAGTAATTACAGTTGTGTTGTTGAAATCAGATATAATTTGAGAGGAATTATTTATTTTAAATATTCATTGGAATTACTAAAGTGCTCATTGACTTTTGGATTAATACATGATTTTGGGATTTATGTAAACTCATTCAAATACATTCTGGAATACATCTTTGTGGTACACCAGGACATTAAAGGCTATTGGAATTAATTCAGAACATTCTATTATTAAGGACTTGTGATTAGGAAATTTAGCATTATTGGAATTTAACTGACAAATTGTAAGTGTCTTTTGAATTTTCACTTTAATTGTCTGGAAATAAATCGCTTGTTGATTTTACTTTATATTATTGATTTCTGTTACATATTTTAAATTGTAAGACATAGAGTCCTCACACACACACACACACACACACACACACATATATATATATATCGTATATATATATATATATATATATATATATATATATATATATATATATATATATATATATATATATATATATATATCAGGGCTGGATTAAAACCTTTAGAGGTCCTAAGCACTGAAAAGATTATGGTGCCCCCCCATATGTAATTTCCCCCCCCCCCCCCCCCTCCGCAATTTTTTTTTTTTTTTTGGTGCCACTGCTTTGCTGGTGCCCTAAATAGTGCTTAGTCTGCCAATTGGGTAATCCAGCACTGATATATATATATATATATATATATATATATATATATATATATATATATATATATATATATATATATATATATATATATATATATATATATATATATATATGGATAAGTTAAACAAAATTGAAAGTCACTGGACCATTCATCAGTGTTCGGAGTACTGGATGTGACTATAATTTAAACAGGGCTAAGTTAAATAGGGCGTCAAGCAATTACCCATATCTTTCATTAAGCGAAAGCTGGCAAATTATTGCGATTTTAAAAAAATCCTGGCGGTCGCCTGCACTTCGGCTACGTAATCTTCCGAGCTCAAAAACTGAACTCGTGCTAAAATTTCAATTGTTTTTGTTATCTTCTGTAACTTCCGTCAGAAGGATCGTAGAATCGTAAAAGAACCAACTTTGTTTTGTTATATTTCTTCACACATGCCAATTCTAATTTCAATTTTTAATTTTTTATAAGAATTCGTATTTATTAGTAACTGTCGTGCCACTAGGACAAGATCGTTAGTTAACAATTTGATTTTGTTCAGTTTGCATGTGTCAAGGAAGGAAGCCACACCATCAGTATACAGAAGTGGACTTCTTGTTTATCTGGAATGATTGATGTATAATATTGTATGCATTTATGTATGTCAATCAATTAATCAATAAATCTCTCACCGTTCTCTCTCTCTCTCTCTCCCTCTCTCTTCGCGCACTTATGACATCAGTGAATAATAAAAACAAAAACATTCCCACCCACCCCATTAAATGTATACATGGTTATATGATAGGGATCTAAAGAGATTCCAAGTTATGACCCAGGGGCAAGCCCTCTGCCTAGGGTCATGACCCTGGGTCTGCATTGGATATATGTCTGATTTCGTCTCCTCATGTCCTTCAAACCACATATATATGTGTGTGTATATATATATCTGAATATATATATATATATATATATATATATATATATATATATATATATATATATATATGTGTGTGTGTGTGTGTGTGTGTGTGTGTGTGTGTGTGGTTAAAGGATGAGGATCTTAACAGTTTCCAAATAATGACCAGGGGTGAGTCCCCTACCCCATCGACATGTTTAAGGGTCGGTATTGGATACATGTCTGATTTCGTGTCCACATGTCGATTATAGTGTACGGATACCATCAAATCAACCCGAGTCGGCCACGGTGGTATTCTTGGGCAAGACACTTTACTTCCACTGCATCGGCACAAAATAACCTATTTGTGTTACTGTGCTGTAAAACACTAAACCAAACCATCTCAACATTTTCAAAGTTTTGACTCTGGGACAGTATTTTCCCTGTCACTGGGGCATGGCTCGAGGGAGTAATCCCATAACCTGTTAAGTATGTTATAGCCCTGACCTCGACAATGATAAATGCGATTGTGCTTTAAAAAAAAACCTCCCCACCCAACTAGCCGCATACACAGGGTTCATATACACATTTGAAAACCTTTGTTCACTTCTTCAGACCACCCCAAATCATATCCCAAAGTTTCAAGTCTCTATCTTCAACTGTGAAGGAGGAGATGCACTACATTTATAATAGACATACACAGGGATATACGGACAGTCAGACGTAAATATGGACAGGAATACTCAATCCGCACATTATTTTTCCGAAATGTGCTAGCAGGATAATAACAAGAATCATGCTATTTGCCGACAAAATAAGTCTGTAAAAATTTCGAACGACCTTCATCATAAGTTCTGGAAACATAGGATCACTAGATTGAAAGCCAGATTTATTGTCATTTTATGTTGGCACTGAAGAGATTAAGGCCCTATTTCTGACCTTAAAATCAGTATCCAACATTCCTATCTTGGATTTGAGTGTGACTGGTATGAGTTTGATTCTACGGCGTTTTATGAGAAAATATTTATGAGTGTTGTGGTAAATCATCGTTAAATGTGACAGCTTTATTTCTTTTAGAAATGGGGTGACTGTATCGGCAAGAAATGCTGATTTTGATCTCGTTCGTAGTTTCGAGTGTTAAGTTATGAATCCTTCAAGTCAAATATTGTCGAAGTGTTCTCAATAACGACTGCAAAAATATTTAATACTCTTTGATGTTATAATAGCTTGCAATCCTGTGAGTGCGATCCACTTATCTATTTTCACGAAAGATTTCTCCGCGTGTTTTAGTGTGCGCGAGAAGCTCGCAAATCGAGGCAAATTCACCATTCTAGAATGAAAACGTTCTGATTCCCCTCTAGTATTTGACCTTGGAGCTGTAGAACCTCCGCCGACAGACGGGCCCTAGTGTGATATTTCTATTTTCTGAACTGAGTCAAGACTTACACTTGCAGTCTAGTTGATTCGCCACTCAAATTGCAGCTGGGGTATTGGTATGCATTTCACTGAAAGGTTAAACTGACATCTTATTCTTGTCAGCCTATAAGAGGAGGATCCATAGGTCCATTTATAGTGACGTACATCAGTTTCAGCCAGTGCAGCTTGGTGATTTGCACAATCTAGCGGTCTCATTGGGTTACAGGAAAGGTCAAGCAAAGATCAGTAGCCAAATGAGCTGCCTGATAGCTCAGCCCCAATTTTCAAAAACGGTTATGTTGTTATTAGCGCAAGAAAAATATAAACATATGAAGAAGAAACAATCTTGTTTTTTGCTGAGGAAATAAATTACCTCCTAATGTCGGTAAATCTTGTTAATATGTCCGTCGAATCAAACTTTCCCACTATTGCGGAAAATCCTACAAATTAAGAGACATTAAAATTAAATCAATTTGGAATGTCAAAAGAGAGTAGTTCAAGTTTTTATAGTATCCAATCGCCAAAATATATAGAGAAAGATCATGTAATGCATTTAAATTTCAAATCAAGAATGTGGCAGTGAATATCAAGAGAAACTATTTGCCATCAGGCTTAAGTATCTCAAGGTTTGTGTACAACTATGGAGTGCACGAGAGCCAACTTTTAAGATCTATTGAGAAATAGCCACTTTCAATATAATATCTGCAATTTCTGAGGAATAAGCAACTACCAGATGATTGGCAGGTAATTATGTAAAATTACTAAGATTCTGAACCGTATTTTGATATATACGCAAATGTGAATACGCACCGGTTACAGCAGAGCAGACTAATCCACATCTTGTGCATCATTATTTCTATCACTCTAAATGAATAAGATGCATTAGGGCAAGAGAGAACGTCTTATTTATCTATTCGAAAAAAATGTATTTTTTCTGTGCGACTGGAGAACCTGCAGGATTTCATGTTTTCAGTCAACACACACGATGTGAAATTCAGAGTCTTTTGCTTTTGGTGCGGCCCAGAAGAAGTATAAGTAAAAGAATAAAACACGGCATCAATGCCTCTTGAAATCCAATAATGATACATGGATATATCCACATTAATAAACCGTGTCCAACAATTCTGCACACGCATTTTTGATGTTAAAATACAAGTGGACACATGTACTGATTACAATATGTAGGGAAAAGGGATCAAACGACCAACATTATTATATCTTGTTCTGGTTCAAGAACGATGAAGCTTCACGTCTGAGTTGAAGAGTGGTATATCACAACGAACGACACATGGTTAATATACGCAAATATATGGAGGTGCTTAATTAATCTTTACATGATACAATATGAAGTTAATATCTTCTATGTTATTATTGATTCTACTGTCATGCAAGGAAATACTAATTATGTATTTGTATACTATATATTATGTATGTGGTTTTAAGTGAATAAATGAATTGAACTGAAACGAAAAAAAGCAGGCTCTATAAATAGTTGGCATCGATTCCATTAGAAGGTTTGGCGTGTTAGATTCCGACTAGAAAACAATAAAACAACCTGTTTGGGCACACACGGTTTTATAGACTTTTATTGCATGATGCAAATAAGATTTTATGTTTCTATCATTATACAGAGAGAGACAGACAGACAGACAGAAATTTAAACTAGTAATGAATAAAATTCTAGCCCAAGCTCATATTAAAAAACGATTGATATGTCCTAATTATTCATGGCAACTTTACTTTTATCTCAGTCAATGCTGATCATCCAAACTATAAACTCTTTAAAAAAAGTGCACTTTTCATCCCAGAGAGAGAGACAGACAGACAGACAGAGGCAGAGACAGAGAGAGGGGATCTTGCTGTAGCTAGTGACTGCTATTTAATAGGAACTAAATGTGTAATTAAGTGCTCTCATAACATAATTTTCAGCCATTATTGCTTTGATTGTTTCGATTCAAAATGCTGTCGAGATTTGAAGAGTTTATATCATAACACGAGTCTGTTTTTATTCAACGTCTAGATGTTAGTTCAAACAAGATGTGTAAAATGAACGATTTCTTATAATAGCTTAACCTCTAATGCAACGCCATTAAGCAATGCCACAGTGATTTGCGGCAGATTTCAGTTTATGCCGAGTCCGGTTCAAGATAGAAACAAAGAATTGTAAAAGCGTCATTAAATCAAAATAGACATAACATAACGGTTCTATCTTGAAGCACGAAACTTGCTGAATCAGTGCATTATTTCAAGCTCTTGTGCAGGTTGTACATTAAGGTATCTACTCATATACGTATCTACCTAATTACATATCCATCAAACTATGGCCTTACAACATCCACCAGTCCATATTTCCATCCATCCATTTATCTAAGAACTGCCTAATTATGAATCAAATGCTCATACATCAACTGATTATAAAGTATATCTCTTTCCAGCATACATAACATTTTTAATATTCCTTGTGTTTAATTGGTACATGGTGATTGTCTTGTTTTCTTGATTTTGAACCGCATATTTAAATTTAAAGCCCCTTAGAAGCGTTCGAGACATAAATTTATTTATCACTTAAAGCTCACCTTTCAAAGTGTCATGACGTCATGTCAAACATTAATTCGTCACTCTGTGGCGTAACACTTAACAACGTCACATAACAACATCATAAAGCAGTGCGAAGTCCTTCACGTTTTGTGATAAAAAGAATCTTAAAATCTCGTGTTCATTTGATATGAAATGTATGAAACTCGTTGAATACAATATGCCTGGCAGCTCCTGACATATAATGTTATTCAACTCGTTTCATAAATTTAATATTAAATGAACACTCGTAGAAGATCCTGTTTATATCGTAACCAGTTTTGCTTTTTTTGTTTTCGGATTTGACATTCCATTAAAAGACACATCTTGAGAGAATTGCGTTGGTATAGTTAGTCTCGTTTTCCTTTTTATCTACTCTTTTGCAAATAATAAACACGCCTGGAAATGAGGAAGTATCTGATTAATGTCTAGCATTCACTTTTCGCTAGTCAGACCAGTGTTCTTTTCGGGAGCTTAATTGTTTTCAGCTATACTTGTTTAATCAACACAGTTTTATGCTCGAAAGGCAACAGTAGGAATTCTTGTTTTGCTCTCACACAAAGAGATCAGGATTTGTTGGAATTAAGGGAATTCAAGAATTAAAAATATTATTTTAAAATGATTAACGATGAGTGAAATTAACTGTTAGGATAGGGTCCATTATGACACTCGTATAAACTTTTGCCACACATATTTGAGACTCGTTATTAAAATCTCACCATCATAATGACTTTGTACTGGTACTGTGAGATAAAAGGTCAAAGCGTCTATTCTATTAAAAAAATAGTTAAACAGCCAAATACCCTTGAAATATCAAATTAAATCAGTTTAGAAAATATTTAGCTACAGATCCTATTTATCTATTTTCGTTTTCAAGACTTTAGAATGCAACAATATCAGTTGCCTAAAACATTGAAGGATCCAATTTTTATAGTATCATATGACCAATTTAAAATGAATACTTTTGATAGACTCGTTTATCTATACACAAAATTGACAAAAGATGTATAAAAACAATTGATTAAATATAACGTGTTATAAATATATTTATAGTATTGCAAGTTTCAATTTTGATACATCCCTCTATAAAATTTGAAACCCTCAGTTTCACTTTAGTTTATAAAAAAAAAAAAAAATCTTAAAAAAAAAAAGAAGAAAAGATATATGACGTATATCCCACATTTGTCTCTGTGTTGTAGAGTAGTCATGTACAACAAATGATAGATCTATGATAGTTTTCGTATACGTTATGTTTTGAAACTAATTAAATGATCAATAATTTCTAAAAACACGCTTCACGATATAAAAGCGATACATAATTATACAACAAAGAAGGGCTTATCTTGCTCCTTTGTAATTCTCAAACAATAGAGAGTAAACTATAACGGAGATTGATCTCGGTAGTATTTAGCAACTTAATGATGGCAGGCGAAAATTACATTTTATGCGTTTAAATGCAATTAAATTATCGCGATTTACCGATGTGAGATTATAATCATCTGGAGAAATATAACTTATTATTAAAATATTTGCTGGTTATTTTTATTACCTCAAATTAAATCTCTGAGTAATAATACACAGACATAAATTTCGTCCGATTATGCTTACACTGGCATATAATTCTATATTGCATCCAAACCAGCGTTGATGAAAAAAATATATATATACAGAAAAATGTTGGGCAATATTAATACCCTATAATGAGCATGTAAAATGTTCCTAATGTTTGTGTAAGGAAATTTGCATCTTTATATACGTATCTTGATTTCTTCCGTTTTTTATTGGCTAACGCGAGTCTTAAATTGTGAAGTTGAAGCGTACATCCTTTGAACAGATAAACAATTTTTTAACAAATTCATAAGTCATTTAGCGGTGTGGTTTTGCTATTTGTAGACGTTATTCATTAGCTGAAAAGAAAACAATTTAAGTTATTATTTAAAGGTGTCATTTCAGCTGTCAACCTCCGTGTCTTAAATCGGGAAGTTGAGGTGTACATCATTTTTTAAAAAAATTCTTAAGTCATTTAGCGGTGTGATTTTGCTTTTTGTATATGTTATTCATTAGCTTACAAGAAAAGAATTTAAGTTATTATTTTAAAGGTTAAAGTGTCATTTCAAAAATTATTTCCTTTCGGTTTGCCAAGATTCTCATAAATGCAATAAGTGAACTTGCTTCCCATATGCATTTTTAATAACATATACATATTAAACAATAATTCCTTAAGTAATCAGAAGCGATCAAAGTTTTCAAATCCTTTTTGGGCACCAGTGATAATGCCAGTACACTTAGGATATATTGTTATTCTCACCACCAACAGAAAATAAATTTGGTCCAAAATTTATTTGGTACAGGAATTTACTTTTTCCAGTTAAGGTTTACAACTACTGATCCTATATGTATTTCCTGGGGTTATTATTTCTTATCCTACTCAGAACTAGAGGTTGTTGTTAACATCAAATATTTAATCCCTTGTTCTATAATTATAGTTACATACTACGATACAAATATATTCTGGTAGGATCACATCAATTCACATTTTAAGGTCCAATGCTCCAGTAAATAACGTGTACTCCCTGGAGAATTGTTTTCCAACTGCAATCAAAATGAATAGCTTTTGAGGAACAAAGTGGCTTGAAAAGCCTCATTTTCGACAGAAAGGTATTATATGGAGTTTGATTATGATTAAACAAGGTATACATGTTAATCTTCTCTCTGAGAAAAATCAGTAGTTGTAATACAAATAAGGTCTGTCCTGAATTTAAAGTATTGTAACACCCCCAAGAGTTATATCGCAAAGACCAGAGTTCACGACGTAAAATAATGAATAAAATAATAAAGGTGAGATAGAACATGCCTTTCAATATAGCACAGTAAGTTACATCAGCACAGTGTTTGTCACAACACTATCAACTTCTGATACTATGGAGCTCACAATTGTTTATCTAGAAGCCAAAAGTCAACGTTATAATACGATATTTTATATTGAAATTAATTGTTATTCCTATGCACAATACCAGCTTAATTTATTGGATTGACTATAACACCTTATTACATAATAGCGTGATCTCTCAGTGTAAAATAATTTTAGTGCTTAGTGTACTTGAGCAGTGTGGTGGGAGATAGCAGTAGCTTTATAAAGAATTATGGCATAATAATTATAAGGCAGTCAAATTCAATGGCAATCATATAACACATCTACTTAAAATTACTTGAGAATAATAATTTGATTTACTTTTGGAATTTTCTAGCATTAAGCAAAATATTTAATATAATAATATATGATTTCTGATTGGATTATGAATACAAGGCCGAAATTCTTTTCAACTTATACGTTCATACTTTGCCGCTCTGACAGCTATCTGCCACTGCACTGTCTGCACTCGTATTTATAGACTCCTGTTCACATCACATGACCTCTGCTAGCCAATCGATGCTTGTCTGTCTCAGGCTAGCTTTGGCGGTAACCAAATCAACTGTTTGAACTGCACAGAAAAATGCATTTGAACACAAAATTAAGGCATAATGAAATTGTCCTCTCAATGTCCGTGGTGTGCGTATTTACTCTTAATCTTATTTATACATTCATACATGTGATTCTATAAAAATTAACAAAACGGACAATTGAATTTTGACGTGAATCGAGCGAGAGTACAACCTACTGATGATGCAATTGGTCGTAATGCGGTTCAAAATAGTCCCTATCAATCTTATGCTATTTTGAACCTTAAAATAAACTAACAAGTTCTGCATAGTAAAGAACTTACAATAGAGAACATTAACATCAGTTCTAAATTATTGTTGAAACAAAAGTCCAACAAAAATGTGGTTCTTCGGCTGGGCACATTGATTCCACCACAACCCTGTATCACACTGCATCTGTAACAGCACTCCACCGGAGGGTTGAAATCACTAATTTATGGACTGCTATCATATTCCTGGCTTTGGTATACCATATTTCAAGCAGGTAAGATAATTAATTTCTTAAACTATTCATGAGAAATTCCTCCATGACGCACACGTGGTCCGACTTGGAAACGAATAGTTTACGATAACGTTCAACATGCGAACTTCCTTCTACTTTTTGTTGACCTGCCGGGCCTTGTAGAATTGATGCCATCGAATGAATTCCTCGATACTCATCACACCAGAATGGAAATATAACGACTTAGAACAAGTGTTTGTACTCATACTTAGTATAAAATACAGAATACACATCCATAGAAAATATAGATTTCGATTTAAGCAATGGTGGGTGGGGTGGGGGTATACGTTCAGGAGGAATGGAGAAAAGCAATTCACACATGGTAGGCATTATCAGTGATGAATAAAAGTGAGTAATCAATGCTGCAGTCTCGTAGATGAAGCATTATTTCACACCCCAACATTTAACATAAATAATCTTGACACACTGAATTAATTATTGATTTTATTATATACTTAAGCGTGAAATATAGAAATTTATTGCCGAAATAATTTTCAATTTTTTTCATTCCTATATTTTCACATGTGAAACATATATCCTTATATTTTCACATGTGAAAATATAAGATTCCCATCATGCCGTGCAACGTTTAATTGTGTGTGCATACATAAGTTATACCTGCATGACAAAAAAGAGCACTTTGTGAGCTAGACAAAAAAAAAAAAAAAAAACATTGTATTTCAGACATGGAAATTAATTTTTGCTGAAGAAATGAATCGACGCCGTTTGCGTCTCTATGGAGTTATTTCCCCTTCCTTGACAAGAACGATAAACCCGCTGTGATGCATTGCTGAATCGGACTTGCTTTGTGGTCAGATATGATCAAATAGTTTACAAAATGTCAAAAATATAATTTACTGCGACAGAATAGGTCATTCCAATCCTACCGCTCTCTTAAGTCACTGATGTTTATATGATCAGCCTATGAAAGTGAGGTGATTTTACGAAAAGGGGTGGGGGGTCTTGTGCTGAAGAGTGAGTTTAATCTTCTAAGCTTCGATTTAGTAGCAAGTTTGGTATATAATAAAAAGAAAGCTTTCTTTTCCTGCGTAAATACCGGATATATTTCATCTTGTGGTACCAGAAACGATATATTTTAACTCGTGGCTTCGCCACTCGTTAAAACAGCACGTTTTTTGTACATCACGATGAAATATATCCGGTATTAACGTAGGAAAAGAAAATATCCTCTCTATATATGGAAAACTCCACTTGTGATACCATAAAGGCATTACAGTATTATGTAAAGGAGTAAACATTTTCCAAACGACATCATTGCAAGAAAACCAAGGTTATGCCAGAAAGGCGACACAATCCAAAACTCCCATCAAAAGCTTCCAAACTTATACTATCGTCAGCTCTTTATTAGCCTATGATGGTTACTTAAAAATGCAAAAAGCCTTACTTGAATGATAGATGCAATTATCCTTTTTATGTTTCCAATGAACAACCTGTCACATGACCATTTAATTATGATAATACATTTGGAACTTTTGTAAGAAAGAAACTATATCAAAATGTTTCTCTTATTGATCTGATGCATCTTTGACGTCTTGTACTTTGTCTTAGCGTGGCGGATGACAGTTAGTCCATGGACAAGAGCCCGTCTCCTAGTTGGTATCGTGTTACACGTATTTGCAAACTTACATGAGAGTGACAATCAGGAAATCAAATCCACAGTCCAGCGCCATGTGTTGTTGGTCGATCCAGGTTTCTTGTGAACTATATTTCACCGGTATTTACTAAAATTCAATTTCTTGTTCGTTCTGTGAGTATTCAAAGGTTCAGCGCTGATTTTACAGTATTCTAAATTCTCAATCTCCTATCGCGAGTAAAAAAACAAAAGAAAAAAAAAAAAAAAACAACAACAAACCTTGAACCGTTTCATCAACCTCCATATCGTTCTTGATTCATCAAGGAATGAAGGCTCGCCAATATACATCATTTTTCTTACTAGCCAATCGCTTTCTAGATCTACTGATTCTTTTTTCAAGGCGGATGAAACAAACTAAGAACAGTTACAAACCCTAGCACACGTAAACAAAATATGCATTTACATACTGTCTTTTATGGTGAAAACAAATCATAAAATCTAATTCTAAAATCTCAGAAGAAATGGTAAAATATATATTTGGAACTATTGTCATTGTGACAAATCATACATTCCAGTTTGGCAAGAAGACTATTCAGCTGCAACTTGCCTGCACGTAACCCAGTTTATAACTGCTTGAAGCAAAAGAAACGTATCAGGCTACAGAAATCATGCCAGTATGTGGCTATCGAACATTTTCTCCCAGATAACATCTTATATAGAGTTACAGTCCTTGGAATAAAGGTAACGCGTTTCCAAAATTAAAGATGAGTTTAAGGAAACATGAACATAGTTTCATTTTTTATAGAACAGGAGTCAATTACTCTTGGACTAGATCCTGTTTCTTTTGAATTGGCGTCTTTCATTTGAGACTTGAGGTTTCCAATGTTACTTTGGTTTCGACATAAGTAGTATTGTACCTATGTTTTTATATAAAGTGAAACTGTCTTATTTCTGCAACTAAAGTGAGCCTCTGTTTGCTGTTTTTCCTGTTTGTACATGGTAATAATTGTGTCCAGAAAAATGACATAGTTAATGGTATAATTGCTATACCTTTTGTATTAAATTTGAGAGAAGCGTAAGTGTTCTCATGATTCAAAGTTTTCAGGTTCTTTTTTCTGATGGAGGTGTCATTTATTTAATGACAATGTTTTGAGCTGTTTTCCAACTGATAACGATTCATCATATAATTTCAGTTTCACTAATACATACCTTTTACCTTTCATTTGCTTTGTTTCTAAAATCTGTACAACATTGTATATGCCTTGTTTGTCACACACAACTAACTCTTGCTCATAAAACATGCCCTGTATAGTCTTTCTTTTCAAGTCCTCCAGTTTGCAAAGGCTTGATCACTTAATATTACTTGCCTGATTTTATATATTTACTCAATAGAGTTATGAAGGCATCCCTCTACACAAAATGTTTTGTATTTAAAAGTTCTAACTCTCTCACTTATTTTGAATTTAGGTGTTCAAAATGTATCAGTTGTCAAGAAAACAAATATATTTATTAATATTGGTGATCTATAATGAGTTTTACTGTATTCTTCAATTAAATTTGGTAAATTATGAACTAATAGCTGGTTTAATTTTTTGGCAAATATTTCTACATTCTATCATTTAAAATTCTGCTAAAACTTTACAATACAGATGCTTGTTTGTCTGAATAAGATCAGATTTATTTAATGTTTATTTTACCAGCAAATCTTCAACTTTTTTATTGTAAAACTATTCTTCCTCATCAAATTATATCTTTTTAAGTTTTTCTCACTTTTAAGATTTCTCTTAAGGCACTGAGTATGTCCGTTCCTATTCTTGTTTTCACTTTTTCAGCCCAGGCGTATTTTTAGAATATATATATATATATATATATATATATATATATATATATATATATATATATATATATATATATATATATATATATATATATATATATATACATACATATATATATATATATATATGGACAGAACTTGATCGTAGTTTTTATATGTATGTGTATGTATGTATGTATGTATGTATGTATGTATGTATGTATGTATGTATGTATGTATGTATGTATGTATGTGCACACACAAAGCCATGTCACATCGTTTCTCAGGTCTTATATTTGAGTAACGATACCCTAAAACGTTGAAGGGGCTTCGTTACATGACTTCATGATGTTCAGTTGTTACATATATTATAAAAGAGATAATAATAATAATAATAATAATAATAATAATAATAATAATAATAATAATAATAATAATCTAATTATTATTATTATTATTATTATTATTATTGCTTTTTCTTTTGGATATGGTTGCTGATGTTGCTGTTACTGGTGATACTGTTAAAAATAATGACGATATTCTGGTAAATCAATTTGTTTCATAACGGATGCTGTCTGAAATAATAGTAATAACAATAATAATAATAATAATAATAATAATAATAATAATAATAATAATAAGTGATCTTGAAAAATGTCAGATTTGCATATCATGCTCAAAACCATTGTAAACGCATGCCAAATTTACTATTCATACATGTGCAATTGTGCACTTATGCAAACATGCATACCGTGTGCAAATGTTTTGCATGTGAATTGGTTATTATAGTTAAATTTTTGGTTCCTTCAAAAAGGCTGATATGTGCTTTTAAAAATGTAAAAGGAATGGAAATACTGTAAAACAATAATTGTTCATCAGAAAAATATCCATTTAAACTCTCTCTCTCTCTCTCTCTCTCTCTCTCTCTCTCTCTATATATATATATATATATATATATATATATATATATATATATATATATACATGTATGTATATATATATATATATATATATATATATCAATATATATATGTATATAATTGAAATAAAAAACAACACAAACGCAGATAAATTTGTGCGACTAGTTTCGCATTTACTGTATGCTTCTTAAGGCACAAAATATTTTGAAAGAAACGGATGACGTCTATATATTTATAAACAATTACGTCATTGACATAAATGATATGCATTATCATAACAATGTCATATGTATAACGGGATAGGAAAGATACACGAGTCTCTAATGAAAACTGAATCAGTGCACTCACACTTTAGAGACAAACAGTCATAGGTACAAATATATATTTATAACTGATATATATGTATACAACATATCAATTCTTTTATTAAAATTGAAACATTATAGGAGAACTGAGGATCCATACAATTTTTTATATGAAAGCGGTGATTATTCATTGTCTTAGAAACTTGTTGCAGTGTTTATCCAATATATCGTATGTTACATTTTTTGCAGGTTATCAAATAAATTACATCAGTTGATATGCAGTCAGTGTTATAACGTGAGAAAACAATTCTTTTGTAATCCTCAGTTCTCCTCTAATGTTTCAATACATTTTAATACAAATAATCACTCTTTACGTGATTTTCGTTCATGCCAATCGATAGTGTGCATTGAGAGATGAACAGACTGATTAAAGAAAGTTACTGGATTCATCGGTTAGATAATTTGTATCCCAATGGCATTAATACTAAGGCATTATAAAATATTTTTAAAATTTTAATAAAAGAATTGGTATGTCGTATACTTATATATTAGTTATAAATATATAATTGTATGTTTGACTGTTTGTGTCTCAATTATGACTCACTGTTTATATATATATATATATATATATATATATATATATATATATATATATATATATATATATATATATATATATATATCGCTACGTAATGGAAAACAATGTAAGGACAGGGATTACAAACCTTTATACGTTGCATTTGCCTTATCTAGTTCTCAAATGCTTTAAAATCTACTTTATTTTCGGTGCCAATAGCCCTTACGTTTATCAAACACATTATTTGCAATGAATCTGAGGCAGATTACTAACAATAGGCATGTGTTTGTTGGTGGAGTGGGGAGGGGGTCACAAATTTACAAAGCCGCAGATCGCCGAATGCAAACTCATGGTATAAAGTGGGAAAAAATTACATATTGTCCAAGAACAAACACGTTTAAATTATTTCGCGGATGAGAATCCTCAGCTTACCCTCAGTGCGCTACGTTTAGGATTGGGTATAAGCTTAGGGTTAGTATGTTATTTGAGGTCGATATACAATATAAGGTTTGTATGGATAAAAGTTGGGCTTTTTGTGTTTTTTTTTTTCAGATTTTATATTAGAAATTCATGCCTTTATGCGACAAACTCACCCATGTTTGTCTAGGTTAGTCAACAAACTTGCCTTCAGGAAGATATTCCATCGAGGAGGTCGTGGCTACTTGTCCTATTCGCGAGTTACTTTGGACGAATTGCTGTAGCACAACGTACATCGGTCAAAGCATTACTTTCTTATCCAAAGACTTATTTGCAAGCATTTTTTGTTGTTGCTCTTTTGATATAATATCCCAGAAATTCTCCATGTTAAATATCTGTCTTCAAAGAATCATGAAGCAATAAAGAAAGACACAAACAGACGACGAGCAATCAGAATGAATGCAATGTACTCATATATTCACAATATAATGGAAAAATTGGTACCCACGAAAATAAACGAATTCATAGTATTTTCGATCAGCAAATATTGCTAAAATCTCGGTAAAATTGTCTGACAAAGAAATTCAAACAATCTGACTAAAACAAACTTTTTGAAAAATTGCCTTAAAATACATGGAGAAGTTTCAGCACAAATGCACAGTTTTTGTCCCAACCACAAAACACATCTTACATGATATAAGACAAATGAATTTCAATTCAATAAATATTGTTGCTCAGACTTCAAAGTTTATCAAAATCATCAATACGGACCAGAGAATACTCATTACTTAAATACAAATTGTATATCGCTATACATATGTATTATCCTTGATTTCAACACGAACCCTACCATTCTTTTCTTGCAAATTCGAAACAACCATTACTTTATTTATTTATTTATTTGCTTTTTGTTGTTATTGTTCACGACTACCGAGGAGGACTCGTTTGGCTAGTTTTTGATTGTCATATGGGCCAGTTATCTTTTTCAACATATCCATTGAAGCATCTTGGCATTTCTTTGCTGGTATGTTTTTTAATTTTTTATTTCTTATAAGCACTGCATTCCAATGCTTTCATATCCATCAAACAGAGATAAAATCAGTTAAAATGAATAATAATTCATTGTCTGATTATTGTATTGTCACAAAGAAAGTGTTGTGACGTATTCAAATAAGTGAGGTCTGAAAATACCAAATTGTATTTCTTGCTAATTCATGATCTCTTCAAGCAATAAGATTAAAACAAGATTTCTATTTAATCGACATATTTTATCTCCATCCAAGATTAAATTTTTCTCACGAATGTCAATTTCCGCATGTCCTTATAACCTTCAGCAAAGGACATTTTATGTTTTGAAGTTAATGGTTTCTGTGATGCCAATAAAACCTGAATTTACGTCTGCGTTTCTCTGACTGTGCAACGATGTGCCTGTAAAAGTGTCAGCATCAATGTTGCCGAAATTAAATAGAATAACAACTCAATAAAAATGTAATACTTATTTCAGTGATTATTGTTCTGTAACATTGGACATCTCTATCAACTCTGATTGCTTACAGAATTGTATCCTTATAGAGATAAGTAAATTCACTTATTGTCCGAAGTTGAGTCACATATGGTTGTGAAAGACACATTCTGCTTGATAGGAAATCGTTTCAAGTGACCATTATTGTACTTGGGGAACACACCTGAGAGTGATTAAGACTTTTTACTCGTAAAAACACACAACGTCATTATCAGCTTAAGGAAAACAATTTTGGATGCTGCTTTTGTAATGCGTTCATTTAAATAAAATAAACAATATAATTTCGATAAATATTTCAGCATTGTTTGTCAATGACATATTTGCAGCATTTTGGTTATTACCTCAATCAAATCTTGATCCTAGACCAATTAATTTGACAACCATTGTTTGTTTGGAACCAAATATATGTTGTAAAGTCTTGTGTCAGATAAGATGGATTGTCTTCTTTAATCATTTCTGAAAAAACAAATTGGAGTACTGACCTATTAACTATTGTTGTTTTGTTGTGTATTCCTTAGTTGCTTTATTTTTTCTTCCATTTCCTTGTCGCATGTTTCGATTTTGTTATTTTTCATGGCACTGTTATTTTAAATCTTCTTGGCCGCTGTGAAATGTTTGTGACCTAATATAAATAGTTTCATTTCGTCTTTACTTTCTAACACGTCTTGCGACTGCGCCATATTAAAAGGACTATTTATGCCTAAAAAATGTACTCATATGCGACGATATGGTCTGAGTTTAAAAATAGCGGTTGTATTCTGTTCTTTTCAACTATTTATGAAATTCGCTATTCGTGAAATTTGTTTTAATGTCATCATCCTTGCTGATAATTAGAAATAAGGTTCATGCTAAAACTCTTTTTTTAATTGTTGGATAAAGATAGTTCAATATTCATTGGAAATTTGTAATATTCTTACTACGGACTTGAAACAAAATCTCCTATCTCTTTGTTCTTATTATTTCATATAATATATAGAGAAGAGATATATCCATTCCAGTAGTAGAAGCTCACATGGTTTTAAAACACAAATGTTACCGTAAAAAAAGAAAGCAATACAAATTATTGTTTCAAACAGAAGGATACAGAACTAAACTTTCTCTGAAGCTTTTGGAAAGTTATGCTCTAGGTTTTTATTTGATTCATTTAGGCGAAGCGAGAAAAGGTTTAATTCGAAATATTTGATGTCGTAGTTATCTTTAATGTAGAAGTCTACTCATCTTATTTTCATCCAAATATTCCACATTTTGAAATAGGTTACAAATGTGTCTTTATTAGGTACATCAAAGTGAAAATATGGTAGGTCAGTCACCTGACTAGTTTTGTCACTATGGCAAACGTTGTAACATGACCATTTCAATCAGATTTAACACAGTATTCATTGAGGTTTTTCCAGTGGATGAGATGGCTTTACAAATGTGTTATATATTTCTTACATCAAGAATGTAGAAATTATTTGCAGAAGTATTTTTTAATGATACTAGCTGTTGAAAAACGAGAGCAATTTCATAGGTCATCATGGCCGAAATAAACCTACAGCAACAAATTTGTACGCAGAACATGAACACAATTATACCTAACATAATGATGGTGGCAAGACCAGGGTCGGAATAGTTTCTTAATTTTCCTGGGCACACTTGACTCAATCTGTCATTTTATTTTGAAAATGAATCTGTCATTTTATTTTGAAAATGAATCAGTTCAGTAAACAAATTATGAATTGCCTGGATCCGATTATGTAACAACAGATTGTTTGTGTGTCAAAGACCATTTCACAGTATGTGGTAAAATGGCTTGCTGAAATTTGAATCAAGTTTAGTAAAGGAAAGTATAACATGTTTTTATTTGTTTCTGTAGATTAAGGTACGAAAGTATTTTTGTTCATTTTATTGATGATTTAAAAGTTTCAATAACTGGCCAACTATTTATGGATATACTTCTACTATCATCGACACAGGAGTGGGTTTATTAGAGAGAAGCAATTATTGTAAATAGGGAATGCTGTCGTTTTTTTTTTCTTCTTTTCTTCTTTGTATACCATATCCACACTAATTCTGAAATATATAAATATGTATACATTTGAATAATATTTAACAACAGAACAGCACACACTTTCCTGCGTTTAAAAGACCTCATACCTCCGCAAAAGAATGCTCACCATTCACTCCTTGCAATAGCCCTTGTCTCACCTAAGTATGTTTTCTGTCTGTAAATTATTTCACAGCATAATTATGTTATATCCTATTAACTTTTTAAACCTGACTTCATTCATACTGTAATGACTCCAAATAAACGCAATATTATTAGGGATTGCCATATTACAGGCTGAACAATCGATACTTTCAGACATGTTTGTTGTAAATAACAACGACAGCCCAGTAAGTTGATAAAAACTCCGTAAAAGATGTATATTGTTTAACTCAGGTTACCTTAACTCTATAAATCACTAGGTATACTGATCCCCACCATCAATATAACTAATTTGATCGACCTAAGGTACCATAATCTATATATTGTTTGTTTTATTGGTTTTGTACAGGCAAAAGATATAACTGTTAGACAGTACAATGCACGTCGACGACTAACATTATAATGAAGGAATGATTTCGCGCATGACTCATGTATATTTGTCACCAATTCCAAGATCTATTTACATAAAACCATCCCGTCAATCAGCGCTTGTTTCAAAAATATTTGCTTCAGATTAAGAGAGACGGAAGCCTTTTTTAGTGCATATGTGTCAGAATTCTCTTAACTTCAAGTTATTGACCTAAATTATGTATCTCGACATATATCTCAGGTAGGTGCTTCCGGTGCAGAGCATCAAACTTAGTATAAAGGCTTACATTTTATTGTCCATAGAAAATGATAGGAGTCTTTCCCACCAAAAATGCCACAAGTTCGATCAAAGGATCAGAATCTTGAAGTGAATCCGAAATCATGTCACGCGAGTATTGGAACAAAAGAAGTAAATCGTCATCCATACATAACAGACCCCCGTCCCCCAAGTTATTAATGCAAAGACAGGTGTAAAGAGAGTGTGACATAATTAAATAAAGATGGATTGAAGTTTGGTTTCAATTAGTCCACGATGAGAGCACGCCCATATCTAAACAGATTTATCTAATTTAAGACGTGAGTTTAAATTCTAAGTACATATTATCCCGGCAACAAATTTGAATATTTTTGGAAACAACTGGTAAATCGCTGATTAATTTTTTGAAAATTAAGGCCTGCATTTCATTTTAAAGTGTTATCGTTACCCCAAGGCATCATATAAAAAATAACAAATTTATAGGACAGTGCACCATCGCCATAATTTTGTAGAATAGCTTTACTACGTTCGTACTCTAATTACTACCAAAAACTAGGAACTATTTTACTTTCGTCAATGCTACCAATTCTTGTGAACAACCTCTGACTAAGAAATCCATTCAGTCTTTCCTGCAATAAAAACATTTTTTATTGAAGGGCACTTTTTGAACAAAAATTACTCTAAAAATTAAACAATAAAACTAATCTATTATTACCGCCATTATTATTTTGTTGTTTATGGAGTGCTTGCCGTTTCCATTAAACCCAGATACATTATTGCATGTGATATGTTTCTTAAAGTGCAATTTATTTCGCAGCAATAAAAAAATAAAAAATAAAAAAACTAAATCGTTTGCGATGTAGTAAAAACTATCTGTACTTTTTTTTACAGGAATTTCTGTTCAAATACTTCGGATTTGTTTGTAATACTTACCGTATATACTCGCGTATAATTCTATGCAGTTTGTAAGGACTAATCAGTAGAACAAACAACATAGACCCTGATCTGCCGGCGCATTATGCGATGGCAGATCAGGGTCTATGTTGTTTGCATTTGGACTCGTTTATACGAGAGTATATACGGTAGAAGAACGTTTTATTTACAGCAAACAGAAGTTGCTTCATCGAATACAGTTTGAAGACTTCAGTAATGTATAATGTCGAGACAAATAAAAATGTTGCTTCTACCTTATTCAATCTAATCCAAAAAATGAGAAATAGATTTAATTTATTTTTACATCTTACAGTATATATCATAATACAATTGTATTGTTGGTCCATATCAACTGTTCTGAATACAAAAATGGGTATATTTCAGGATATTCCTATAGCTCCGTACCGTATACCTAAAATCCTCAAGGACCATATTATACGTGCCAAGGTATCTTCAGACAATCAGCAGGCACATAATATTGCAAAGACAAGCGCGACCTAATCAGTAAGTATATGTCTGAGATCCAATCGTTCCGAAGTTAGGCTTCCGAAGTCAGCTTTTCTATGAAACAGAAGCGAGGACGTCGAGCTAAAAATGCAATCTATCTCCTGACATGCAAATTTGTGCCAACCAATATGCTGCTGACATCACTGACTTTAGAAGACGAATGAATAACAACAAAAGACACATTTGCAATAAAATCGATGGAAAAGTCGCCAACCACTACAACTCAAATGGACATTCAGCAGAGTGCCAACCGATTGAGTCTATCTTGGGGTTGCCAGAAATAGAACGCACACATACAGAACAATACTGGATTCTGCAGCTGAGAATTCATGGAAAATGTGGTCTAAATGAAAAATGTAACCTTCTGCATAAATATTCCAGTCAGGCATTAGGTCATGACACCATACGCAAATCGTTGTGACAATGTTTACAAATCTAACTGCTCCTCGACACTTTACAACGTCCTCATGAGACATTTCTTTTACTAGTTTTTTTTCATGCATAGCTTTACTTTACCGTGAAATAATTGTGTTAGTACATATTGTAGTTTATAATCTTTAATCGCGTTGTTTCTAGCTATGCATGGTTTTAGTCTGGAATTAGGTGAAATTAATTTTGTTCTATGCATTTACCTTTGATTATTTTTATAGCCTTCTTCTATTCTATCCAAAATGCAAAATAAGTTACACATTTTGATACTGTGTTTCGTTTGATTCTTTTTTTTTTCTTTTTCTTTCTTCATTATTTAACTCTCTCTTTGTGTAGATTTCCTCCGTCATTTAATCATGTAACTAGTTCAAGGTTTCTTTCGGCTTTAGTGCTACGTGTTTGTTTCTGTAAGTTGTTTCTACTCCTGACGAAGAGCTTGATTAGCTCAAAATGTTGGGAAAGTGTTACTGTGCCGTTTTTGTGCCAACGTGTGTGTGTGTGTGTGTGTGTGTTGATTTTAACACGTGATTCCTAATTTTTTAAAGTCTATTTTTCGACATTTTAAATGCAAGGGAAATATGTATGCTTGTTGTAACGTTCATTAACATCAATCTTTCTAATTCTATTTTTTACTCATCTGACCAATATGTACACATGTCGATGTTTGTGAAAAATTAGATTGTTCACTGGTTTGTAACAATCTGTGATTAATTATATTTAGTTGCTGTATTTGAATAGGCACAATTTGGCCGGCTGTTACAAATAGGCACACTTTGGCTGGCTGTTATAAAGAGGCACAATTTGGCCGGGTGTTATAAATAGACACACTTTGGCCGGCTGTTATAAATCTGAATTGTGATTGTAGGTGTTTCATGTGAAAATATTTTGTATGAACCAATATACTAAGATAATTTTTTTCTTTCTCTGTACATCAACCCCTTCTACTAGAAGCAACTAAAATTTACTTTCCAAAATGTCCTACACTGCTAGAAACTGTGGTTGATGTAAGATTTAGCTTTGCTCTTTCTCCAATTATTTAAAATCCATAGAACATTCTTATGTAATAGCTGTAGGTAGACACCATTATTCATTTTCCTTTGACCAGTCTTTGTGCTGAAGTTGAATATTGACGTCTAATTTCTTTGTCAAGCTTATTCATGTGCCTAATCAGAGAAGACCATATGATATCCCATTGTCTGATGCGTAACTCACGAAGACACGAGTAGGAAACCGTATCGTCATTGATCATATTTGTCAAATGAAATATCTTCGTCTTGGATGTAGCAGAAGAAATCTAATTGCTGAATAGCACTGGGAAAAAAGACGGGGAAAATGAATATTCTTGTCCGAATTGACGCAGAGATAAAGAAGTCAGAATCTGTAATCTAAGCCAGAGGCCATACACAAAAAAAATTGTAAAACCAACTAACCTATTTTGTGGTTACTTTCCTCTTCCCCAAGTTGATAGATTGAACTGAGAGTCATTCAAAAGCTACATTTACCGTAAATCAGAGTATTGCAGAGGAGCCCTTGATCATCAAATCGGAACAAACGATGCCTTTGTGCAATCACATGGGAGATATTTTTTGACAGTTAAAAATCTAAGCGCTGGCTTAAAATTGTATTACTCTGCTGAGATTTTACGAGTTATGCTAAAGTTCTAGAATCAGGAAATTCATTTGTGGTATAATATGACAGATATATTTAATTGCAATTATTTTAAAACCCTTAAAAGGGATAATTTTATTCACCACCGTTCAATCAAAACTCATTGTTTTTTATTCGAACGGCACGGTAAATCTATAAATTGTAAATTAATTTGAAAATGCTCTTCTATATTTTCCCATTTTTATGTTTAGGTAAATGCATTCCAAGTACAAGTAATATGGATACACATTCGCTTTTATTCTAGTTGAATAATCACTTTGTTTTTGTTTATTTCTCAACTGGGTGTCGTTAAGTCCTTACAACATAAGACACGCATACTATATCGGACATTACAAAACATAGGGAAAAACTAGTAGGAAATCTTTAGTTTCTGACCTTTATTCTGTTCCAATGAGTACCTGAGAATACTAGATAAGTTATGGCAGATATGTGCGTGATCAGTACTTCAGAAGTTCTATGTTACTGGTATTTTGAAACTTATAAACAATTTTACATTTTGGGGAGATTCATTCCTCTATTTCAGTCAGTTCTTTTACTCTTTATTTTTTGTCGTTTCAAAGAAAAGGCGTCACTTCAAAAATCAGTGTATAAACTCCTTATTTACATTCTTATAAGAGATTATAAACACATTGTATTTTACTTGTTTATGATGCTTATGTAATTGTATGACACATTTTACTACATGTAAACTTTCGAATGGGACAAATGCTTCTTAAAGGCAAGTTATGTAATTAATGTCACTTACCATAGGGTTCATAGATGTCGGGTAGAACTTTCATTTTCAGTTTTACTTATCCAGACCTGGTAAGATTAAGTATTAAATAAGCAATTTGCTTATATAATTGGTTTACCCTCCAAGTGGACCTTTACATTCAGCGCCTGTGTCGAGGTAACGCCCTTCTTATTGCTTAAATACTTCTCTATTTATTCTGAATTCATTGGTCATTATGTTTTTATGTTACGACTGTCTCTTTCCAATAATTGTCCGTACTTTAATGTTATTCGTCTTTGCTTCTAATGACAGGAGCGTGAACGCTAGAGTTCCAGTGTTCTTTTACCGGCGACATTTGGCATTCCACAGCACCAAAGGCAGGTTATCATTTACTCAAAACTAAAACTTAGCTAATTGAATCTTTGTGTCTCCGTCTTGTTAGTTTGGTGTAATTTTTCTTCCTTAGACTATATGTTTTTCTATGCAGAAGGAGATTACTTATTGTTCCGTTTATCATTTGGCCACATAAATATTGATTTTTGTTAAATTTTAAATTTGCCACATACACCAGTATCGCCACTTTTAACTAAATTACGTCACATTGTTATTTACTAACAATATTCTATACATTTTCGATAACATTAGTCCTCCATTTGCGAAATAGAATCACTGTTACCATTTGTAAGTATGGGTGAGCACACTTAGTCTGCGAAACTTGTCTAATATAATTTGTTATCATATGACATTAATGGGGGATTAGCTGGATTTGAACACAAGTGACACAAGTATAGAGCATTCAAGTACAAATATAGAACAGTGATTTCTCTGCTTCTTGTCGCAATGATAAGGTGACTTTTATATAAGGAAATATTGATTACTAAAGTCTGCCATGTAGAATATTTTACGAGTCGTCGTAATTTCGTTTTTTATCATTCTAAGATGAAAACGTAGGATTGACCTTCCATCTTGATTTTGAAGCAAATTATAGCATCATTATATGACTTCCATGTACGGTAGCTCAATTCCAGATATATTTGTAGAAATCCCTTACGTCATTTTTTACACTGGTTCCATCAAGTGAATCAGCGTTTTACATCCATAGTGAAACGCACTATTTTGAAACAAAGTGGGCTTGTCGTTTGCACTAAACCACTGGAACGTAAATTAGATCTGCTCTTCCAAATGACATAAAGAAAGCTTGCACGATCCAAGAACAATCAAAAGACAAAACGGTGGCACATAGCCATATGAGAAATAAATGATAGATCCATATAAATCATGCCAATGTTACATTTCACCTTGTCGAGACTGATACTGGCAATAAACAGTTCTTGACATATTACACTTGACATTCGAATAATTTGTTCAGAAGACTGATACCGGCAATAAATAGTTCTTAACAGATTACACTTGACATGTGAATAATTTGTTCAGATGACTGATTAATCTGACTTAAAGTGCATATGTACGTTAAACACGAGGACTGTATGTACAAAAAACAGATGACTGTTTTGCTACATTTGGAATTAAGTTAAATTTACGAACTAACCCTAACTAATTCCTTTGTTTATGGTTAGTGTTTATAATGAAGGCAAACTTAGTCTTGGTGTAGTTAGTCTTTGTCTCGCATGCGATGCGTAGGCGATACATAGGGATCAGTTGATGTCAGCGTGATGATTTTGCATTTAGTTCAGTTTCTATGTAACTCTTGTATGTACAGTCATGACACTTGATGGGTGTATCTATCTTTGAAGGTAATACTCATCACATACAAAAGTGACCTGTTTTTCACGTTTCAGTGATTACATTCAGGTGTTGCATTTAGTTCTGTTTCTGACACTGTTTTGAGTACAGTCATGAAACTTGATGAGTATATTCATCACGGAGGGTAATACTCATCTATATTATAATGTACACAATTACGCAATGAACACATATGGCATTGTGTCTTGCTGAGAAGGGGGAATTAAGCTTTATATCAAAATTACAGCGATATCATCCTTTTGCTTTAACTTTCAAATACACCATAGAATAATCAACCAAGTCAAAGACTTTTAAATGGCTCTAACATAAAAACCACAACAAATGTTGTAAACTTTCCCTCATAAATGGGGAAAATACTAGCAAAACTTAAAATACATGATTACCACTCCGAAAGGAAATAAAAATGATAGAATACACACTGATACTTGCGAAGGAAAGTTGCTGACGAAAATTTTCTGAACATGGCCCGAACCAAGCAACCCACCGGAGGAAGGGACAGCGAGCCTGCAGTATAGGATCTTCGACACTTTTGCAAGTATTATGATATAAAACAAAATCTTGGAACATTTTAAGACAAAATGAACTTTTGAACATTTTTACGTGTTTCACGTGTGAAAACAAATTATATGATATATATGCATTGCCTGACCTTTATTGGTCTACTGTGAATATTATTTGTGACTATATACATATGCTATAAGCATTTGAATTGCTATCTGGATAAAGAACTGAATCAACGCAGCACGATAGAAAAGCACAAAAGCACAAAATGCCCGTGCTACAACAATATTTCAAAACAACAACAACCTTCACGCAACAAGGCGGAACGTTAGTGGCGGCAAGGAGACCAGGCGTTCAAGCAATTGATGTGTCGCACTATCCAAAGGAACAAAGGCCGAACAGTGAGGAAACACTCAGGGCATTGCAAGAAAATGGAGTAAACATAAATGAAATACAAGCCCTCACATGGGATGGAGAAGGCATCGTAACTCTACACCCCAAGGGAGAAAAACCATTAATGAACAAAAGTATCTTACAAATTGGAGTTAAATACGCTATAGTCAAAGTACCATCACCAATAGAACGACATATAGCGAATAAACAGGTAGACATTTTTATAACTGGCATTCCGATAGAAATACCGATAGAAGCCACAGTCGAACGCTTTAAGTAGAAATACAACGTAGAAGTAACATCATACAGAATGGCAACATACAGAACATATCCAGACAGGAGGAAGAATTTTCCAAGTACCGAAAGGAAATGAAATTCAAGTGCCCCCTTTCTTCTAAATCCAGGGCTTCATGGTGAGGTCGTGGTATAGAGGATGCATCTTCCACCGGAAATGTCTGAAATGCGGAAATACAGGCCACGCCCAAAGATCGTGTACAACAACAAAGGAAATGCAGATACCAGAACCTATGGACCAAGCAATATACACGCCAATCAGGTCAGAACTGGACATTATAAAAAAAAAAAAAAATTTGTGACAAGTTTTCAAATTTCGACGACCCAAACAGCGATGGAAAAAATGACGACTTCTCAACAAGAAGCGGAAAACAAAAAACAACAGAAAACAACACAACAAGGCAACCCACCAAGAGTGGCAACACAGCAAGGACCAGTTCCAATAACAGATATAATAAACAAGAACAGCCAAACCATACAAGTGGTGCTACCACAAGAAGCGCCACCAACAAAACTACCAACAAATCAAACAACTACGGCAAATACAACAACAACAACAACAACACCAGTGACACCCATGGATCAACAATCAACAAAACAACAAACTAAAGCAAATACAACAACAACAACAAGTAAGAAAGCACATATGGCTAACAACCTGGAATTGCCTCAGAGGGAGCCAAGCAGTGTAAAACAACAGAAACAAGACGATGATGACAGTCAATCGAACCAGGGGAAAAGGAAGAACATCTCCCCCCTACAAGGAACACAAACAAGGAAAAAATAATTAAGACAATTATTGTATATATATATATATATATATATATATATATATATATATATATATATATATATATATATATATATATATATATATATATATATATACATATATATATATATATATATATATACACACATATATATATATATATATATGTATATATATATATATATATATATATATACATATATGAGCGTATATGAAGAAAAAAAAATTTAAAAAATTAAAAAATTTAAAAAAATATGCAAATATGCAAATATTATCAGAAAATGAATACAAATCTCATATTATAACTTAAAATGTAACTAATTATAACCAAACTAACCATAAACATAAAATAATTATAAGAAAACTAACCTCAAATGAACCAAACAAGAATATATCTAAACATAAACAAAATCTTTCCGTCTGGGAAGGTGGACGAGATTTTCGCCCCCTTCACGCCCGCTTTGCCTAGGTTGGAATACTTTTCATAACAATATAATTTAATATACTATATCAAATAATATAATAATACAATATAACTTGTATCACCGATAATAGTAATAATATTTCTGAAACCAAATCAAATTTGAATATAACATAATATTTCTAACATAATATACTAAACAAAAAAATAAAATAAAACATAATCTCATAATAAGAATATATAACAAAAGACTCCTATCTGAGGGCATGAAACAATATAACTCACTAACAATAAGAGAGAGAGAAAAAAATGGGTGACAGGTAAGCCACCACACATGCACACACCTATATAAATAACAATTAGAATATAACTTTGAAAATTTGACAAAAAAAAGCCCAAAAAATTTAAACATAAACTATAAACATAAACATTTAAAGAAATTAAAAATATACAAAATTAACAAACTGAAATAAGACCTCAGGGCAGAGGTCACTCAAGATTAGAAACTGACTCAGGGTGGAAAGGAAAGGAAATCGGCCCAGCAGGAAATACCTGTTGGGAGGAAAGTAGGGACCTAGAAACCCTGAACCCGAGAAAATTTGAACCTTTAGGAAACCCTAGAAGAATCGCAATCCAAATTAACAAAAGAATAAATGATTTAATTTTTTTTTTTTTATATATATATAAATAATATAATGCGAGGTCGCCTCTACAGTTCTAACCAGCTATATATGCTGGGAAGGGCTAAAAGGTGTCCACAAAAAAAAAATAGAATACACACCACTGAATAAGATGACATTTATTTACAAAAATTTGTTTCATTAATTGTCTCTGTCAAATTTGTGCAAAATAGCATATATTTTAGAAGGTGTGAAAAAATTAGTTTTGAAGAACAAAGAATGCAAATATTGTTAAGCACAATTAAAGCTTTCTAGGTGAGTAATGAGTTAAAAATAAAACAATCATACGGTTTTCATCCAAAATATTAAGTAATCAGATGTTTGTATTGTGTCGTGACACATGCCTCTCGTATTCAATTGCTGTTTGCTGCTACTAACACCCCCTTTATTGTTTACCTGAGTTTCGATCGTGGTAAACTCTTACGTGACTACATATTATTAGGACTTAATTAATGTTAACCGTTTGTGTTATAATCTCTGATGCTTAGTACCAAGACACGTTAAGATTATTCGTAAAATATGTACCTACCTTAACACATACTTTTGCTCTAATTAACTAAGTATTCTAGAACTCTTGACATAAAGAAAATCAAAGCATTAAGAAATGGCACATCTATTTTCTCACCCATGTACAAATCTGATTTACCTCAAGACACAAGAAAGGAAAGAAAACGACGGGATACATTTTCTGATTGATGGAAAAATTATAGATTTTGTTTGATGTCCGAAAAGCCAATATGATAACGAATCATCCGGATCTTGTTTCACATTTTTCTAGAACAATCAGAACATATAATGCATCCGAATTACACAGAATAACGTTAAAACATTAAGTTTGTACATTTAGAATATAGTAGTAAAAAGAAGTACCAAGAGGCTGTATATACAAATTGTCAGTTGACGTTAACAATGACACGCGAAAACAAAAATTGTAAACAATGAGACGTTTTTCATTTCTATTTACTCCATAAATCTAGACTAAATATATATGCACACCTAACCACTTTGGATTACAAATTAGAGCTGAAACAAATATTCAAACATTCGAATTATAGAATGCTTTTTTGCGAATTTTCGAATAGAAAATTGGTATTCGAATATTCGTTGTTTACCCAGCGAATTTGGCAGCATTTATAACAAGAACAAACAAGGCAAAATGTAAACTTTGCAACGTTGAATTAATTTGTGGACAAGGAACAATTAAAAACCTGCTACATCATTGAATTTCTATTCATTATACTCTTGAAAAGAGAACGTATAATACGGCAAGTTGGGAAAGAACATGGTGTAGAATAGGGGCCATATCAAAGTCAACAAAGACTTACGTATCAAGCAGCTAGAGCGATGAGAAATTTGTGAACTGTTGTCGGACATTCGTTCTGTCAGCAGCAGTGGTAGAGAATTCCGGAAACCATTACCGCTCTCCATCCTCAATCATCTTACCTCAGAATATTAACTCTAATGTAAGTCAGAATTTGGTCTTGTATTGAAGTTTTGAAGTCATTGCACAGCTATGGAATTACCAATATTCTTTAAATCTGACACCTTACTTTTTTATTCAGTAATGCCGATGTCACCATCGTATCAAAAAGAAATGCATGGGTCAGTTAATATGACTTTGGAACAATATCTTTTAAGTTGTAGCGGTCGAGAGGTTGCTGTTACAATAAAGCTTGTTACTCTGATTTTGCTGTGCTTTAGTGCAGATCCGTTGTTTTCAGCATGTATTTCAATTGTTGCAGGTACTATTTCACTTTTTATTTCTTATGCTTTTTTTAAAAATGACAACTGTTTGTTGGATATCCCTCTTTACCAATAAAATCAAAATGGTCTACTCCCAAACTTTGCTAAGGCAGGGAATTGATTCGCAGGTACTTGGCCCATGTAGAGGTTACATTATACTGTTTATTGAAGCCACAACGGTATTTTAAACCTATTGCAATGTACATATTACGTATAGCAGGCCTGATGTCAATACATGTGCATGGGTTTCAGTGAAAACAATTATTTACTAAGTCTGGATATGAGTTTGTTTTTTTTTTTGTTATGGTTTAGCAGAAAATCCCAATGTCCGATTTGGGCATTTTATTGCCGGTCAAAAAGTCAATCCCGTAGAAAATGTCAGGCATATACTAGTATGAAAAATTATGGAGACCTGTAATCAACACATCCAGATTGGATTAAATTAAATTGGCCATATGTTCATGTGATTTTGATTGCGAACAAATTACTTTCCACAGGTATGTTTGAGATCTTCCCCGCGTTTAACTGAACGGGTAATTGAGTTTCTGCTCTTTACCGTCCGTCTTCAGCACTAAAGGAACGTTTATGTTTGTTCTGAGTTCGAAAATAAACAGGGAAAATATCACATAAATTCAGTTGCTTTTTCGTTTGAATCCTCAATCAATACTACAATTTCATTTAGTTAAATTTAGATGACTTAGTTCACAGTGTTTTCTATGCGGCTTGGCTGCAGTGGGTGTGTTAATAAATATCAAAGTAAACAAAGAAAACAGGATGGAGTTTATACTTCTATTTACATTGAGAACTATTCGAATCGTATTTAAATACTATCAACTAATATTTGAATAGAAAAAAAAATGGCATTCGTTTGAGTTCTATAAGAAAGCGAACCTGCTGTATGCAATTTGCAAACATAATCATCTATGGGTGATAAGCTACAATACCTTTTCAAACATCTGCATTATACTATGGATACACTTATGTTGACGTTTAGTGTTCTAAAACAATTCTGTTTTTGTTTTTGCTAAATTTTATGGAACATTGTTATCAAGATCTCGGTCTCGCCACAAATAATTGTAAATTCCGGTCACAGTTAGCATGTAATAGAAACCATTGATTCATATAAGCGCGTCATGCATGTGTTAAATAACTGCTTGTAACTCCTGCAAACGAACGGCAAAAGTCATCTCAGTCTATTACCACTGGAAAGTCGAAATACTTCAAAATTAACCGCACCTCATCACAATCTAGCGCTGAATGCTTAAGTGCCGGAATAACCTGACATTTTGTATTTGGAAATTCAGCTATCTAGGACTAAATTTGTTGTTGTGTTTAAAGTTTGAATAGACAGACTTCATTTTTTGAAATTTCTGTTTGAAATTCCTCTCGAGTATGGTCTGACTTAAGTAAGATAAATTAAATTGCTGATATTAATTTCGGGGGCATACTAACGGGGACAAAGGATGCGAATAGAATAAAGAATGTTATAAAATTCATCTTTTTCGTGCTGATGCAATATATCTGCCAAGGAACTTTTTTAGAAATTATTGGACCCCCAATGGCAAATTTGTGAAAATATTACTTCGTAATTTAAAAAAAAATAATTCAAAAATGTAATGAACTGACTTGGAACTAGCTTTTATAGAAAAGACTCAAATTTCTAAGTATTTTGATTGGGTAAGTGTCTGTGCCTGCGTCAGCGTCATATATGTCCTTAACACTTTGGTTGACGGTGGATAGTCTTTCCTTCTCTTATATTGATCATGAATATTGATCCTTTCATTTGACTGCATTCATATTTAATGCATATTCTCATTTTGTATTATATATTACATATTGTATGTATTAGTTTCACAATGCCTGTCCATACCTGGTGTTTTTTTTTCTGGATCATCTGTAAATGTAAGATTTTGTATTTGATGATTAATTATGAATCTGTTTGAAGTTATTACCATGCTTATTCTGTGGTCTGAAAAAAGTAATACCTTTTTAAAATATACGTCTGTTTATTTAGACTTTTCATTGGAAAGGTCAAGGTCATTTGAATATGCTGCTTTCTGAATGGGCTAAAAAGGCCACTGTTTCGTGAACCTATGTGAGTCAATCGTAGAAGTCGTACATTGTATATGGAAGATAATCTTATTGTTTTATAAAATAGCAACCACACTATGCCTTATTATTGTTGATACGAATTAGAAATATTTACCTGTAAAGAGAAGTAAAATGCAGTATAGTTAATGTAGTTGTAACATTACAGCGTCCTTATTGCATGTTCTTTTCTTTGTACGATAGATTCACCTAATATAATATTAAGATAAAGCTCTACAAGAAAATACCCCATATAAAGTTTTCTGTTTCGACCCCAAACACACACACGCACACACACACACACACACACACACACACACACACACACACACACACACACACACACACACACACACACGTCTACCAAGCTCCTAGATTACCAATATTGGCAAAGGATGTAAGCAATAGAGTAACAAAATAGAATTGAAAGATAGGTAATATTTCCTAGCACGCAGTGGTATTCGATATTCGTTTTCCAAACCCTGCACACCTTCGAACAATCAAACGCGCAAATTTAACAAGGTAGTATCACAATATTGTAAGCGACCTCTACATCCTGTCTGCTAGGGAGAGTTAATTGAAGAAGTTCCACTCAAGAGGAAAGTCAACAAAATTGTTTAATGAAAGTAACACAAGGAAAAAGATGGAAATATGTCATCAGTATACAATATTCATTTGGTGTTCAAACATACATATATGACTCCAGCAATGAAACACTCTTTGCTTGCACTCTTGAATAACAAGAAATAGAGATTCGAAGTGAATTTTCAGTGGCTTGTGACAAAATCATTTCAATAAAATGTTTCAAAACAAAATAGTCTCTTCAGTGTTTGAGAAGGTAAACATAATGGTTGAAAATCATACAATTACCCTAACAGACAAAAGTGGAAGATTTGCTTTGTATTCGTTTTAACCCAGGTTACCAATGTGGTGGGAGATAACTGCAAGATAATTTGGAAGACGAATTTACTTATTCGAGTATTTCCTGATAGTTAGAAGCTACTTAATTACCAGAATGTCTGCATCTACACAGTTAAAAATGCTGACATTCAAATTATCCCAATACTGCTTCTTTAGCTTTTGACATAAATAAAATATAAATGTCCAAAACAATTATAAGTATTATTATTACATTGCCAATTTCCATTATTATTATTATTATTAGGAATTCCTATTAATTTACTTGAATATTGTTGGAAGTTTCATTACCTAAAAAGGGTGTTGAAAATAATGATTAAATTTTGCTTGCAGTTTTGAACTTGACCGCGCTCAGCAGTTATCTGACGAGTACTGTCAGTCACTCCTATATATAACCTTCGGTTTTTAATCACGTGACAGTACTGGACCAACCAGATTTGGCAGACTGCATCTGCCAACAAATCAGATGCGGCAAACTGGCAAACCTCTGTCTGCCGCAATTCTTACGCCAGCGACTGTACATGAATAAGGTTCAGCATATTTCAGCATATAAAACATTTGTACATGCAATTTCTTACTCTGTACACACACTCTGACACTCAAACTCCTTGTATTAACAAGACTATAGAGTATTCAGTAGCAAAACAACAGTTCTATAGTAGATAAATTATGGCAAACCAATGACAGTATAACGGCACTAAACAAAATATGTTTGCTAGCGAAGTTGCAACTAGGCAGAAAATAGTGCTGTTCTATAATTGTAGTACTCGATGAATCTAGCAGCTTTTATACAGAGTCTGCATGTTTCACATATTATTGATGGCAATAAGTTCACTGGGACTCCATTTGAAATTAAATGTATATGAATCACATACCTGTAATATTTAAACATCGATGTCATGGGTCACAGATCACAAACAGAATGGCGTCCATAAGAACTTGACACGATCCATAAAAGTTCGTTCACCGCGAAACACAAGTAACCTGAAACTCCATATTTAATCTATGTGTCACGATGGTTCTATGAAATGACCACAGAATGGAGAAAAGCACATTTGGGATTAAATAAGGTAATACAGGCATGCAATTTGCACATGAAACGGTGTTGAATGTAAAATTTTGAACCTTGACAAGCAAAGGTGATATAATGACCGATATAGTCATAGCTAAAGCTCTTTGACAGAGATTTCTTACAGGCATAATACATATAGGATTAGCCAACTTGTAATTCAGTATAATTTGACTCCATGGACCACAGGAAGTTTGAGAATATGGCTATGAAGGTGTGCATTATCGAAATTAGGGAGAAGCTATTCGGTAAAACTCGGTAATCGGAAAGCATCTAACTCGCCACTACCACATGATCTCCTACTGCCCAAGGTCCGAGAAGCCAAACATTTAACACAATTATCACAAAGCAAATAACATCTCTGGTCACATATAAATAGAGACTCCACATGCTGTAATATATGTAATATCCACCCCCACCCCATTATGGTGCACTGCTAGTTAGCCCTGAGTCTATTACACTACCCCCATCTTAAAGGTTTTAATTCTCCTGAATTTGTCCATTGAATCTTTCAAGGCTCTAACCGTAACCCTACGCTAGCTTTTTCTATTATTGATATGATAGAGTCAAGACGTTGATCTCTGCATTTGGTACTTGCTTCCAAAACATCCAGGAACCTGGAACAGTCAGGGATGTCCTGTCCTAGTGCAATGAAACGGAGAGTTTCGTAATTATAGTATCGACACTTCCGGAATGGGTGGCTAGTAAGTATGAAACTTGTTCCAGGAAGCACCAAGAAGCTGTAGCGGTCAAGAAGATCCCCCCGGTCTATATCAGGGATTTGGCCTGGAGTCGAACTTGCTTCAAGGGTCATGGCTGCATATTCAACATTGAGCAGCTTCCTGTCTGCTGCCATTTTCTTCCATGACCTAGGTGGCCAATGAACTGACACCGGACCTGCTCTCAGTTCAACTGCTTCCTCCTTGTCCCAGTCCCTCCTTGCAGGTGGAAACAAGGGCATGCACCCAGCCCTCAGTAATATTCTCGCTCTTTCCTGATTTTTTGACGTTGGAGGCTTCTTAGGAAGAGATGTAGTATCTTTGGAAGAAGTAGCCGTAAGGTCAAGTGGTGTCTCCGAGGTTACAAGTTTGCTGACCATTGGCTGACTGTTGACAGTTTGCCTGTCCAAGCTGGATGGTTTCAGGAATTTGATGGCTGGATCTAGAACTGCTACTGTCATGTCCAGTGGTATAGTTTCTGTTTCTATATCCTGGTCTGCCATGCCACGTGAAGACAATTCTGCAGATTTGAATGGACTGTGGTCTTCTCTACACCCTGGTAGGCTGGCCTCAGATATTGGTGAAAGAACCACCACTGGTTTCTCTGATGTCAGGGAAGTAGCAAGATGATTTCCGGCTAAGCAAGAGGTGGATAGCGGCATTGTGGGTGGAGGATTCAATGCTGCTTCAACTGCTGGTGCTGGGGAAGTTGGAATCGCTACAATTTCTGATATCGTCTTCCTGTACAAACTGGTTACAAAGCTAGATGGGATGCCCAACTTCTGGCATACCTTTTCCTTTATGGCCTCCTCCTTCACCTCAAACCCTCCTGCGCATGGTCTGATACGACTAGGATCCAGTGGGACCATGATCTTTCTGGCTAGGCTCTCAAAGTAGCGCCTTTCTCGTAAGATGTTGTCAGAGAGATTGACCTCATACCAGGTTGAAAATCCGTGGCCTTCGGAGAAAAAGTATGCCTTGGTACTTCCATTTCCAAGCTGCACTGAATCAAACTCAATGCCATCATCCCCCACAGCTGGTGTTGTAGGCGAATAGGTCTGTGGTCCATCCAGCCTGGGCCTCTTCTGAGGGTTATCTTGCTGGCTCATATCCATCTTAAATGATACCCATCCATCAATCCATTCGTTCCTTGAACGAGTGGGGCGCCTGCACCTGGTCAACCAATTTGAAACGGCCCAACGTGCCATCTTGGCAATCTGACTCTGGTACTCGGATGGCTTAACAATCCACAAGTAATCCCTTGGATATAATGCTAGATAGAACCCGTTGGGTTCACCAAAGTAATCTTCAGGCAGCCCTTTTATGTCCAGCCTATGCTGTCTACTGGCATGCTTTTTCAGGTCACTCATCTTCTTGAAATCCTTCTCCTCTTGATGACACCATGGGCAGACTACCCGCATCCGGTCATGTGGCGGTCCAGCCAGGTGGGTCTTGAGGTCCCTCTTGGTGGTAAACTCAGATGGACATAACCAGCACTTCATTCTGGAAGGACATTAGGAGGAATAATTGCAAAACGGCCTGTCCATGGGCAACTTGGACATAGGAACGTCAGAAAATATTTCTATATTTATTTATTTTTGCGCGTGTGTGTGTATGTTCTGTCTCACCACATGGTCTTGTATACCCTACTGGAAGGAAATACTTGATGAATTTCTAAAGTATATAAGTATCTGCTGCAAGAGTGTTCCCTTTTATAGAGAGTAATCCTAGATATTGAAGAGAGTTCGCAGGAGGAATCCACCAATACATGAGAACAACAACAACCTAGTCATCCTCAATCCCGGGAAGCTCAACTCTGGTTGATCAGGTCAGAGTTTTACACAACCCATATGACTCGCGGTAGCTACCTAATAAAACAGACAATGGCCTGCGGCGGCGCCTGTCCCATGTGGCCTACCTCCTCTCTCACGTTATGGATCTCATGCGTCCACCACGCCATCCTCAGGATCCATCTAAACCGGAACACAACTTAAGAGTAGGTGACTAAGAATCAAAGGAAAAAGAAAAGAAGAGTGTTTATATCAGAATAGAAAATTTCTACAACATTTTCAGTCTTTCATTCCAACTAGAAATCCACTTTGGTAAGTGCTGTCCTCGATACAGCATCATCCTATCAATATGGTATGCTTTAGCTGGTTGCTTTTGAAATTTCTTCACCATGTAAGTTATGTCATCAATTTTCTTCACAATAATATAGGGACCCTTCCAGGGTGATGTCAACTTTTGGCATACACCAACTTTACGTACAGGGTCATGCAGCCAAACAGGTTGACCCACTTTAAATGACCTTTCTCTGGCTTTTAAATCATAATGTCTTTTCTGGTAATTGGCATTTTTCTTCAGGCATTTTCGTGCAAGTTCATGAGCTTGTCTCATCTTCTCCTGCAGTTCCTCAATGTATTCCTCGGCATAAGTTTTCTTTACATCGTTTTCATGGACAGGTTTCCCAATAACAGCTAACATTGGAAGTGTCACTTCTCTGCCTAGCATCATCAAATTTGGGCTTCGGCTAGTACTCGAGTGGGTTGACGCTCTGTATGCCATCATCACTTGAGGCAGATACCAGTCCCAGTTATTCTGATCTTTCTCACAGTACATTGTAAGCATAGTAGCTAGTGTTCGATTGAATCTTTCCACATGGCCATTTGCTTGAGGTCTTAGTGGTGTTGTTCTTGTTTTATTGATGGATAAGAAGTCACACATGTCACGAAAAATCTTTGATTCAAAGCATCTACCCTGGTCAGAGTGGAGCTGGAGTGGAGTACCAAACCGGCAGACAAATTCGTTGACAAAGGCTTTGGTCACTGTCAGTGCTTCTTGATCTGGTAGAGGTATGGCCTCTGTCCACTTTGTGAAACAGTCGCACAGTGTCAGTATGTACTTGTTATCATTCTTTGTACAGGGAAGTGGTCCTAAGATATCAAGGGCAACTTTTTCCATCGGTTCACCGACTAAATATCGACCCAATGGTGCACGATTCTGCTTACTGGAAGGTTTACGTGCAGCACATTTGTCACACTTTTTACAGTAATCTTCAACGTACTTTTTCATTGCAGGCCAATAGAAGTTCTGTTTAATTATTCCCAATATCTTTTCAGCACAGAGATGACCAGCAGTTGGAATGTCATGGAAGTATCTAAGAATGTCACATTTGAGCGCCTCTGGCACTACCAATTGAATCTTAGAACTAGCATTGTTGTCATCAATCCATCTTCTGTATAACATTCTACCATGCAACTCAAGCCGATCCCAATGTCGCCATAGGGTTTTCAGAGAGGAAGAGTTTTCAGATATGCTTTGCCATTCTGGACGACCAGATCCTTCCTCCCTGGCTACCATTATCAGTGCAATGTTGGGGTCTTCCAGCTGACGATTTCTAACTTCTGATTGTTCCCATCCACAGAGCAACTCCTGGTTTTCTGAGAAAGTAGATTGTTTATCAGCAGTTTGATTTCTTGTAATAGCTCTTGATATCACTTGCATTGTAGCATCTGAACAAGCAGATTCCGTTTCAGTTTCTTTCTCAAACTGGGATGACACAGGTTTAAGTTCAATCAATGTATTTTCATTTTCTTCATCTGAATCCACGTTCCTTTGAACTTCCTGTCTTCTACAGGTTGCACATGGATTTCTGGACATTGCATCAGCATTGGAATGTTTCTGACCAGGACGATGTATTACAATCAGATTATATGTGCCCAGTTCCTGAAGCCACCTTGCCACTTGTCCAGAAGGGTTACGCAAGTTCTTAATCCAGCTTATAGCGGCATTATCAGTTCTCAGCAATATTTCTTGTCCATACAGATATGAATGAAAATTTCTCAAGGCAGTAATAACAGCAAGTAATTCCTTCCGTGTCACACAGTATGATCTCTCATGAACATTCATAGCTTTACTCATATAGGCTATGACTCTTTCTGTTTCATCATATACTTGTGACAGGACTGCACCAACAGCAACGTCACTCGCATCAGTGTCCAGAATGAAACGTTTGCCAGCAGAGGGATATGCTAGAATAGGAGCAGTCGTCAGAACCTGTTTCAACCTCTCAAAAGACTCTTGACACTCTTCGTTCCAGAGAAAGTGTACTCTTTTCTCACATAGCTTGTGCAAGGGGCGTGCAATTTTTCCAAAGTCTCGGACAAAACGCCTATAGTATGAGCACAGTCCCAAAAAGCTTCGCACGTGTTTGACATTCTTTGGAGTGGGCCAATTATGAACAGCAGCAATTTTGTCAGGGTCTGTTTGGACACCTTCTTCAGACACGATGTGACCAAGAAACTTTACCTTCCTTTGAAAGTAAATGCACTTAGAAGGTTTTAATTTGAGATTTGCTTCTTGCAGTCGTTGAAAAACATGTTCTAGCCTTTCTACACATTGGCTGATGGCTGATGCCGGGGTTATGATATCGTCCATGTAAAGAAGACATTCATTCCACTGCAGTCCTCTCAAAACACTTTCCATCAAACGTTCAAAAGTAGATGGTGCATTGGATAATCCGAAGGGCATAACCAGAAATTGATAGAGGCCAAAACTTGTAGCAAATGCTGTCTTTTCTTTATCCTCGGGTGTCAAGCCTATCTGCCAAAACCCGGAATTCAAATCCATACTACAGAACCATTTGGAACCAGTCAATGAGTCTAAACAATCATCAACTCTGGGAAGAGGGTAGGCATCTTTAACAGTTAGATCATTAAGTTTCCTATAGTCAACACAGAATCTAGTACTTCCATCCTTCTTGGTGACAAGGACAATGGGGGAGGCCCAAGCACTGTTTGATGGCTCAATAATACCTCGCTGTAACATCTTTTCTAATTCAGATTTCTCTGCTTCACGTTTGCCAAATGGCTGTCTTCTTGGAGGTTGTCGTACAGGCAGAGCCTGTCCTGTATTTATCCGATGCTGCACTCTGTCAGTCCTGCCAAGATCTTCAGGAGTCTTTGAAAATATATTCTGATATTTCAGCAACAGTTTTGCAAATGTCTCTTTTTCATCTGGTGTAAGTTCAGTAGAACTTCTCTCAAACATCTCTTTAAGATGGTATGGCAGCTGGTCTACTGCTACGATCTCGGGTTTAATTGTTACACTAGCACACCTATGAAGAGGTTGTTCCTGTTCATAATAAGACTCGCAAATGCCAATGTCAGTGTTCACATTCAAGATGGTTTCAGAGTCGCCAAAGTTAATTACTTGAACGTATTTGTTATCGGTTCTTGTATTGATAACTCCACTGAGCAGATAGACTCTCTGCGTCTCACTAACTCTGTGTGATACTTCTAGAATGCCATCTTTAGCTAGGAATTCTGACTTTGGGATATGAATTGGAACCCATGTAACAGTGTTTGCTTGAAGTTTTGTTGTCTTTCTTACTGTAACTCGACTTATCATTTCAGCTTCTCCACCAATCCAACAACTTATATCACCCTCCCCTGTTATGAGTCTGAGAGCTTTATAGTCAATTTTATCAACAAATTTAAGGAGAAAGTCTTGTCCTATAATACCTTCTTCAGTGATGTCGCAGACAAGAAATTGGTGGCTGAATGTCTTTTCATCCATCTTAACGTCCACATCAATTAGACCGTACACATGCAAATGATTCCCATTAATATCTTGTACAGTTATTGCTTGTTCTTTCAACGAAGGTCTGTCATTTACTTCTATTTTCTTAAAGACTCTGTATGACAACAGTGTAGATGTAGAACCACTATCAATTAGAAAATGCGTTTGAATTCCACCTATATGTCCAGATGTATAAAGACCATTGTCCCATTTATTTAATTTGTCACCAACTTGACCAATTCTGATATCAGATGAATTCAAATCCTTGTCTTTGTTTTGAACAGGCCCATTCTGACCCGTTGACGGTTGGCCTAAACAGCCAACGGGGTGCCGTTTCCCTGCTTCTGTTGGTTAAATTTATTATCAGTTGGTACTGCATCTCTGTTTCTTTGTTCACGCCCATAACCACCATTTTCAGCCTTGCTTTTGTTGTAGAGGGGACACTTTCGGAAGAAATGGTCAGGAGACTTGCACAAGAAGCAAGTTCTATTTCCTTGCTGACGATTTGAGTTAGCTCTGTCAGGGCCAGACAGATTTAAGCCCTTCCTTTCAAGCCGGTCAAGACGTTCAACAACTTGTTGAAGAGTTTCGTGGATACTATCTACATCTTTAGAATCAGAACGAGAACTCCCATTGGTCAATCGAACACTGGATTTCTTTTTAGTGACTTCATCACCTAACAGAGATTCATATCTCTGGACAACTTCAACTGCTTCAGCCACAGTCTTGCACTCCTTGTCAATGCAGCGGCATTTCATCTCGTATGGAAGAATTCTGAACAGCTGATTCAGTGCAAGAATTTCTTGGGACCTAGCATCTAAGTTTGAATATGCCTTCTGGGCCAACTGTCGTAGATCACCACCCAAAGCTACAATGGATTCATCACCTTTGCGTGCCCTTGATTCGAGAAGTGACAACCATTTACTCTGAGGTTGGGAATTTCCAAAGCGTTGCTGAAGCTTCTTTATGAGCATCGAATAAGAACTCTTCTCTGTTGTAGTGAGACTGATGTAAAATGTTCTTGCAGCTCCACGGAGACAGGCAGCTAATGTAAGGACTTTTTCTTCAAGACTCCATCGACCAAGTTTTGCACAGCTTTCAAAATGTGAGATATATTCATCCCAATCTTCATCCCCACCGAAATGGTCGGGTTTCATATAAAATCGTCCCGGCACTGGACCAGGATATCCACCATTCATTGCCATCTGCCTTTCTGAATGTGGCCCATCCCGTCCTCTGCACCTTCTATATGTATCATCATCTTCCACATCATGAAAACAATCTCTCTCATCTGGAGTCGACTCATCGTGCTCAACTGCATCAATGAAATCATCACTTGGTTGGCTGTCTTGAATGACATCACCTTGTCCAGACTCATTCAGCTCTTGTTCTTGTGCACCTCTAAAGCTGACCTCAGGGTCAGGGGAAGAAGCCATTTTTCTTTATCAAGTAAAGATCATAATACAACACTGATCCAAAATTTAAGATATAACAAATTCAAATTGCCACAGCGCAACAAATGGAAACAGATTCAAACATATTCACAAAAACAGTTCCACCACAAATTGAAGCTAGGTTGGGTTCGAATCACTGGATGCTGCTAAAAATAGAGCATCCCACTTCTGACACCAATTTGTAAGCGACCTCTACATCCTGTCTGCTAGGGAGAGTTAATTGAAGAAGTTCCACTCAAGAGGAAAGTCAACAAAATTGTTTAATGAAAGTAACACAAGGAAAAAGATGGAAATATGTCATCAGTATACAATATTCATTTGGTGTTCAAACATACATATATGACTCCAGCAATGAAACACTCTTTGCTTGCACTCTTGAATAACAAGAAATAGAGATTCGAAGTGAATTTTCAGTGGCTTGTGACAAAATCATTTCAATAAAATGTTTCAAAACAAAATAGTCTCTTCAGTGTTTGAGAAGGTAAACATAATGGTTGAAAATCATACAATTACCCTAACAGACAAAAGTGGAAGATTTGCTTTGTATTCGTTTTAACCCAGGTTACCAATGTGGTGGGAGATAACTGCAAGATAATTTGGAAGACGAATTTACTTATTCGAGTATTTCCTGATAGTTAGAAGCTACTTAATTACCAGAATGTCTGCATCTACACAGTTAAAAATGCTGACATTCAAATTATCCCAATACTGCTTCTTTAGCTTTTGACATAAATAAAATATAAATGTCCAAAACAATTATAAGTATTATTATTACATTGCCAATTTCCATTATTATTATTATTATTAGGAATTCCTATTAATTTACTTGAATATTGTTGGAAGTTTCATTACCTAAAAAGGGTGTTGAAAATAATGATTAAATTTTGCTTGCAGTTTTGAACTTGACCGCGCTCAGCAGTTATCTGACGAGTACTGTCAGTCACTCCTATATATAACCTTCGGTTTTTAATCACGTGACAGTACTGGACCAACCAGATTTGGCAGACTGCATCTGCCAACAAATCAGATGCGGCAAACTGGCAAACCTCTGTCTGCCGCAATTCTTACGCCAGCGACTGTACATGAATAAGGTTCAGCATATTTCAGCATATAAAACATTTGTACATGCAATTTCTTACTCTGTACACACACTCTGACACTCAAACTCCTTGTATTAACAAGACTATAGAGTATTCAGTAGCAAAACAACAGTTCTATAGTAGATAAATTATGGCAAACCAATGACAGTATAACGGCACTAAACAAAATATGTTTGCTAGCGAAGTTGCAACTAGGCAGAAAATAGTGCTGTTCTATAATTGTAGTACTCGATGAATCTAGCAGCTTTTATACAGAGTCTGCATGTTTCACATATTATTGATGGCAATAAGTTCACTGGGACTCCATTTGAAATTAAATGTATATGAATCACATACCTGTAATATTTAAACATCGATGTCATGGGTCACAGATCACAAACAGAATGGCGTCCATAAGAACTTGACACGATCCATAAAAGTTCGTTCACCGCGAAACACAAGTAACCTGAAACTCCATATTTAATCTATGTGTCACGATGGTTCTATGAAATGACCACAGAATGGAGAAAAGCACATTTGGGATTAAATAAGGTAATACAGGCATGCAATTTGCACATGAAACGGTGTTGAATGTAAAATTTTGAACCTTGACAAGCAAAGGTGATATAATGACCGATATAGTCATAGCTAAAGCTCTTTGACAGAGATTTCTTACAGGCATAATACATATAGGATTAGCCAACTTGTAATTCAGTATAATTTGACTCCATGGACCACAGGAAGTTTGAGAATATGGCTATGAAGGTGTGCATTATCGAAATTAGGGAGAAGCTATTCGGTAAAAACTCGGTAATCGGAAAGCATCTAACTCGCCACTACCACATGATCTCCTACTGCCCAAGGTCCGAGAAGCCAAACATTTAACACAATTATCACAAAGCAAATAACATCTCTGGTCACATATAAATAGAGACTCCACATGCTGTAATATATGTAATATCCACCCCCACCCCATTATGGTGCACTGCTAGTTAGCCCTGAGTCTATTACACTACCCCCATCTTAAAGGTTTTAATTCTCCTGAATTTGTCCATTGAATCTTTCAAGGCTCTAACCGTAACCCTACGCTAGCTTTTTCTATTATTGATATGATAGAGTCAAGACGTTGATCTCTGCATTTGGTACTTGCTTCCAAAACATCCAGGAACCTGGAACAGTCAGGGATGTCCTGTCCTAGTGCAATGAAACGGAGAGTTTCGTAATTATAGTATCGACACTTCCGGAATGGGTGGCTAGTAAGTATGAAACTTGTTCCAGGAAGCACCAAGAAGCTGTAGCGGTCAAGAAGATCCCCCCGGTCTATATCAGGGATTTGGCCTGGAGTCGAACTTGCTTCAAGGGTCATGGCTGCATATTCAACATTGAGCAGCTTCCTGTCTGCTGCCATTTTCTTCCATGACCTAGGTGGCCAATGAACTGACACCGGACCTGCTCTCAGTTCAACTGCTTCCTCCTTGTCCCAGTCCCTCCTTGCAGGTGGAAACAAGGGCATGCACCCAGCCCTCAGTAATATTCTCGCTCTTTCCTGATTTTTTGACGTTGGAGGCTTCTTAGGAAGAGATGTAGTATCTTTGGAAGAAGTAGCCGTAAGGTCAAGTGGTGTCTCCGAGGTTACAAGTTTGCTGACCATTGGCTGACTGTTGACAGTTTGCCTGTCCAAGCTGGATGGTTTCAGGAATTTGATGGCTGGATCTAGAACTGCTACTGTCATGTCCAGTGGTATAGTTTCTGTTTCTATATCCTGGTCTGCCATGCCACGTGAAGACAATTCTGCAGATTTGAATGGACTGTGGTCTTCTCTACACCCTGGTAGGCTGGCCTCAGATATTGGTGAAAGAACCACCACTGGTTTCTCTGATGTCAGGGAAGTAGCAAGATGATTTCCGGCTAAGCAAGAGGTGGATAGCGGCATTGTGGGTGGAGGATTCAATGCTGCTTCAACTGCTGGTGCTGGGGAAGTTGGAATCGCTACAATTTCTGATATCGTCTTCCTGTACAAACTGGTTACAAAGCTAGATGGGATGCCCAACTTCTGGCATACCTTTTCCTTTATGGCCTCCTCCTTCACCTCAAACCCTCCTGCGCATGGTCTGATACGACTAGGATCCAGTGGGACCATGATCTTTCTGGCTAGGCTCTCAAAGTAGCGCCTTTCTCGTAAGATGTTGTCAGAGAGATTGACCTCATACCAGGTTGAAAATCCGTGGCCTTCGGAGAAAAAGTATGCCTTGGTACTTCCATTTCCAAGCTGCACTGAATCAAACTCAATGCCATCATCCCCCACAGCTGGTGTTGTAGGCGAATAGGTCTGTGGTCCATCCAGCCTGGGCCTCTTCTGAGGGTTATCTTGCTGGCTCATATCCATCTTAAATGATACCCATCCATCAATCCATTCGTTCCTTGAACGAGTGGGGCGCCTGCACCTGGTCAACCAATTTGAAACGGCCCAACGTGCCATCTTGGCAATCTGACTCTGGTACTCGGATGGCTTAACAATCCACAAGTAATCCCTTGGATATAATGCTAGATAGAACCCGTTGGGTTCACCAAAGTAATCTTCAGGCAGCCCTTTTATGTCCAGCCTATGCTGTCTACTGGCATGCTTTTTCAGGTCACTCATCTTCTTGAAATCCTTCTCCTCTTGATGACACCATGGGCAGACTACCCGCATCCGGTCATGTGGCGGTCCAGCCAGGTGGGTCTTGAGGTCCCTCTTGGTGGTAAACTCAGATGGACATAACCAGCACTTCATTCTGGAAGGACATTAGGAGGAATAATTGCAAAACGGCCTGTCCATGGGCAACTTGGACATAGGAACGTCAGAAAATATTTCTATATTTATTTATTTTTGCGCGTGTGTGTGTATGTTCTGTCTCACCACATGGTCTTGTATACCCTACTGGAAGGAAATACTTGATGAATTTCTAAAGTATATAAGTATCTGCTGCAAGAGTGTTCCCTTTATAGAGAGTAATCCTAGATATTGAAGAGAGTTCGCAGGAGGAATCCACCAATACATGAGAACAACAACAACCTAGTCATCCTCAATCCCGGGAAGCTCAACTCTGGTTGATCAGGTCAGAGTTTTACACAACCCATATGACTCGCGGTAGCTACCTAATAAAACAGACAATGGCCTGCGGCGGCGCCTGTCCCATGTGGCCTACCTCCTCTCTCACGTTATGGATCTCATGCGTCCACCACGCCATCCTCAGGATCCATCTAAACCGGAACACAACTTAAGAGTAGGTGACTAAGAATCAAAGGAAAAAGAAAAGAAGAGTGTTTATATCAGAATAGAAAATTTCTACAACATTTTCAGTCTTTCATTCCAACTAGAAATCCACTTTGGTAAGTGCTGTCCTCGATACAGCATCATCCTATCAATATGGTATGCTTTAGCTGGTTGCTTTTGAAATTTCTTCACCATGTAAGTTATGTCATCAATTTTCTTCACAATAATATAGGGACCCTTCCAGGGTGATGTCAACTTTTGGCATACACCAACTTTACGTACAGGGTCATGCAGCCAAACAGGTTGACCCACTTTAAATGACCTTTCTCTGGCTTTTAAATCATAATGTCTTTTCTGGTAATTGGCATTTTTCTTCAGGCATTTTCGTGCAAGTTCATGAGCTTGTCTCATCTTCTCCTGCAGTTCCTCAATGTATTCCTCGGCATAAGTTTTCTTTACATCGTTTTCATGGACAGGTTTCCCAATAACAGCTAACATTGGAAGTGTCACTTCTCTGCCTAGCATCATCAAATTTGGGCTTCGGCTAGTACTCGAGTGGGTTGACGCTCTGTATGCCATCATCACTTGAGGCAGATACCAGTCCCAGTTATTCTGATCTTTCTCACAGTACATTGTAAGCATAGTAGCTAGTGTTCGATTGAATCTTTCCACATGGCCATTTGCTTGAGGTCTTAGTGGTGTTGTTCTTGTTTTATTGATGGATAAGAAGTCACACATGTCACGAAAAATCTTTGATTCAAAGCATCTACCCTGGTCAGAGTGGAGCTGGAGTGGAGTACCAAACCGGCAGACAAATTCGTTGACAAAGGCTTTGGTCACTGTCAGTGCTTCTTGATCTGGTAGAGGTATGGCCTCTGTCCACTTTGTGAAACAGTCGCACAGTGTCAGTATGTACTTGTTATCATTCTTTGTACAGGGAAGTGGTCCTAAGATATCAAGGGCAACTTTTTCCATCGGTTCACCGACTAAATATCGACCCAATGGTGCACGATTCTGCTTACTGGAAGGTTTACGTGCAGCACATTTGTCACACTTTTTACAGTAATCTTCAACGTACTTTTTCATTGCAGGCCAATAGAAGTTCTGTTTAATTATTCCCAATATCTTTTCAGCACAGAGATGACCAGCAGTTGGAATGTCATGGAAGTATCTAAGAATGTCACATTTGAGCGCCTCTGGCACTACCAATTGAATCTTAGAACTAGCATTGTTGTCATCAATCCATCTTCTGTATAACATTCTACCATGCAACTCAAGCCGATCCCAATGTCGCCATAGGGTTTTCAGAGAGGAAGAGTTTTCAGATATGCTTTGCCATTCTGGACGACCAGATCCTTCCTCCCTGGCTACCATTATCAGTGCAATGTTGGGGTCTTCCAGCTGACGATTTCTAACTTCTGATTGTTCCCATCCACAGAGCAACTCCTGGTTTTCTGAGAAAGTAGATTGTTTATCAGCAGTTTGATTTCTTGTAATAGCTCTTGATATCACTTGCATTGTAGCATCTGAACAAGCAGATTCCGTTTCAGTTTCTTTCTCAAACTGGGATGACACAGGTTTAAGTTCAATCAATGTATTTTCATTTTCTTCATCTGAATCCACGTTCCTTTGAACTTCCTGTCTTCTACAGGTTGCACATGGATTTCTGGACATTGCATCAGCATTGGAATGTTTCTGACCAGGACGATGTATTACAATCAGATTATATGTGCCCAGTTCCTGAAGCCACCTTGCCACTTGTCCAGAAGGGTTACGCAAGTTCTTAATCCAGCTTATAGCGGCATTATCAGTTCTCAGCAATATTTCTTGTCCATACAGATATGAATGAAAATTTCTCAAGGCAGTAATAACAGCAAGTAATTCCTTCCGTGTCACACAGTATGATCTCTCATGAACATTCATAGCTTTACTCATATAGGCTATGACTCTTTCTGTTTCATCATATACTTGTGACAGGACTGCACCAACAGCAACGTCACTCGCATCAGTGTCCAGAATGAAACGTTTGCCAGCAGAGGGATATGCTAGAATAGGAGCAGTCGTCAGAACCTGTTTCAACCTCTCAAAAGACTCTTGACACTCTTCGTTCCAGAGAAAGTGTACTCTTTTCTCACATAGCTTGTGCAAGGGGCGTGCAATTTTTCCAAAGTCTCGGACAAAACGCCTATAGTATGAGCACAGTCCCAAAAAGCTTCGCACGTGTTTGACATTCTTTGGAGTGGGCCAATTATGAACAGCAGCAATTTTGTCAGGGTCTGTTTGGACACCTTCTTCAGACACGATGTGACCAAGAAACTTTACCTTCCTTTGAAAGTAAATGCACTTAGAAGGTTTTAATTTGAGATTTGCTTCTTGCAGTCGTTGAAAAACATGTTCTAGCCTTTCTACACATTGGCTGATGGCTGATGCCGGGGTTATGATATCGTCCATGTAAAGAAGACATTCATTCCACTGCAGTCCTCTCAAAACACTTTCCATCAAACGTTCAAAAGTAGATGGTGCATTGGATAATCCGAAGGGCATAACCAGAAATTGATAGAGGCCAAAACTTGTAGCAAATGCTGTCTTTTCTTTATCCTCGGGTGTCAAGCCTATCTGCCAAAACCCGGAATTCAAATCCATACTACAGAACCATTTGGAACCAGTCAATGAGTCTAAACAATCATCAACTCTGGGAAGAGGGTAGGCATCTTTAACAGTTAGATCATTAAGTTTCCTATAGTCAACACAGAATCTAGTACTTCCATCCTTCTTGGTGACAAGGACAATGGGGGAGGCCCAAGCACTGTTTGATGGCTCAATAATACCTCGCTGTAACATCTTTTCTAATTCAGATTTCTCTGCTTCACGTTTGCCAAATGGCTGTCTTCTTGGAGGTTGTCGTACAGGCAGAGCCTGTCCTGTATTTATCCGATGCTGCACTCTGTCAGTCCTGCCAAGATCTTCAGGAGTCTTTGAAAATATATTCTGATATTTCAGCAACAGTTTTGCAAATGTCTCTTTTTCATCTGGTGTAAGTTCAGTAGAACTTCTCTCAAACATCTCTTTAAGATGGTATGGCAGCTGGTCTACTGCTACGATCTCGGGTTTAATTGTTACACTAGCACACCTATGAAGAGGTTGTTCCTGTTCATAATAAGACTCGCAAATGCCAATGTCAGTGTTCACATTCAAGATGGTTTCAGAGTCGCCAAAGTTAATTACTTGAACGTATTTGTTATCGGTTCTTGTATTGATAACTCCACTGAGCAGATAGACTCTCTGCGTCTCACTAACTCTGTGTGATACTTCTAGAATGCCATCTTTAGCTAGGAATTCTGACTTTGGGATATGAATTGGAACCCATGTAACAGTGTTTGCTTGAAGTTTTGTTGTCTTTCTTACTGTAACTCGACTTATCATTTCAGCTTCTCCACCAATCCAACAACTTATATCACCCTCCCCTGTTATGAGTCTGAGAGCTTTATAGTCAATTTTATCAACAAATTTAAGGAGAAAGTCTTGTCCTATAATACCTTCTTCAGTGATGTCGCAGACAAGAAATTGGTGGCTGAATGTCTTTTCATCCATCTTAACGTCCACATCAATTAGACCGTACACATGCAAATGATTCCCATTAATATCTTGTACAGTTATTGCTTGTTCTTTCAACGAAGGTCTGTCATTTACTTCTATTTTCTTAAAGACTCTGTATGACAACAGTGTAGATGTAGAACCACTATCAATTAGAAAATGCGTTTGAATTCCACCTATATGTCCAGATGTATAAAGACCATTGTCCCATTTATTTAATTTGTCACCAACTTGACCAATTCTGATATCAGATGAATTCAAATCCTTGTCTTTGTTTTGAACAGGCCCATTCTGACCCGTTGACGGTTGGCCTAAACAGCCAACGGGGTGCCGTTTCCCTGCTTCTGTTGGTTAAATTTATTATCAGTTGGTACTGCATCTCTGTTTCTTTGTTCACGCCCATAACCACCATTTTCAGCCTTGCTTTTGTTGTAGAGGGGACACTTTCGGAAGAAATGGTCAGGAGACTTGCACAAGAAGCAAGTTCTATTTCCTTGCTGACGATTTGAGTTAGCTCTGTCAGGGCCAGACAGATTTAAGCCCTTCCTTTCAAGCCGGTCAAGACGTTCAACAACTTGTTGAAGAGTTTCGTGGATACTATCTACATCTTTAGAATCAGAACGAGAACTCCCATTGGTCAATCGAACACTGGATTTCTTTTTAGTGACTTCATCACCTAACAGAGATTCATATCTCTGGACAACTTCAACTGCTTCAGCCACAGTCTTGCACTCCTTGTCAATGCAGCGGCATTTCATCTCGTATGGAAGAATTCTGAACAGCTGATTCAGTGCAAGAATTTCTTGGGACCTAGCATCTAAGTTTGAATATGCCTTCTGGGCCAACTGTCGTAGATCACCACCCAAAGCTACAATGGATTCATCACCTTTGCGTGCCCTTGATTCGAGAAGTGACAACCATTTACTCTGAGGTTGGGAATTTCCAAAGCGTTGCTGAAGCTTCTTTATGAGCATCGAATAAGAACTCTTCTCTGTTGTAGTGAGACTGATGTAAAATGTTCTTGCAGCTCCACGGAGACAGGCAGCTAATGTAAGGACTTTTTCTTCAAGACTCCATCGACCAAGTTTTGCACAGCTTTCAAAATGTGAGATATATTCATCCCAATCTTCATCCCCACCGAAATGGTCGGGTTTCATATAAAATCGTCCCGGCACTGGACCAGGATATCCACCATTCATTGCCATCTGCCTTTCTGAATGTGGCCCATCCCGTCCTCTGCACCTTCTATATGTATCATCATCTTCCACATCATGAAAACAATCTCTCTCATCTGGAGTCGACTCATCGTGCTCAACTGCATCAATGAAATCATCACTTGGTTGGCTGTCTTGAATGACATCACCTTGTCCAGACTCATTCAGCTCTTGTTCTTGTGCACCTCTAAAGCTGACCTCAGGGTCAGGGGAAGAAGCCATTTTTCTTTATCAAGTAAAGATCATAATACAACACTGATCCAAAATTTCAGATATAACAAATTCAAATTGCCACAGCGCAACAAATGGAAACAGATTCAAACATATTCACAAAAACAGTTCCACCACAAATTGAAGCTAGGTTGGGTTCGAATCACTGGATGCTGCTAAAAATAGAGCATCCCACTTCTGACACCAATTTGTAAGCGACCTCTACATCCTGTCTGCTAGGGAGAGTTAATTGAAGAAGTTCCACTCAAGAGGAAAGTCAACAAAATTGTTTAATGAAAGTAACACAAGGAAAAAGATGGAAATATGTCATCAGTATACAATATTCATTTGGTGTTCAAACATACATATATGACTCCAGCAATGAAACACTCTTTGCTTGCACTCTTGAATAACAAGAAATAGAGATTCGAAGTGAATTTTCAGTGGCTTGTGACAAAATCATTTCAATAAAATGTTTCAAAACAAAATAGTCTCTTCAGTGTTTGAGAAGGTAAACATAATGGTTGAAAATCATACAATTACCCTAACAGACAAAAGTGGAAGATTTGCTTTGTATTCGTTTTAACCCAGGTTACCAATGTGGTGGGAGATAACTGCAAGATAATTTGGAAGACGAATTTACTTATTCGAGTATTTCCTGATAGTTAGAAGCTACTTAATTACCAGAATGTCTGCATCTACACAGTTAAAAATGCTGACATTCAAATTATCCCAATACTGCTTCTTTAGCTTTTGACATAAATAAAATATAAATGTCCAAAACAATTATAAGTATTATTATTACATTGCCAATTTCCATTATTATTATTATTATTAGGAATTCCTATTAATTTACTTGAATATTGTTGGAAGTTTCATTACCTAAAAAGGGTGTTGAAAATAATGATTAAATTTTGCTTGCAGTTTTGAACTTGACCGCGCTCAGCAGTTATCTGACGAGTACTGTCAGTCACTCCTATATATAACCTTCGGTTTTTAATCACGTGACAGTACTGGACCAACCAGATTTGGCAGACTGCATCTGCCAACAAATCAGATGCGGCAAACTGGCAAACCTCTGTCTGCCGCAATTCTTACGCCAGCGACTGTACATGAATAAGGTTCAGCATATTTCAGCATATAAAACATTTGTACATGCAATTTCTTACTCTGTACACACACTCTGACACTCAAACTCCTTGTATTAACAAGACTATAGAGTATTCAGTAGCAAAACAACAGTTCTATAGTAGATAAATTATGGCAAACCAATGACAGTATAACGGCACTAAACAAAATATGTTTGCTAGCGAAGTTGCAACTAGGCAGAAAATAGTGCTGTTCTATAATTGTAGTACTCGATGAATCTAGCAGCTTTTATACAGAGTCTGCATGTTTCACATATTATTGATGGCAATAAGTTCACTGGGACTCCATTTGAAATTAAATGTATATGAATCACATACCTGTAATATTTAAACATCGATGTCATGGGGTCACAGATCACAAACAGAATGGCGTCCATAAGAACTTGACACGATCCATAAAAGTTCGTTCACCGCGAAACACAAGTAACCTGAAACTCCATATTTAATCTATGTGTCACGATGGTTCTATGAAATGACCACAGAATGGAGAAAAGCACATTTGGGATTAAATAAGGTAATACAGGCATGCAATTTGCACATGAAACGGTGTTGAATGTAAAATTTTGAACCTTGACAAGCAAAGGTGATATAATGACCGATATAGTCATAGCTAAAGCTCTTTGACAGAGATTTCTTACAGGCATAATACATATAGGATTAGCCAACTTGTAATTCAGTATAATTTGACTCCATGGACCACAGGAAGTTTGAGAATATGGCTATGAAGGTGTGCATTATCGAAATTAGGGAGAAGCTATTCGGTAAAACTCGGTAATCGGAAAGCATCTAACTCGCCACTACCACATGATCTCCTACTGCCCAAGGTCCGAGAAGCCAAACATTTAACACAATTATCACAAAGCAAATAACATCTCTGGTCACATATAAATAGAGACTCCACATGCTGTAATATATGTAATATCCACCCCCACCCCATTATGGTGCACTGCTAGTTAGCCCTGAGTCTATTACACTACCCCCATCTTAAAGGTTTTAATTCTCCTGAATTTGTCCATTGAATCTTTCAAGGCTCTAACCGTAACCCTACGCTAGCTTTTTCTATTATTGATATGATAGAGTCAAGACGTTGATCTCTGCATTTGGTACTTGCTTCCAAAACATCCAGGAACCTGGAACAGTCAGGGATGTCCTGTCCTAGTGCAATGAGACGGAGAGTTTCGTAATTATAGTATCGACACTTCCGGAATGGGTGGCTAGTAAGTATGAAACTTGTTCCAGGAAGCACCAAGAAGCTGTAGCGGTCAAGAAGATCCCCCCGGTCTATATCAGGGATTTGGCCTGGAGTCGAACTTGCTTCAAGGGTCATGGCTGCATATTCAACACTGAGCAGCTTCCTGTCTGCTGCCATTTTCTTCCATGACCTAGGTGGCCAATGAACTGACACCGGACCTGCTCTCAGTTCAACTGCTTCCTCCTTGTCCCAGTCCCTCCTTGCAGGTGGAAACAAGGGCATGCACCCAGCCCTCAGTAATATTCTCGCTCTTTCCTGATTTTTTGACGTTGGAGGCTTCTTAGGAAGAGATGTAGTATCTTTGGAAGAAGTAGCCGTAAGGTCAAGTGGTGTCTCCGAGGTTACAAGTTTGCTGACCATTGGCTGACTGTTGACAGTTTGCCTGTCCAAGCTGGATGGTTTCAGGGATTTGATGGCTGGATCTAGAACTGCTACTGTCATGTCCAGTGGTATAGTTTCTGTTTCTATATCCTGGTCTGCCATGCCACGTGAAGACAATTCTGCAGATTTGAATGGACTGTGGTCTTCTCTACACCCTGGTAGGCTGGCCTCAGATATTGGTGAAAGAACCACCACTGGTTTCTCTGATGTCAGGGAAGTAGCAAGATGATTTCCGGCTAAGCAAGAGGTGGATAGAGGCATTGTGGGTGGAGGATTCAATGCTGCTTCAACTGCTGGTGCTGGGGAAGTTGGAATCGCTACAATTTCTGATATCGTCTTCCTGTACAAACTGGTTACAAAGCTAGATGGGATGCCCAACTTCTGGCATACCTTTTCCTTTATGGCCTCCTCCTTCACCTCAAACCCTCCTGCGCATGGTCTGATACGACTAGGATCCAGTGGGACCATGATCTTTCTGGCTAGGCTCTCAAAGTAGCGCCTTTCTCGTAAGATGTTGTCAGAGAGATTGACCTCATACCAGGTTGAAAATCCGTGGCCTTCGGAGAAAAAGTATGCCTTGGTACTTCCATTTCCAAGCTGCACTGAATCAAACTCAATGCCATCATCCCCCACAGCTGGTGTTGTAGGCGAATAGGTCTGTGGTCCATCCAGCCTGGGCCTCTTCTGAGGGTTATCTTGCTGGCTCATATCCATCTTAAATGATACCCATCCATCAATCCATTCGTTCCTTGAACGAGTGGGGCGCCTGCACCTGGTCAACCAATTTGAAACGGCCCAACGTGCCATCTTGGCAATCTGACTCTGGTACTCGGATGGCTTAACAATCCACAAGTAATCCCTTGGATATAATGCTAGATAGAACCCGTTGGGTTCACCAAAGTAATCTTCAGGCAGCCCTTTTATGTCCAGCCTATGCTGTCTACTGGCATGCTTTTTCAGGTCACTCATCTTCTTGAAATCCTTCTCCTCTTGATGACACCATGGGCAGACTACCCGCATCCGGTCATGTGGCGGTCCAGCCAGGTGGGTCTTGAGGTCCCTCTTGGTGGTAAACTCAGATGGACATAACCAGCACTTCATTCTGGAAGGACATTAGGAGGAATAATTGCAAAACGGCCTGTCCATGGGCAACTTGGACATAGGAACGTCAGAAAATATTTCTATATTTATTTATTTTTGCGCGTGTGTGTGTATGTTCTGTCTCACCACATGGTCTTGTATACCCTACTGGAAGGAAATACTTGATGAATTTCTAAAGTATATAAGTATCTGCTGCAAGAGTGTTCCCTTTTATAGAGAGTAATCCTAGATATTGAAGAGAGTTCGCAGGAGGAATCCACCAATACATGAGAACAACAACAACCTAGTCATCCTCAATCCCGGGAAGCTCAACTCTGGTTGATCAGGTCAGAGTTTTACACAACCCATATGACTCGCGGTAGCTACCTAATAAAACAGACAATGGCCTGCGGCGGCGCCTGTCCCATGTGGCCTACCTCCTCTCTCACGTTATGGATCTCATGCGTCCACCACGCCATCCTCAGGATCCATCTAAACCGGAACACAACTTAAGAGTAGGTGACTAAGAATCAAAGGAAAAAGAAAAGAAGAGTGTTTATATCAGAATAGAAAATTTCTACAACATTTTCAGTCTTTCATTCCAACTAGAAATCCACTTTGGTAAGTGCTGTCCTCGATACAGCATCATCCTATCAATATGGTATGCTTTAGCTGGTTGCTTTTGAAATTTCTTCACCATGTAAGTTATGTCATCAATTTTCTTCACAATAATATAGGGACCCTTCCAGGGTGATGTCAACTTTTGGCATACACCAACTTTACGTACAGGGTCATGCAGCCAAACAGGTTGACCCACTTTAAATGACCTTTCTCTGGCTTTTAAATCATAATGTCTTTTCTGGTAATTGGCATTTTTCTTCAGGCATTTTCGTGCAAGTTCATGAGCTTGTCTCATCTTCTCCTGCAGTTCCTCAATGTATTCCTCGGCATAAGTTTTCTTTACATCGTTTTCATGGACAGGTTTCCCAATAACAGCTAACATTGGAAGTGTCACTTCTCTGCCTAGCATCATCAAATTTGGGCTTCGGCTAGTACTCGAGTGGGTTGACGCTCTGTATGCCATCATCACTTGAGGCAGATACCAGTCCCAGTTATTCTGATCTTTCTCACAGTACATTGTAAGCATAGTAGCTAGTGTTCGATTGAATCTTTCCACATGGCCATTTGCTTGAGGTCTTAGTGGTGTTGTTCTTGTTTTATTGATGGATAAGAAGTCACACATGTCACGAAAAATCTTTGATTCAAAGCATCTACCCTGGTCAGAGTGGAGCTGGAGTGGAGTACCAAACCGGCAGACAAATTCGTTGACAAAGGCTTTGGTCACTGTCAGTGCTTCTTGATCTGGTAGAGGTATGGCCTCTGTCCACTTTGTGAAACAGTCGCACAGTGTCAGTATGTACTTGTTATCATTCTTTGTACAGGGAAGTGGTCCTAAGATATCAAGGGCAACTTTTTCCATCGGTTCACCGACTAAATATCGACCCAATGGTGCACGATTCTGCTTACTGGAAGGTTTACGTGCAGCACATTTGTCACACTTTTTACAGTAATCTTCAACGTACTTTTTCATTGCAGGCCAATAGAAGTTCTGTTTAATTATTCCCAATATCTTTTCAGCACAGAGATGACCAGCAGTTGGAATGTCATGGAAGTATCTAAGAATGTCACATTTGAGCGCCTCTGGCACTACCAATTGAATCTTAGAACTAGCATTGTTGTCATCAATCCATCTTCTGTATAACATTCTACCATGCAACTCAAGCCGATCCCAATGTCGCCATAGGGTTTTCAGAGAGGAAGAGTTTTCAGATATGCTTTGCCATTCTGGACGACCAGATCCTTCCTCCCTGGCTACCATTATCAGTGCAATGTTGGGGTCTTCCAGCTGACGATTTCTAACTTCTGATTGTTCCCATCCACAGAGCAACTCCTGGTTTTCTGAGAAAGTAGATTGTTTATCAGCAGTTTGATTTCTTGTAATAGCTCTTGATATCACTTGCATTGTAGCATCTGAACAAGCAGATTCCGTTTCAGTTTCTTTCTCAAACTGGGATGACACAGGTTTAAGTTCAATCAATGTATTTTCATTTTCTTCATCTGAATCCACGTTCCTTTGAACTTCCTGTCTTCTACAGGTTGCACATGGATTTCTGGACATTGCATCAGCATTGGAATGTTTCTGACCAGGACGATGTATTACAATCAGATTATATGTGCCCAGTTCCTGAAGCCACCTTGCCACTTGTCCAGAAGGGTTACGCAAGTTCTTAATCCAGCTTATAGCGGCATTATCAGTTCTCAGCAATATTTCTTGTCCATACAGATATGAATGAAAATTTCTCAAGGCAGTAATAACAGCAAGTAATTCCTTCCTTGTCACACAGTATGATCTCTCATGAACATTCATAGCTTTACTCATATAGGCTATGACTCTTTCTGTTTCATCATATACTTGTGACAGGACTGCACCAACAGCAACGTCACTCGCATCAGTGTCCAGAATGAAACGTTTGCCAGCAGAGGGATATGCTAGAATAGGAGCAGTCGTCAGAACCTGTTTCAACCTCTCAAAAGACTCTTGACACTCTTCGTTCCAGAGAAAGTGTACTCTTTTCTCACATAGCTTGTGCAAGGGGCGTGCAATTTTTCCAAAGTCTCGGACAAAAACGCCTATAGTATGAGCACAGTCCCAAAAAGCTTCGCACGTGTTTGACATTCTTTGGAGTGGGCCAATTATGAACAGCAGCAATTTTGTCAGGGTCTGTTTGGACACCTTCTTCAGACACGATGTGACCAAGAAACTTTACCTTCCTTTGAAAGTAAATGCACTTAGAAGGTTTTAATTTGAGATTTGCTTCTTGCAGTCGTTGAAAAACATGTTTCTAGCCTTTCTACACATTGGCTGATGGCTGATGCCGGGGTTATGATATCGTCCATGTAAAGAAGACATTCATTCCACTGCAGTCCTCTCAAAACACTTTCCATCAAACGTTCAAAAGTAGATGGTGCATTGGATAATCCGAAGGGCATAACCAGAAATTGATAGAGGCCAAAACTTGTAGCAAATGCTGTCTTTTCTTTATCCTCGGGTGTCAAGCCTATCTGCCAAAACCCGGAATTCAAATCCATACTACAGAACCATTTGGAACCAGTCAATGAGTCTAAACAATCATCAACTCTGGGAAGAGGGTAGGCATCTTTAACAGTTAGATCATTAAGTTTCCTATAGTCAACACAGAATCTAGTACTTCCATCCTTCTTGGTGACAAGGACAATGGGGGAGGCCCAAGCACTGTTTGATGGCTCAATAATACCTCGCTGTAACATCTTTTCTAATTCAGATTTCTCTGCTTCACGTTTGCCAAATGGCTGTCTTCTTGGAGGTTGTCGTACAGGCAGAGCCTGTCCTGTATTTATCCGATGCTGCACTCTGTCAGTCCTGCCAAGATCTTCAGGAGTCTTTGAAAATATATTCTGATATTTCAGCAACAGTTTTGCAAATGTCTCTTTTTCATCTGGTGTAAGTTCAGTAGAACTTCTCTCAAACATCTCTTTAAGATGGTATGGCAGCTGGTCTACTGCTACGATCTCGGGTTTAATTGTTACACTAGCACACCTATGAAGAGGTTGTTCCTGTTCATAATAAGACTCGCAAATGCCAATGTCAGTGTTCACATTCAAGATGGTTTCAGAGTCGCCAAAGTTAATTACTTGAACGTATTTGTTATCGGTTCTTGTATTGATAACTCCACTGAGCAGATAGACTCTCTGCGTCTCACTAACTCTGTGTGATACTTCTAGAATGCCATCTTTAGCTAGGAATTCTGACTTTGGGATATGAATTGGAACCCATGTAACAGTGTTTGCTTGAAGTTTTGTTGTCTTTCTTACTGTAACTCGACTTATCATTTCAGCTTCTCCACCAATCCAACAACTTATATCACCCTCCCCTGTTATGAGTCTGAGAGCTTTATAGTCAATTTTATCAACAAATTTAAGGAGAAAGTCTTGTCCTATAATACCTTCTTCAGTGATGTCGCAGACAAGAAATTGGTGGCTGAATGTCTTTTCATCCATCTTAACGTCCACATCAATTAGACCGTACACATGCAAATGATTCCCATTAATATCTTGTACAGTTATTGCTTGTTCTTTCAACGAAGGTCTGTCATTTACTTCTATTTTCTTAAAGACTCTGTATGACAACAGTGTAGATGTAGAACCACTATCAATTAGAAAATGCGTTTGAATTCCACCTATATGTCCAGATGTATAAAGACCATTGTCCCATTTATTTAATTTGTCACCAACTTGACCAATTCTGATATCAGATGAATTCAAATCCTTGTCTTTGTTTTGAACAGGCCCATTCTGACCCGTTGACGGTTGGCCTAAACAGCCAACGGGGTGCCGTTTCCCTGCTTCTGTTGGTTAAATTTATTATCAGTTGGTACTGCATCTCTGTTTCTTTGTTCACGCCCATAACCACCATTTTCAGCCTTGCTTTTGTTGTAGAGGGGACACTTTCGGAAGAAATGGTCAGGAGACTTGCACAAGAAGCAAGTTCTATTTCCTTGCTGACGATTTGAGTTAGCTCTGTCAGGGCCAGACAGATTTAAGCCCTTCCTTTCAAGCCGGTCAAGACGTTCAACAACTTGTTGAAGAGTTTCGTGGATACTATCTACATCTTTAGAATCAGAACGAGAACTCCCATTGGTCAATCGAACACTGGATTTCTTTTTAGTGACTTCATCACCTAACAGAGATTCATATCTCTGGACAACTTCAACTGCTTCAGCCACAGTCTTGCACTCCTTGTCAATGCAGCGGCATTTCATCTCGTATGGAAGAATTCTGAACAGCTGATTCAGTGCAAGAATTTCTTGGGACCTAGCATCTAAGTTTGAATATGCCTTCTGGGCCAACTGTCGTAGATCACCACCCAAAGCTACAATGGATTCATCACCTTTGCGTGCCCTTGATTCGAGAAGTGACAACCATTTACTCTGAGGTTGGGAATTTCCAAAGCGTTGCTGAAGCTTCTTTATGAGCATCGAATAAGAACTCTTCTCTGTTGTAGTGAGACTGATGTAAAATGTTCTTGCAGCTCCACGGAGACAGGCAGCTAATGTAAGGACTTTTTCTTCAAGACTCCATCGACCAAGTTTTGCACAGCTTTCAAAATGTGAGATATATTCATCCCAATCTTCATCCCCACCGAAATGGTCGGGTTTCATATAAAATCGTCCCGGCACTGGACCAGGATATCCACCATTCATTGCCATCTGCCTTTCTGAATGTGGCCCATCCCGTCCTCTGCACCTTCTATATGTATCATCATCTTCCACATCATGAAAACAATCTCTCTCATCTGGAGTCGACTCATCGTGCTCAACTGCATCAATGAAATCATCACTTGGTTGGCTGTCTTGAATGACATCACCTTGTCCAGACTCATTCAGCTCTTGTTCTTGTGCACCTCTAAAGCTGACCTCAGGGTCAGGGGAAGAAGCCATTTTTCTTTATCAAGTAAAGATCATAATACAACACTGATCCAAAATTTCAGATATAACAAATTCAAATTGCCACAGCGCAACAAATGGAAACAGATTCAAACATATTCACAAAAACAGTTCCACCACAAATTGAAGCTAGGTTGGGTTCGAATCACTGGATGCTGCTAAAAATAGAGCATCCCACTTCTGACACCAATTTGTAAGCGACCTCTACATCCTGTCTGCTAGGGAGAGTTAATTGAAGAAGTTCCACTCAAGAGGAAAGTCAACAAAATTGTTTAATGAAAGTAACACAAGGAAAAAGATGGAAATATGTCATCAGTATACAATATTCATTTGGTGTTCAAACATACATATATGACTCCAGCAATGAAACACTCTTTGCTTGCACTCTTGAATAACAAGAAATAGAGATTCGAAGTGAATTTTCAGTGGCTTGTGACAAAATCATTTCAATAAAATGTTTCAAAACAAAATAGTCTCTTCAGTGTTTGAGAAGGTAAACATAATGGTTGAAAATCATACAATTACCCTAACAGACAAAAGTGGAAGATTTGCTTTGTATTCGTTTTAACCCAGGTTACCAATGTGGTGGGAGATAACTGCAAGATAATTTGGAAGACGAATTTACTTATTCGAGTATTTCCTGATAGTTAGAAGCTACTTAATTACCAGAATGTCTGCATCTACACAGTTAAAAATGCTGACATTCAAATTATCCCAATACTGCTTCTTTAGCTTTTGACATAAATAAAATATAAATGTCCAAAACAATTATAAGTATTATTATTACATTGCCAATTTCCATTATTATTATTATTATTATTATTATTATTATTAGGAATTCCTATTAATTTACTTGAATATTGTTGGAAGTTTCATTACCTAAAAAGGGTGTTGAAAATAATGATTAAATTTTGCTTGCAGTTTTGAACTTGACCGCGCTCAGCAGTTATCTGACGAGTACTGTCAGTCACTCCTATATATAACCTTCGGTTTTTAATCACGTGACAGTACTGGACCAACCAGATTTGGCAGACTGCATCTGCCAACAAATCAGATGCGGCAAACTGGCAAACCTCTGTCTGCCGCAATTCTTACGCCAGCGACTGTACATGAATAAGGTTCAGCATATTTCAGCATATAAAACATTTGTACATGCAATTTCTTACTCTGTACACACACTCTGACACTCAAACTCCTTGTATTAACAAGACTATAGAGTATTCAGTAGCAAAACAACAGTTCTATAGTAGATAAATTATGGCAAACCAATGACAGTATAACGGCACTAAACAAAATATGTTTGCTAGCGAAGTTGCAACTAGGCAGAAAATAGTGCTGTTCTATAATTGTAGTACTCGATGAATCTAGCAGCTTTTATACAGAGTCTGCATGTTTCACATATTATTGATGGCAATAAGTTCACTGGGACTCCATTTGAAATTAAATGTATATGAATCACATACCTGTAATATTTAAACATCGATGTCATGGGTCACAGATCACAAACAGAATGGCGTCCATAAGAACTTGACACGATCCATAAAAGTTCGTTCACCGCGAAACACAAGTAACCTGAAACTCCATATTTAATCTATGTGTCACGATGGTTCTATGAAATGACCACAGAATGGAGAAAAGCACATTTGGGATTAAATAAGGTAATACAGGCATGCAATTTGCACATGAAACGGTGTTGAATGTAAAATTTTGAACCTTGACAAGCAAAGGTGATATAATGACCGATATAGTCATAGCTAAAGCTCTTTGACAGAGATTTCTTACAGGCATAATACATATAGGATTAGCCAACTTGTAATTCAGTATAATTTGACTCCATGGACCACAGGAAGTTTGAGAATATGGCTATGAAGGTGTGCATTATCGAAATTAGGGAGAAGCTATTCGGTAAAACTCGGTAATCGGAAAGCATCTAACTCGCCACTACCACATGATCTCCTACTGCCCAAGGTCCGAGAAGCCAAACATTTAACACAATTATCACAAAGCAAATAACATCTCTGGTCACATATAAATAGAGACTCCACATGCTGTAATATATGTAATATCCACCCCCACCCCATTATGGTGCACTGCTAGTTAGCCCTGAGTCTATTACACTACTCCCATCTTAAAGGTTTTAATTCTCCTGAATTTGTCCATTGAATCTTTCAAGGCTCTAACCGTAACCCTACGCTAGCTTTTTCTATTATTGATATGATAGAGTCAAGACGTTGATCTCTGCATTTGGTACTTGCTTCCAAAACATCCAGGAACCTGGAACAGTCAGGGATGTCCTGTCCTAGTGCAATGAGACCGAGAGTTTCGTAATTATAGTATCGACACTTCCGGAATGGGTGGCTAGTAAGTATGAAACTTGTTCCAGGAAGCACCAAGAAGCTGTAGCGGTCAAGAAGATCCCCCCGGTCTATATCAGGGATTTGGCCTGGAGTCGAACTTGCTTCAAGGGTCATGGCTGCATATTCAACACTGAGCAGCTTCCTGTCTGCTGCCATTTTCTTCCATGACCTAGGTGGCCAATGAACTGACACCGGACCTGCTCTCAGTTCAACTGCTTCCTCCTTGTCCCAGTCCCTCCTTGCAGGTGGAAACAAGGGCATGCACCCAGCCCTCAGTAATATTCTCGCTCTTTCCTGATTTTTTGACGTTGGAGGCTTCTTAGGAAGAGATGTAGTATCTTTGGAAGAAGTAGCCGTAAGGTCAAGTGGTGTCTCCGAGGTTACAAGTTTGCTGACCATTGGCTGACTGTTGACAGTTTGCCTGTCCAAGCTGGATGGTTTCAGGGATTTGATGGCTGGATCTAGAACTGCTACTGTCATGTCCAGTGGTATAGTTTCTGTTTCTATATCCTGGTCTGCCATGCCACGTGAAGACAATTCTGCAGATTTGAATGGACTGTGGTCTTCTCTACACCCTGGTAGGCTGGCCTCAGATATTGGTGAAAGAACCACCACTGGTTTCTCTGATGTCAGGGAAGTAGCAAGATGATTTCCGGCTAAGCAAGAGGTGGATAGCGGCATTGTGGGTGGAGGATTCAATGCTGCTTCAACTGCTGGTGCTGGGGAAGTTGGAATCGCTACAATTTCTGATATCGTCTTCCTGTACAAACTGGTTACAAAGCTAGATGGGATGCCCAACTTCTGGCATACCTTTTCCTTTATGGCCTCCTCCTTCACCTCAAACCCTCCTGCGCATGGTCTGATACGACTAGGATCCAGTGGGACCATGATCTTTCTGGCTAGGCTCTCAAAGTAGCGCCTTTCTCGTAAGATGTTGTCAGAGAGATTGACCTCATACCAGGTTGAAAATCCGTGGCCTTCGGAGAAAAAGTATGCCTTGGTACTTCCATTTCCAAGCTGCACTGAATCAAACTCAATGCCATCATCCCCCACAGCTGGTGTTGTAGGCGAATAGGTCTGTGGTCCATCCAGCCTGGGCCTCTTCTGAGGGTTATCTTGCTGGCTCATATCCATCTTAAATGATACCCATCCATCAATCCATTCGTTCCTTGAACGAGTGGGGCGCCTGCACCTGGTCAACCAATTTGAAACGGCCCAACGTGCCATCTTGGCAATCTGACTCTGGTACTCGGATGGCTTAACAATCCACAAGTAATCCCTTGGATATAATGCTAGATAGAACCCGTTGGGTTCACCAAAGTAATCTTCAGGCAGCCCTTTTATGTCCAGCCTATGCTGTCTACTGGCATGCTTTTTCAGGTCACTCATCTTCTTGAAATCCTTCTCCTCTTGATGACACCATGGGCAGACTACCCGCATCCGGTCATGTGGCGGTCCAGCCAGGTGGGTCTTGAGGTCCCTCTTGGTGGTAAACTCAGATGGACATAACCAGCACTTCATTCTGGAAGGACATTAGGAGGAATAATTGCAAAACGGCCTGTCCATGGGCAACTTGGACATAGGAACGTCAGAAAATATTTCTATATTTATTTATTTTTGCGCGTGTGTGTGTATGTTCTGTCTCACCACATGGTCTTGTATACCCTACTGGAAGGAAATACTTGATGAATTTCTAAAGTATATAAGTATCTGCTGCAAGAGTGTTCCCTTTTATAGAGAGTAATCCTAGATATTGAAGAGAGTTCGCAGGAGGAATCCACCAATACATGAGAACAACAACAACCTAGTCATCCTCAATCCCGGGAAGCTCAACTCTGGTTGATCAGGTCAGAGTTTTACACAACCCATATGACTCGCGGTAGCTACCTAATAAAACAGACAATGGCCTGCGGCGGCGCCTGTCCCATGTGGCCTACCTCCTCTCTCACGTTATGGATCTCATGCGTCCACCACGCCATCCTCAGGATCCATCTAAACCGGAACACAACTTAAGAGTAGGTGACTAAGAATCAAAGGAAAAAGAAAAGAAGAGTGTTTATATCAGAATAGAAAATTTCTACAACATTTTCAGTCTTTCATTCCAACTAGAAATCCACTTTGGTAAGTGCTGTCCTCGATACAGCATCATCCTATCAATATGGTATGCTTTAGCTGGTTGCTTTTGAAATTTCTTCACCATGTAAGTTATGTCATCAATTTTCTTCACAATAATATAGGGACCCTTCCAGGGTGATGTCAACTTTTGGCATACACCAACTTTACGTACAGGGTCATGCAGCCAAACAGGTTGACCCACTTTAAATGACCTTTCTCTGGCTTTTAAATCATAATGTCTTTTCTGGTAATTGGCATTTTTCTTCAGGCATTTTCGTGCAAGTTCATGAGCTTGTCTCATCTTCTCCTGCAGTTCCTCAATGTATTCCTCGGCATAAGTTTTCTTTACATCGTTTTCATGGACAGGTTTCCCAATAACAGCTAACATTGGAAGTGTCACTTCTCTGCCTAGCATCATCAAATTTGGGCTTCGGCTAGTACTCGAGTGGGTTGACGCTCTGTATGCCATCATCACTTGAGGCAGATACCAGTCCCAGTTATTCTGATCTTTCTCACAGTACATTGTAAGCATAGTAGCTAGTGTTCGATTGAATCTTTCCACATGGCCATTTGCTTGAGGTCTTAGTGGTGTTGTTCTTGTTTTATTGATGGATAAGAAGTCACACATGTCACGAAAAATCTTTGATTCAAAGCATCTACCCTGGTCAGAGTGGAGCTGGAGTGGAGTACCAAACCGGCAGACAAATTCGTTGACAAAGGCTTTGGTCACTGTCAGTGCTTCTTGATCTGGTAGAGGTATGGCCTCTGTCCACTTTGTGAAACAGTCGCACAGTGTCAGTATGTACTTGTTATCATTCTTTGTACAGGGAAGTGGTCCTAAGATATCAAGGGCAACTTTTTCCATCGGTTCACCGACTAAATATCGACCCAATGGTGCACGATTCTGCTTACTGGAAGGTTTACGTGCAGCACATTTGTCACACTTTTTACAGTAATCTTCAACGTACTTTTTCATTGCAGGCCAATAGAAGTTCTGTTTAATTATTCCCAATATCTTTTCAGCACAGAGATGACCAGCAGTTGGAATGTCATGGAAGTATCTAAGAATGTCACATTTGAGCGCCTCTGGCACTACCAATTGAATCTTAGAACTAGCATTGTTGTCATCAATCCATCTTCTGTATAACATTCTACCATGCAACTCAAGCCGATCCCAATGTCGCCATAGGGTTTTCAGAGAGGAAGAGTTTTCAGATATGCTTTGCCATTCTGGACGACCAGATCCTTCCTCCCTGGCTACCATTATCAGTGCAATGTTGGGGTCTTCCAGCTGACGATTTCTAACTTCTGATTGTTCCCATCCACAGAGCAACTCCTGGTTTTCTGAGAAAGTAGATTGTTTATCAGCAGTTTGATTTCTTGTAATAGCTCTTGATATCACTTGCATTGTAGCATCTGAACAAGCAGATTCCGTTTCAGTTTCTTTCTCAAACTGGGATGACACAGGTTTAAGTTCAATCAATGTATTTTCATTTTCTTCATCTGAATCCACGTTCCTTTGAACTTCCTGTCTTCTACAGGTTGCACATGGATTTCTGGACATTGCATCAGCATTGGAATGTTTCTGACCAGGACGATGTATTACAATCAGATTATATGTGCCCAGTTCCTGAAGCCACCTTGCCACTTGTCCAGAAGGGTTACGCAAGTTCTTAATCCAGCTTATAGCGGCATTATCAGTTCTCAGCAATATTTCTTGTCCATACAGATATGAATGAAAATTTCTCAAGGCAGTAATAACAGCAAGTAATTCCTTCCGTGTCACACAGTATGATCTCTCATGAACATTCATAGCTTTACTCATATAGGCTATGACTCTTTCTGTTTCATCATATACTTGTGACAGGACTGCACCAACAGCAACGTCACTCGCATCAGTGTCCAGAATGAAACGTTTGCCAGCAGAGGGATATGCTAGAATAGGAGCAGTCGTCAGAACCTGTTTCAACCTCTCAAAAGACTCTTGACACTCTTCGTTCCAGAGAAAGTGTACTCTTTTCTCACATAGCTTGTGCAAGGGGCGTGCAATTTTTCCAAAGTCTCGGACAAAACGCCTATAGTATGAGCACAGTCCCAAAAAGCTTCGCACGTGTTTGACATTCTTTGGAGTGGGCCAATTATGAACAGCAGCAATTTTGTCAGGGTCTGTTTGGACACCTTCTTCAGACACGATGTGACCAAGAAACTTTACCTTCCTTTGAAAGTAAATGCACTTAGAAGGTTTTAATTTGAGATTTGCTTCTTGCAGTCGTTGAAAAACATGTTCTAGCCTTTCTACACATTGGCTGATGGCTGATGCCGGGGTTATGATATCGTCCATGTAAAGAAGACATTCATTCCACTGCAGTCCTCTCAAAACACTTTCCATCAAACGTTCAAAAGTAGATGGTGCATTGGATAATCCGAAGGGCATAACCAGAAATTGATAGAGGCCAAAACTTGTAGCAAATGCTGTCTTTTCTTTATCCTCGGGTGTCAAGCCTATCTGCCAAAACCCGGAATTCAAATCCATACTACAGAACCATTTGGAACCAGTCAATGAGTCTAAACAATCATCAACTCTGGGAAGAGGGTAGGCATCTTTAACAGTTAGATCATTAAGTTTCCTATAGTCAACACAGAATCTAGTACTTCCATCCTTCTTGGTGACAAGGACAATGGGGGAGGCCCAAGCACTGTTTGATGGCTCAATAATACCTCGCTGTAACATCTTTTCTAATTCAGATTTCTCTGCTTCACGTTTGCCAAATGGCTGTCTTCTTGGAGGTTGTCGTACAGGCAGAGCCTGTCCTGTATTTATCCGATGCTGCACTCTGTCAGTCCTGCCAAGATCTTCAGGAGTCTTTGAAAATATATTCTGATATTTCAGCAACAGTTTTGCAAATGTCTCTTTTTCATCTGGTGTAAGTTCAGTAGAACTTCTCTCAAACATCTCTTTAAGATGGTATGGCAGCTGGTCTACTGCTACGATCTCGGGTTTAATTGTTACACTAGCACACCTATGAAGAGGTTGTTCCTGTTCATAATAAGACTCGCAAATGCCAATGTCAGTGTTCACATTCAAGATGGTTTCAGAGTCGCCAAAGTTAATTACTTGAACGTATTTGTTATCGGTTCTTGTATTGATAACTCCACTGAGCAGATAGACTCTCTGCGTCTCACTAACTCTGTGTGATACTTCTAGAATGCCATCTTTAGCTAGGAATTCTGACTTTGGGATATGAATTGGAACCCATGTAACAGTGTTTGCTTGAAGTTTTGTTGTCTTTCTTACTGTAACTCGACTTATCATTTCAGCTTCTCCACCAATCCAACAACTTATATCACCCTCCCCTGTTATGAGTCTGAGAGCTTTATAGTCAATTTTATCAACAAATTTAAGGAGAAAGTCTTGTCCTATAATACCTTCTTCAGTGATGTCGCAGACAAGAAATTGGTGGCTGAATGTCTTTTCATCCATCTTAACGTCCACATCAATTAGACCGTACACATGCAAATGATTCCCATTAATATCTTGTACAGTTATTGCTTGTTCTTTCAACGAAGGTCTGTCATTTACTTCTATTTTCTTAAAGACTCTGTATGACAACAGTGTAGATGTAGAACCACTATCAATTAGAAAATGCGTTTGAATTCCACCTATATGTCCAGATGTATAAAGACCATTGTCCCATTTATTTAATTTGTCACCAACTTGACCAATTCTGATATCAGATGAATTCAAATCCTTGTCTTTGTTTTGAACAGGCCCATTCTGACCCGTTGACGGTTGGCCTAAACAGCCAACGGGGTGCCGTTTCCCTGCTTCTGTTGGTTAAATTTATTATCAGTTGGTACTGCATCTCTGTTTCTTTGTTCACGCCCATAACCACCATTTTCAGCCTTGCTTTTGTTGTAGAGGGGACACTTTCGGAAGAAATGGTCAGGAGACTTGCACAAGAAGCAAGTTCTATTTCCTTGCTGACGATTTGAGTTAGCTCTGTCAGGGCCAGACAGATTTAAGCCCTTCCTTTCAAGCCGGTCAAGACGTTCAACAACTTGTTGAAGAGTTTCGTGGATACTATCTACATCTTTAGAATCAGAACGAGAACTCCCATTGGTCAATCGAACACTGGATTTCTTTTTAGTGACTTCATCACCTAACAGAGATTCATATCTCTGGACAACTTCAACTGCTTCAGCCACAGTCTTGCACTCCTTGTCAATGCAGCGGCATTTCATCTCGTATGGAAGAATTCTGAACAGCTGATTCAGTGCAAGAATTTCTTGGGACCTAGCATCTAAGTTTGAATATGCCTTCTGGGCCAACTGTCGTAGATCACCACCCAAAGCTACAATGGATTCATCACCTTTGCGTGCCCTTGATTCGAGAAGTGACAACCATTTACTCTGAGGTTGGGAATTTCCAAAGCGTTGCTGAAGCTTCTTTATGAGCATCGAATAAGAACTCTTCTCTGTTGTAGTGAGACTGATGTAAAATGTTCTTGCAGCTCCACGGAGACAGGCAGCTAATGTAAGGACTTTTTCTTCAAGACTCCATCGACCAAGTTTTGCACAGCTTTCAAAATGTGAGATATATTCATCCCAATCTTCATCCCCACCGAAATGGTCGGGTTTCATATAAAATCGTCCCGGCACTGGACCAGGATATCCACCATTCATTGCCATCTGCCTTTCTGAATGTGGCCCATCCCGTCCTCTGCACCTTCTATATGTATCATCATCTTCCACATCATGAAAACAATCTCTCTCATCTGGAGTCGACTCATCGTGCTCAACTGCATCAATGAAATCATCACTTGGTTGGCTGTCTTGAATGACATCACCTTGTCCAGACTCATTCAGCTCTTGTTCTTGTGCACCTCTAAAGCTGACCTCAGGGTCAGGGGAAGAAGCCATTTTTCTTTATCAAGTAAAGATCATAATACAACACTGATCCAAAATTTCAGATATAACAAATTCAAATTGCCACAGCGCAACAAATGGAAACAGATTCAAACATATTCACAAAAACAGTTCCACCACAAATTGAAGCTAGGTTGGGTTCGAATCACTGGATGCTGCTAAAAATAGAGCATCCCACTTCTGACACCAATTTGTAAGCGACCTCTACATCCTGTCTGCTAGGGAGAGTTAATTGAAGAAGTTCCACTCAAGAGGAAAGTCAACAAAATTGTTTAATGAAAGTAACACAAGGAAAAAGATGGAAATATGTCATCAGTATACAATATTCATTTGGTGTTCAAACATACATATATGACTCCAGCAATGAAACACTCTTTGCTTGCACTCTTGAATAACAAGAAATAGAGATTCGAAGTGAATTTTCAGTGGCTTGTGACAAAATCATTTCAATAAAATGTTTCAAAACAAAATAGTCTCTTCAGTGTTTGAGAAGGTAAACATAATGGTTGAAAATCATACAATTACCCTAACAGACAAAAGTGGAAGATTTGCTTTGTATTCGTTTTAACCCAGGTTACCAATGTGGTGGGAGATAACTGCAAGATAATTTGGAAGACGAATTTACTTATTCGAGTATTTCCTGATAGTTAGAAGCTACTTAATTACCAGAATGTCTGCATCTACACAGTTAAAAATGCTGACATTCAAATTATCCCAATACTGCTTCTTTAGCTTTTGACATAAATAAAATATAAATGTCCAAAACAATTATAAGTATTATTATTACATTGCCAATTTCCATTATTATTATTATTATTAGGAATTCCTATTAATTTACTTGAATATTGTTGGAAGTTTCATTACCTAAAAAGGGTGTTGAAAATAATGATTAAATTTTGCTTGCAGTTTTGAACTTGACCGCGCTCAGCAGTTATCTGACGAGTACTGTCAGTCACTCCTATATATAACCTTCGGTTTTTAATCACGTGACAGTACTGGACCAACCAGATTTGGCAGACTGCATCTGCCAACAAATCAGATGCGGCAAACTGGCAAACCTCTGTCTGCCGCAATTCTTACGCCAGCGACTGTACATGAATAAGGTTCAGCATATTTCAGCATATAAAACATTTGTACATGCAATTTCTTACTCTGTACACACACTCTGACACTCAAACCCTTGTATTAACAAGACTATAGAGTATTCAGTAGCAAAACAACAGTTCTATAGTAGATAAATTATGGCAAACCAATGACAGTATAACGGCACTAAACAAAATATGTTTGCTAGCGAAGTTGCAACTAGGCAGAAAATAGTGCTGTTCTATAATTGTAGTACTCGATGAATCTAGCAGCTTTTATACAGAGTCTGCATGTTTCACATATTATTGATGGCAATAAGTTCACTGGGACTCCATTTGAAATTAAATGTATATGAATCACATACCTGTAATATTTAAACATCGATGTCATGGGTCACAGATCACAAACAGAATGGCGTCCATAAGAACTTGACACGATCCATAAAAGTTCGTTCACCGCGAAACACAAGTAACCTGAAACTCCATATTTAATCTATGTGTCACGATGGTTCTATGAAATGACCACAGAATGGAGAAAAGCACATTTGGGATTAAATAAGGTAATACAGGCATGCAATTTGCACATGAAACGGTGTTGAATGTAAAATTTTGAACCTTGACAAGCAAAGGTGATATAATGACCGATATAGTCATAGCTAAAGCTCTTTGACAGAGATTTCTTACAGGCATAATACATATAGGATTAGCCAACTTGTAATTCAGTATAATTTGACTCCATGGACCACAGGAAGTTTGAGAATATGGCTATGAAGGTGTGCATTATCGAAATTAGGGAGAAGCTATTCGGTAAAACTCGGTAATCGGAAAGCATCTAACTCGCCACTACCACATGATCTCCTACTGCCCAAGGTCCGAGAAGCCAAACATTTAACACAATTATCACAAAGCAAATAACATCTCTGGTCACATATAAATAGAGACTCCACATGCTGTAATATATGTAATATCCACCCCCACCCCATTATGGTGCACTGCTAGTTAGCCCTGAGTCTATTACAATATAATAACCCCAACTACTTCATCTTAAAAGTCTCCGTATAAACAATTCACTCTGAAAATAAGGTGACCATAATCATCAAAATCCAAGCACGGTCACAATTCCAAGCTAGACGTAGAGATCCTTTATGTTGGTTTATCTTGAAATGCTCTTTTAGACAGATATAAGAGAGCTTTTAGAAACCCATAGAAATGCTTCCTATGGTTACTGGCTGCAGACAATTTTATGGAGTGGAAAATTAAGAGAAGGCAGTCTCATTGAGATTTAGTGTACATGACTCATAAAAGCCCCAAGGTGAAGTCTCTAAACAACATTTGGCAAACATAGAGCATATCCGGAAATACATAGAAAAGATCCGAAAGAGCTGTGACAGTGTAAGTCAACAGAAACATATTGTAACTTATTTTACTAGTATTTCAACTGATGATCATTTTCAGAATTGATGGACAAGTGAAACTGCTTTTGGTTCTCATGCTCTTCTGGGCTACTAAAATTTTAATTATATATATATATATATATATATATATATATATATATATATATATATATATATATATATATATATTGATAAAGGCGCAAATTCAAAACGGTTTCCCAACGTTTCGAGCTTAACAAGCTCTTCGTCAGGGGAATAAACAGCTTACAAACACAAAACAAACACTAAACACAAAATCTAAGACAAATTCTGGACTCCTACATGTTAGAATCACAAGGGGGAATTTACAACAAGAGATATCAAAATAAAATGTTGTGTAACACTAATAAACGAGCGGGTTATTATGTCTATCACATAGACAACCAACATGTTTTGACCTAATTCTAGGTTGTGAACAAAGGACGGAAACACAGCGTGACGAAAAATCAGCGCCATCTACAAGATTTGCTAAAGAAATTATATTCCGGTAGATTTATGAGGTTCTAAAGAAAAAATGTCAAGCGAACTGTGTAGCGGGATCATGAATAATAATAATAATAATAATAATAATAATGACAATATAATGTTACAAATAATAAATGTGAATACTTAGGTAAATATTATCGCAAAAATTGCGTACGGGTGAAAAACTGATGACGCTGTAATTTTGATAAGGCTGCAACGCAAAGGTTAGATTTTTTCATTTAGACCGAACTCTCCGTGAGTTTTCAATTGTAGTATCCAGTATCGTTCCTTGCGTGTGTGTTCTATGTCGGTCCACCCCAGGTTTGATTCAATCGGTAACATCTCGAGGGACTCGAGTGAATGTGGCTTTTGTGGTTATTCATTCGCTTCTGAAATCAACGGTTTCGCCAACATATTGAGTGGCACAGATCTTGCATGTCAAAATATAGATTGCATTCTTGGCTCGACATCCTAACTTCTGATTGATCGTGCAGCTAACTCCTGTTCTCGAACTTCTGAAAGATTCAGTCTCGGGCATCTGTTTGCAAATTAGGCAACACTTGTCTTTGCAGCGGTATGCGACTGAATCTGTGGTCTTGTTTGAAGTTACCTTAGCACGTACCAGATGGTCCTTGAGATTTTTAGGTCTAAGGTACGGAACCATAGGAAAGTCTTGAAATATGACGTTCAGACGTTCGGACGATTCAATATGGTGTGGAAAGTTACCACGAAGGGGACACGCTTGTTGGGTTTCTTCTTTTATATTTCAGAAGGGCTCCTCTATCGAGGAGACTAATTTTGTTAATAGCCTCCTCAATGCAGCTCTTTCTGATTCCTCTCCTTCTAAGGTGCCCCTTGAGCTCTCCTAGTCTCTTTTCAAAGGTATCAGGATTAGAGCATATGCGTTTGGGACGAACTCACATGCCTTAATGGAGAGTTTTATTACGTGTTAGGGTGCCAGCTGGTCGGGTGTAGATACTGGTGAGAGTCAGTAGGTTTAGTTTCTATGTTCCCCTCCAGGAAGGTTGACTTAGTATCCAAAAAGATACTGGACCTGTTTGGTGACTCCGACGTAAATTTAATCACAGGATGGAAGTTATTGGCGAATTCAATTGTCGCACGTTTGATCCATTTCGATTCTATGTCATCAATGAATCTACAGCAACTTAGAGTCTACTGAATGTCTCGTTGAGAAGCTTTTGCTAGAGCCTTCCTATGAAAATATTGGCATACGAAGGTGCCATCTTCGTACCCATTGCAGTCCCATTAATTTGTATCAAGTGTTGGTTGTTGAATACAAAATTGTTAAACTTGAGAACATGTGTTAAAAGTTTGACCAAATAGAACGTTGGAGGGGAAGAATCAGGTCAACTATCCCATGCTTTCTTGCAGGCTGTGATACCTTGTTCATGTGGGATGTTGGTGTACAAGGAACATACATCCATGGTGACGAGGGGAGTGTTATTTGGAAGTTTATTTTTTGGTGTTTTGTTGAAATAGTCCGTGGTATCTTGGATATATAAAGGCAGTTTTTCTACGAAAGGCCGAAGGTGAAAATTAACGAATTAAGACATTTTTCAGTGGGATGGTTGTTTCCGGAACTGATTGGACTCCCCGAGTTCCCTTTTTTGTGTATTTTAGGGAGTAAATAAAATCTTCCTGGTATGGGATCAACTTGTAGGAGTTAAGTTAGTATTTTATCATCAAAGTGTCCTGCGTTATGCATGTCTTTTAATGTTGGGTCATGACTGAGTTTTCTTAATAAAATCTCAAGTCTCTCGTCCGAAAGTTGCCTGTTCGCCTCAGCGATGTAGTCAGAATCATAAGGACAGGTTTGACTATATATATATATATATATATATATATATATATATATATATATATATATATATATATATATATATATATATATATTGAATATATATGTTTCTTCCCATGTCGAAGAACTTATTCGGTTCGAAACGTTACAAAACTTTTTTATTTGCACCGTTATATATATTTATATATATATATATATATATATATATATATATACATATATATATATATATATACATATATATATATATACATATATATATATATATATATATATAGAGAGAGAGAGAGAGACAGAGACAGAGACAGAGACAGAGACAGAGAGAGAGAGAGTGTAGATCCTAAATAGCTGTGGTAGTGTAAATCAACAGAAATATATTGTAACTTATTTTAGTCGTATTTTCAACTGATTATTAATTTCAAAATTGATGGACACGTGAAACTGCTTTGGTTATCATGGTCCACCAACATTTGAATTACACACACACGCACATATATATATATATATATATATATATATATATATATATATATATATATATATATATATATATATAGAGAGAGAGAGAGAGAGAGAGAGAGAGAGAGAGAGAGAGAGAGAGAGAGAGAGATTTGTGGGCTTAATATAATATAATATATTACAGATTCACAAAGGCGTAGACGAAATACCTCATTTGATGAGTATTCCAGATCTTCAAGAACGACCATGCAACTTAAGATTGTATAGGTCAATTTGTAGACACATGTAAACTCTGGCTTGTAAAATGGATGTTATTGGTAGATATATTCTTCGTTCCAATAGGCTGAAATTGTCAATATGAATGGCAATAGTTTCACTCACAATCTGTAGCAAACAAGCAAACAACTTGTATTTGACTCATGGAATAAGAAGCATATAGTTAATAAGAGGTATGTTATATATATATATATATATATATATATATATATATATATATATATATATATATATATATATATATATGTGTGTGTGTGTGTGTGTGTGTGTGTATGTGTGTGTTTGTGTGTGTGTGTGTGTGTAAAAACATATAGAGCACATAATTATGTTTGGAGAAGGAGAGAGCATGGCAGCAAGTGAACGTAATCTGTTGATCTGCATTGGAATGCATTTGAGATATATTTTGTTAATTTCCTCAATGTGACCCTTAAATGATAGGTCTGTAAAAAGACACTACTGCTAGTTGAACTTTAATACTGTTCCTTAACTTCGACAACTTGAAAAAAGAAAAACATACGCCGATGACGACTTCGACAGAATGTCATTATTGAAGAATGTGCTTGTGCCTTATTATTATCTGTTAAACCAAGGAAGTACAAGACAATTAATGCATTCGATATTGATCTCAACATATCTAACAGGGGGTGCTAGTGCGTGCGTGCGTTTAATTAATGACCGTTACAGAGGAGTTCTTGCAAGCAGTTTATTCTTACACATACAAAACTGAAAATATTAATGAAGTTATCATTCATTACAAATAATATTTACATCATCATCATCATCCGTACTAAACTAAGCCACAGTATCTCAAGTTTCAGCTTCGGTATTGTCTCACAATCAATAAATGTAAATTGCATATGGTAACGTCAAGTTGACCTGTGGGTGGGGTACAGAGTTGGCTAATATGAGGGGTGGGGTACAGGGATGGGGGCAGGGGTAAAGGGTGGGTACAAGTTAGGAGGAAAATTAAGTGGTTATCAAGGTTTGGGAATTTTTGTTTTATCTCTAAGGAGGTGGGGTCCTACGTTACATACTGTATCATTAATGTTTGACGCTGTCAACTAAATTAATACCCTAACTAACGAGTTCAAAACAACAACTAACAAGACCAGAATTATTCACATTCATGATCAAATTTTCAAACCCCAGAGAATATTTTAACATTTTTCTCAATGATCTTCAAAGCATTGTTGTTTTATTTCAATATAAACAATATGAATTGTTCCCGTCGATATCAAAATTAATTATACTTACATATCTTCATTCAGCTCTCAAAATTGTACAAAATAAACACAATACTTGACCATTACTGGGCGCCCCGAGTTGCCAAATGGTCTAAGGCGCTCGCCTTTTCAGATCAGTGACATTTCACCTCTGTCTGCGTGTGATCGAGTCTCAGCTCGGCCAACGTGGGTATGTGAGAAAGCTTACCAGTAGCTTCTCACAGGTGTAGAATCTACAATGTCAACGTCATGATAGATTGTATTTGTTCGTGTAGGAACATCAGGAAACAAGTACTCGTACTCCTGTAATAGCTGTCTTAGTTCACTCCTCTCCTTTATTTCCCGCTCCTCTTTCTCCTCTCTCTCTCTCTCTCTGCCTCTCCTCTTTTTCTCTCTCTCTCTCTGCATCTGCATTTCTATTTCCTTTTCCTCTTTCTGAAGCTGAAGCTTTCTTAATTCTAATTCCATCTGGGTTTTTTTTTTTAGCTGTAATTCCCTTAATTTCCTATCAAAACCAGATACCGACTATAAATAAATTATCCCAAGGCACTATTATCTAAAATTTCCTTTCCCACCAAATATGGAATTAAAATGTTCTTTATCGCTTCTTTTTCAAAGACACTTTCGCTTTAGAAAGATCATAATGTCTGGCAAGTTCAAGCAATTCGTTCTTTTTCATAGACTTTAACCCTACCTGGGTAGGACTTGAAACAAAGTTCTCAACCTAAGATGATATTGTGAATGCTTGTTGGTTTCATTAAAGATTTCTCAAATGGATGACATAAAAATCTTTACCAGGGACGATGAAAATTCCAAAACAGTCAATTTAAATTGTAATTTAAAGAAATTCTGACGAGCCCCCAATTTCTGTTACGATTCTAGGTCTCAAAAATATGTCACAGAAAGAAAGTGAAACCAACAATGTAAGTAAAATCAACAAGCAATTTATTTCCAGACAATTAAAGTGAAAATTCAAAAGACACTTACAATTTGTGAGTTAAATTCCAAATAATCTTAAACGTCCTAATCACAGGTCCAAACTAATAGAATGTTCCGAATGAATTCCAATAGCTTTGAATGTCTTGATGCACCACAAAGATGTAATCCAGAATGTATTTGAATGAGTTCACATAAATCCCAAAATCATGTATTAATTCAAAAGTGAGTGAGCACTTTAGTATTTCCAATGAATATTGTAAATAAATAATTCCTCTTAAATTACATCTGATTTCAACAACACAACTAAAATAGATTCCTTACAGACTGATCTTTTAGAACCGAAATTCTAGAACGGAAATGAATGTGTTTACCAAAATCTGTATATAAATACATATGCCTACATGACCTATATCAAATCAGAATATGAGTAAATCTAATGGAACAATACTGGCCTAACCGACACATGTCGCAACTTACGAGCATCGACAAAAGTTAAGAATGTATTTTCAAATAACCATACAACTTACAGTTATGGACAAAAGTTAAGCATATAAACATCATACATAACAGAATGCATTAATGATGATATGTACAGTAGTTATGTGTTTAATATATGAACATGGCAGATCATCCAGCGATACTATTATGTATTATTTGCATTTAAATTCATACATAATATCGTGTTGGTAGATTCTGTCTTTATCAATTACGGTCAAATGCATCATTGGCTTAGATGTATTCAACATGGCGGATAGTGCAACATGCACGTGAGTTCAGTGCATGCAGTTTGGGTTCTGTCGATGCTAGTGCATGTGTGTTTGTTGTTTTCGCTGTCGAGAATTTCACAAACAAGATCTTATTCATTTAGAAAGACTGTTTAGTCAGGAGTTTTTACTTTTGCTATGGAATTTAACGTCCCAGCTAAGAATACCTATTCCGAACTTGAACGTATTGATATGGGACATGATGGCGATGATGACAGAGATTTTCAAGATGTCACAAACAAATGAAATGGGAAAGTATCGGTGACAGTGTTGCAGAGGTGAGACGCTATGAGCATGAATCATCACTAAACAAATTTTCCATCATACTTGAGGACCTACAGTTGACAAAATCTGGACAACGAGTCACAAATGAAAGTATATCATAATTCAAAACCGCAATGCTTCACACGCGTAAAACGTTCACCAGGTTATTGAAGTTACAAACAAAAATGCTGATGTGTGTAAATTTCAGGCATTAACATTGAATCAAGAAGTCGGCGTAATTACCTCTCGTTTTGGGGTATTGAGGAACAATAAAAAGAAAATTGTTTTGAACGTATTCAAAACTTTCTTAAAGACAAATTGTAGCGCGATGCATGTATCATTTATTTGGTCCGTAAACATAGGCTGGGGGGGGGGGGGGGCGCAATCGGGTTCGTCACTCAGGGGCTGTGGGTAATAAATGTCCCATCATGTTGGATTTTAGGGACTATGATCATGTAAAATATATCATGGAACATTCCCGATCGTTGATTGGCAGTGTTTATTCTACTTGCAGAGACTACCCACGTAAAATTGTTGAGCCATGTGAGAGTCTTTGGCCGCTTTTTAAGCAGGTTAGACAGAGAAAATGGCCAAAGTTTGTATACTCAGTACCACACTATGCTAGTAGTTAACGGAATTGTCTTAAAAGATACATTTTATGACTACAACGATATTATGAAATATTTGTTCTCGTGATGTTGCATTTGCTCATGTTAAACCAACCGAGAGTACGTGTCCAAATGTCTCGTCACAATACCAACAACAAAACACCGACCGAGTCACAAATAAGAAAAGAACATTAGTCTGCAAGTACCGGCCTAGACCATTTACATTACGGGTGTTAAGGTTGATTCAAACTTCATAAGTTCCTGTGTTTTTTCAAAACCGATCACCTCTTAATAGGCATTATGGGACTGCGGACTACATGCAAGATTTACTTAACTCCGAAATTGAAGACCCTGACAACATGCAAATCTACCCACCTCCGAGACTAAAGATTTGACAACAGTGCTCCAAAAATCATAGTCAATTTTACGTCTTGCAAAAACACATGTTGAACACCTTTTGTTTTGACTAAAACTTTTACTTAGTTTAAATAACAATCAAGACATATATTAGACTGACCTTAACAAGTCATGAAAATAAACAAAGTAATGGGGCCAAGTGCTTGGATCTATTTCGTTACTCTTAACACACAGACGTGTCCTTAGAGATGGTAGGCGTGGGGATAATATCCAAAATTGGATAGTTAATGGCCAGATAGTAGAGTTGCTTACTTGGTGCAGAGTGAAGGTTGATTGTGCTACATATGTGACAAGTGAATCACATGACTGGGTTAGGAATACACAAACACAAATAGCGGTCCTAGGTGAAGATCAAGTTGTTTCACTAACGCAATCAGTGTCAGATTTTGTTCATTGCACATCAAATAGTAAATCTGAGAATAATATTATTCCCAGATTCAGTGCTGGTAAAATCCTTAATGTTCAGGTAGATAAATCTGATCATAACGAAGACACAGTTACAAAATCTATCCCATTGCCCTCGTTATCGACTTCTTTTAATTCAGCTCCAACTGTTGTTTTACAAAAGAGTGGTAAATCAAATTCTGGTATTCATCGATGCACCAACGTTTGAGCTAATCCTTTCCTGCAGACGCAAGAGTGCAACGCATCGTTGTTTGATATTCCCACTAGTTATACATGTAAACCTCACAATGAAAGCAACATTCCGTCACTCCAGCCTTTTGCATGATATACATACTACCTACGTCAGGATAGAAATTAATAGTCCGATCTACTGCATCTGCGAATAGTCAGATTCGGGCCTCTGCCCAAGACGATTATTTGCAACAATATAGTAGGACCCATTCTACAACAGCAAATATCAGTACACATGGGTACGTGTGGGAATCTCGGTCAGTCCGTAGTAGGCGTGATTTCAAATCACCCTTATCGCGTAGCAGTAGTCAGAGGTCATCTCATTTTGATATCGACAGGCTGTATGAAGAAGACAGTGGTCAAAATCACGAGTCTGACTCTAATGGTCACTAGTCTGACACAGAAAACATCCAGGGTTAGAACAATCGAGAAAAAACTGCATTTTTCATTACTGAAAATTCATGGGTTGTCCACGAAAAGTGTAAATAAATTTAAAAGCAAAGAACTGCCCTAAATTATTGGACAATGTATTCTCAGACTTGTATATAGCAAACATGTAGAATTTTGTATTCCGTAGTAGATAAGAAAAGAAAAACAACCGGAGAGATTCTGGAGGTATTGCTATATTTATTAGAAATAATCTTGCAGCGAATAGTTTAGTCATTGAAGATGAAGATGATATTATATGTGTCAAACTGAGCGGCGTGAAGTTCGGTGTAGATGATGATTTATGTGTATGTTTGTGCAATGTATTACCAGATGGAACAAGTCGACAAACTATGATAGAAACTAATATTTTCGAAAGGCGTTTATATTCACTACTAAATATAGAACATATGTATAGCAGTAAAAGTAACGTAATTATATGCGGTAATTTTAACAGCAGAACATCTATTTATGACGATTGTGTTTCCAATGCCACGTGCCGTCATGTACCTGTGCTACGATATGATTATTTAGTAAATAGTTATATACCACGGCGCGTTCACCGGACACTATTAAGCCAGATTCCAATGGACTTCTGCTGCTTGAGTTTTGGAAGCAAACTGGCTTACGCATCATGAATGGAAATGGTAGTGTTGGTAATGATGGTAAAGTTGGTATGTTTATTCTGGTGTCTGTAGTGTAATTGACTATGTAATTGCATCATTCTGTATCTTTGATTTGGATACGTCTTTTGACATAGACGACCCTAAGATCCAAGGATATAATAATATCTCTTGAAAGTAGTTGGTAGAATTATTTAACCCCATCTCTGAAATCGGTGCTATGTACAATATGTGTATTGTAAAGCTGGAATTTCATCATGAATGAATGTTTGGACACAAGTACAGTCGTCAACCATTTAAAATCTGGAGGAGTATATTATATTTTATATTTTCGATTGACGTAGGAAATGGTAGCAAAAGCCAATAATTCAAGCAGAAAGTCTTTGACTAAAGGCTACGGGAGGAACAATCTCCAAAATAAATGTTAAACTTACATTTCACGATCTTGGGATGGATCATACGAGTGGAAAGCCCTTCACAAATATCACCAGACAGCTTTGAAAAACGCGAGGATAGAATGATATTTGATATCTTCGAGGAAGGAATGTATCTCTACATGTATGCATATTTCCTATAGTTAAACGAATTGAAAGGTTGGGAAAGGTCATACGAATATATGAAGACTATGAAGAGGCTATGCAATAACTCACAAATCAAGCAAAATGTTTCCAGGTGTTTATTGCTGGCTATGCAATAACTCACAAATCAATCAAAACGTTTCCAGATGTATATGTCATTTCATTCTCCTTGAACATTTCAGTCCGGCACTAATGTGAAAAATAGTCTTTATTCGAATGAACAAACCTCTATGATGGATTCCTACACTTTCCGAAATTACAACTAGAGCTCCTTTGAAGACTTTTGCATCTTCTACACAAGAAAGAATAGGATTATGAAGGAGAAATACCTCCCTGTAGGCTCAGGAAAAATATTTTTGAGGTTACTGGAAAATTCCTGCGTTGTCAATGTCGTAACCTCTGTCAAAGAGACCTGAGCTGGAAATCTCGACTAATAGTGTTCACGAATAATATTTTTCACACGCATAAAATGTCTAGCTAAGTGGTATAACCAAATTTCATTTCTTTACACCACATTACATTTCTAAATTAGAAAAATAATACTTGGAGTGTTGTAAGATTATTAATTGGTTCCAGGCTCCAATTACAACGCCTATAAATAATAGCAAATACATAGTGCGAAGCTATTTAAATTGGGAGCATGTGACCATTAGTTAATTATGGTATTAAGTAAATATACATAAAAAATATAAAATCACTCTTCATCAGCTGGATCTAGTTTATATAAATTATGGAGTACATGATGTATTTTATGGATATAGCAGAGGAAAGAGTAAATAAACCTCTTTAGACGAAACTGGATTCGGATTCGTAGGGGTCAATAACCTTGTCTGGTATATTGAAGCGTAATAACCTTGTCTTTTGCAATACAATAATTGTTAAAAATCATGATGAGATACAATTCCTTTCATCTATATCTCTTGTAGCATACATCACGTGCCATACATTTGAACGTCTCCAGATACAATCCCACATCTTCTTATTTCCTTTAGGACACATTCCCTTTTACACCGTGATTACCGCTTGATCAAGCAACCACAAGCGGCATCTCCTGTCCAGTGTGCCACACACAGTACAGAACACAAATTGGCCTGATCAGCCACTCACGTACTGACAGAAACGAAACCAGTTAGTGATGTCATGGTCATCTTCGAACTCTAAGGACGAACAACAACAACACAAAAAAAACAACCACTTTGGTAGACTTTGTTTTATGCAACAATATTCATTCAGCATAAAATTTATGAAAGATCAACAAGATCATATAGTAATTGTCTTAAAAGATTAATTTTCGTATCCAAAAGTTGATGAACCGTGATCAAAGATTTCTGACATAAAGTATAGACTTTTACATTCTATGAAAAACAATAACAGACGTATTGAAAGAAACACTAAAATGACTTTTACAGTTTTTATACAACCTCACTAAAGGTTGGTTAGCAATATTTGCATTTCCATATATATATATATATATAATTTCAAAAAATGTTTTCGACATTTCAACAAAGATGTTTGTGGATTTTAGGTGCAGTTTGCGTATGTCTGTATACATTGATACAAACTTGGCAATAAGTATGCTTGAAAAAGAAGTGTCATATATAATTTGTACGGGTTCCCATCATTTCTATGCCACAGTTCTCATACTACTAATGTCTGGCATTGTGTGATAAGTTTTGTTTGTCAATGTTGTGGCAACATTCAAATCACGTGGGGTGCAAAACTCTGCCTTTTCTATCCGCACAAAATAGTACAAGAGTCAAAATAAATGCGTGAAATGAAATTCTACATTAAACTTCGAAAATACAAAAACTGCCGACTGATAGAGTTGGTAAAATAAACAAGGCAATATCTTGATAAAAGTGAATAATTTGAAGGAGAAGATAAGGTAAAAATAATAAGGTTAGGAGTTCAGTTTTGTTTATTTTGTACCGTAAGAACAAGTACAATACAAATAGATCTAAATTTCCTAAAGTTGCATATTTTGTTTTTACCTTGCAGTAAATGGCAATGAAGAAATCTTGCACATGTATCGTCGTCTTGATGCTTTACCATTTTTACACTTTACATTCTGTAGACGTAGAACTAGATATCAGCTCTCTCACTGACCTTTTAGTTTTATTAAATAAATCAGAGATATTAGGATGTATGGTGAAATTTCATTACACTTTCAAATCCGTAAGAATTTAGTGGCAAATAGCTATAAATATGGACTTGAAAATTGTGTCTGTTTTCCATGCAATAAGTATATCTAACAACTCAATTATTCAAGACCTAACCTCACAATATTTGTTTTCTGGTAACGTGATACAGGTAAGTGCTCCAGAAAAGTTTTTCAAAAGGATCCACTGAACATACAGAAATTCAAAACTGAATATTTACATCGCATGCCATTGTAGCTTGCCGCATCGCGTGACTATTTGACATCAAATATATCTGGCCAACTTCAGAGATTATCAAACACTATTTGGAAATTGATAATGTAGTTACAAATAAAACACTACTTTTTCGCTTATTTACTTATTCTTCCGCAAATTTCAAACCCTGGCCTATCCACTGTAAGTTTTGTAACTAAAATACTTAGAAACTGTAAGTTCAACATTTCTAGGGATGAAAAATCCATTACTTTTATTGAGCAATTGAAGCAAAAGTATATTTAAGTCTGAATAGTCCATTTTCATTTAAGCTCTTAACTTGTACAGTAATTAATGTATTTTACAGTAATTGTAATTTTACACGTTTTCCGTTAGAGGAGTAGTTGACGATTATTAAATGAAGCATATGAAGATAAATCACTTTCACTTTAGCTTGTAAGTTCAAAAATCAGGTGTTCCTGAATTCCATCATTTCAGAATGGTATCGCTGATTCAATCCATCTCTCTGAACATTTCAATCCGACACTAATGCAAAAAATAGTTTTTATGGTAAAGAATACACCTCTTTGATGGCTTCCTAAACTTGTCTGAACTAACAACTACCTTTGTATCTTACCATTTCATCTCAAGAAAGAATAAGAATATGAAGGAAAAATGCCTACTTTTTAGCATGGAGAAATGTTTTTGAGCTCGTTGGAATATTCAAGCCCTTTCTATGTCTCAGTGGATGTCAAAGCCAAATGTTTAAATGAATAGTGCTTTTTACACGCATAAAATGTCTGGTTAGGTACTTTAACCAAATATAGTTTTCTTTACAGTACATTACATTTTGGAATTGGAAATATAATGCTTGGATTGTACGATTATTACTTACTTCCAGGCTCCAGTCTTGACGCCAATAAATACTAGCAAATATATAGCTCTGAGTTATTTAATTTGAGCGCATGCAACTTCTAGTCAATTGTGCTATTAAGCAAATACACACGAAATATAATTAAACCAGTCTTCATCAGCTGGTTCGAGTTTATATAAATTACGCGGAATGCACACGTGGGAAAGTCTTACCTTTTATGGTCATAACAGGGTAAACAAATATAAACATCTTTCGATGGAATCATATACGTGGAGATGAATAACCTTGTGTTGCACACTGAACTGTAGTTCCTTGTGTGATGAATCAATTGTCAGAAAGTACGGTCAGATACAGTTCCTTTCAACTATATCTCTTGCAGTATATATCACGTGCTATACATTTGAACGTCTTTATATGAAATACCACATCTTTTTATTTTGTTTAGAACACATTAACTTCAACACCGTGATTACCGCCCTCGTAGACTATTGTATGCAACAATATAAATTCAGTATAGCAATTATGAAAGACCAGCAAAGCCATATTGTAGTTTTAAAAAAAATAAGATTTGTTAAAAATGTATTCTCGTTCCTCAATGTAAATGAAGTGTGATCAAAGTTTTCTGTCATAAAGAAAATGACGTTTACACTCTATAAGAAAAAGACAAACAAATAAAAAACCAAAACAGATGTGGTACGCTGAAACAAGCACTAATTGAATTTTAAATTATTTATACAATTTCATTAAAGGTTAGTTAGCAATATTTGTATTTTTCCAATTATTAGTATTCTTTATATATATATATATATATATATATATATATATATATATATATATATATATATATATATATATATATATATATATATTGTCCAACCACCCGATCTTGTGTGTGTCCTTCAATCGTTTCTCGCGATCTAACGCGCTGTTTCGAGATAATGACGTCATCAACTGTGTCACCAGCGTTCTTCAAGAGCGACAGCATTGAATTAAATAGTAAAATCAGGCCAAATGACATTTAAACAGGTAATTTCGTGTAATTTAAAAACATCATAATGAAAATCTATATTTTCACTAACGCCTTATTTGTGTCCGTCATTTTGGCCTTGAATTTTCTATTATATGATAAAGATAGCGTCGCCGGTCACATGATGGCTTTGTTTACATATTTTGAACAGGATAACCCACTTTGGGAATTTACACAACTCGATAGCCAATGTAAATATTTGGTTTTAATCATGTGGGGCTCTTATACAACGTAAGAAAATTTACACTCGAAATGTATATTCACTACGGACGTTTTCGCTTCAGTATTATTTCATAATAAACATATATTCTACATCAAAAGACATTGAATATATTATAATAAAATGTGTATCCATTCACCAGTGTCTATTTTTAAATTTCTCTCTCCCTCTGTCTCTCTGTCTGTCTGTCTGTCTCTCAGTCTATTGAGTCATGTATTTATATGGCAAAGAACAAGCAAGCAGTAATTTAAGTGCACAAACTGCATATAGAATTAACGGACAAAAATATATCATTGTTAAGTTTTTTTATATTTTATTTAAAAAGCATGGAGACGTTATAAACTAATAATATCCATACCTTGACCTAACTGACACATTCCGGTCATATGCCACGTGACTTTTTAGTCAGTGTCACGTACCATGGAGGCCCTTCCGGAAATAAGTAAACTTACACACGCTTGGAAAAACCGTAATTCTGAACTAATGTACATGAATGACAACATTTTTGTAACGATGATTAAATGAAGTAGATATAGTTGAACATTTTCTATGGTTACTAGAATAGATTATCACAATATTATAACGAGCGCGTTAAAATTCACGTTAAGTGCACGAAAAGTGGTTGTTCGAGGATATATATATATATATATGCACAAGCACACACACACACACACACACACACACACACACACACATTGGGAAAGGATTCCTATACCGCCTAGACCATGGGCGCATCCCCAAAAGAAGATATAATATAGTCACTGATATTCGGGTGCAGCAGATACGCCCGCAAAGTGACCCATGAATTAGCTCTCATCTAATGCACATTCATTCCGGATTCCTAATCAAGGCATACATAGATTAATATTAAGTTAAGTTAAGGGTCATTTTCATCCCAACTGGGACATAAGGCTGCAACCATCTTCCGCCATCCGGGTCGGTCCTGAGCAATGGCTTGTGCTTCGCCCCAGGGAAAGTCCCATATCTTCCAGATCCGTCATCATTGTCCTTCGCCATATAGATAGGTACAAATATACACCAGCCAGAGCGGAAAATGCTATCCCTGGATCCTTCATGAGAATGCGTGATAATATAGAGTGAAATTATATTGGGAAAAAATATTATCATACAGGTTAGAGAATGTTTAATTCATTCCCCAATGAAATTCGAACCCGGGTCCGCGGGTTACGGCAACAATAGCCTTGCCTGCACGCACAAACCCTTATACCCCCTCGACCATGCGCACATCCTCAAAAAAGGATGGAACGTAGTTGCTGGTATAAGCATTCATGCGCAGCAGACACACCAGCATGACGACCCAGCAATTAACTCTCAGTAGGGAACGAATTAAAAATTCTCTAACCTGTATAATAATATTCTTTCCCAGTACATAATTTCACTGGCGTAGCTTGGCAAGATATACAAGTCAATATCTTTAAAAAGATGATAAATTTGAATGAGAAATAAAGGAAGAAATAATTATGTTAGGGGTTTAATATAGTTTGTACTGTAAGAACAAATATGATACAATTGTATGCAAATATTTTTAAGTTGCATATTTTGTTTTTGACTTGCTAGTAAATGTTGTTGAAAAAGTCTTGATACGTATCGTCGACTTTATTTTTGCACACAATGAGCGAGCCGGATATAACTAGTTCTTTGAAAAGCGTTTCCATTTTTCCACTTTACATTCTGTAGACATAGAACTAGATATCAATTCTCTCACTAACCTGTAAACCTTAATAAATAAATCATCGATATCAAGATTTATGGGGAACTTTAATTAAATTTCCCAATCCGTAAGTATTCAGTGGCAAATAGCTATAAATATGGATTAGTTATTTGTGAAAATTAAGGCTATCCCAGTATTTTATAGCAAAGAGCGATGCGAATGTATAGAGGTCCCACATTATCAGTGCTCTTTGGGTTTAGAACACTGTTGTTTGCATGCAGTTTCCTGATTTGATTCTTTTTATGTTCTTTTCTACTTAAGAAATTTGATTTTCTACTGGAAATCATTATTGTCAAATGATTTGTTTCGCTGTTTCCGTGAAAGAAGTATATTTACGACCGAAGTATTGAAGAACTAATATGACAATATTCGTTTTCTGTTGACTTAATACAGGTTAGTACTCCAGCAAATTTTCTCAAAAGGATCTTCTGTACCTACAAGAATTAAAACTAACCAGTTAAATAGCATGCCATTGTAGCATGCTGCATCAAGTCACTGTTTAATGTCAAAGATATTGATCCTACTACAGGCATTATAAAACACTATTTGGACATAGGTAATGTTGTTACAAACAAAACACGACGCTTTTGCTGTAAATGAATGTATTCATATGTGAAAATTTATGTTTCTACGCTGTTAGACTTCTCGATTTTAAAACAAATCGATTCCAAAGATTATTTCGTCAGCAAGTTTCAACCCTCTTCCTTTCCACTGCGAGTTTCTTAACCAGAATAATTATAAAGTCTAAGTTCAACTTTCATACGGACAAAAATATCCCAAAACAAACTTCATCACTTTGGCTTGAAAGTTCACAAATCACGTGCTCCTGATATCCATCATTTCAGAACGGAATCACTGAACATTTCAATCCGACAGTAATGCAAGAAATATTTTTTATGCTAAAGAACTTACATCTATGATGGCTTCCTAAAGTTATCTGAACAAACAACTAGAGTTCGTTCAAAGACTTTGGGATATTATCCTTTCGACCCAGAAAGAATAAGATTATGAAGGAGTTATGCCAACCTGTTAGCCCAGAGAAAAAGAAATGTTTTTGAGGTCGTTGGAAAATTCAAGCCCTATTCATTTCGCAGTAAAAATCAAAGCGACCTGTCCTAATAATCTTGACAAAAAGTTGAAATAAATAATATGCTTCACACGCATAAAATGTCTGTCATAATAAATTAACCAAATCCAATTTTCTTTGCAGAACATTACATTACATTTTATATAAAAACAAACAACAACAACAAAAATGTTTAGATTGTTGTACGATTATTATATTCTTTCATGCTCCCTATAAAGAATAGCAAATACGTAGGGCGAAGCTATCTAATTTGGGCGCAGACCACTAGTAGTCAATTGTGGTATTAAGCAAATACACACACAACCCCCATATAAAATCCGTCTTTATCTGCTGGATCGAGTTTCTATAAATTACGCGAAATGCACATGTAGCAGAAATTATTTCTTTTAAGATCATACAAAAATAAGATTTCTTAAAAATTAACCTTTATACCCAAACTTTCTGAAGCGTGATCAAAGTTTTCTGTCATAAAGTAGACTTTTTACATTCAGAAGAAGAAAACAAAAAACAAATAGAGGTGTTGTGTTCAAATAAATATTAAAATGACTTCTGCAATTTTGGTTACAATCTCACTAAAGGTTAGTTGGCAATATTTATATTTTCAAAGATTAGTATTCCTAATGTGTCTGTGTCTGTGTCTGTGTGTGTGTGTGTGTGTGTGTGTGTGTGTGTGTGTGTGTGTGTGTGTGTGTGTGTGTAAACTGTTTTGAACCTTTGGAAGAAAGAATTTTGCGTATTATTTTAGGTACGGTCAGTATGCACTGATGCAAACTTACCAACAAGTATGCTTAAAAACCAATGTCATAAATAATTTGCGCTGCGTCCCATCATTTTTATACCGCATTCCTCATATTACTCATCTCTGGCATTGTGTGATAATTTCTGTTTGTTTCAGTTGTAGCACCATTCAAATTACGTGCTCAGTTTTATTCCTGCCAAACAATATGTTGATGAGTCAAAAATAAATGCATGAAATGAAAATCTAAATTAAGCTTCGAAAAAGGAAAAACTGCCGACTTAAAAAGTTTGGTAAAATAAACAAGTCAATATCTTTTTTTTTTTAAAGTGATTACATTGAATGAGAAAAATCAAGAGGAACGTTACGAGTTAAGTTTAGTTTATTTGTATTATAAAATAAATACAAATTAATAAAATTGTGAGAGCTGCATATTTTGGGTTTACGTTATCAGTAAATGGCAATACAGAAGTCTTTTATACGTATCGACGATTTCATTTGTTGCACACAATGAGCGAGCAGGACATAACTAGTTCTTTACAACTTTTTTCCATTTTTCCATTTCACATTAATTCTCTCGCTGACCTGTAACCTTATTAAATAAATCAGCGATATCAAGATTTATGGTGAAATTAATTAAATTCCCCAATCCGTAAAAACTTAATAGCAAAGCTATAAATATGGACTATATATTTGTGAAAATAATGGTTATTCCAATATTCTATAGAGAAGAGCGACGTGAATGTATAGAAGTCTTACATTATCAGTGCTTTTCGAGTTTAGAATGCAGCTGTTTGCATGCAATTTCCTTTGTCTGTTCTTTTTTCTTATGTTCTTTTCTACTTTATAAATTTAACTTTCTACTAGAAATCATTTCTTGTCAAATATAAAATTCACATGGAAGGAGTATGTTTACGACTCAATTATTCAAGAACTAACCTGACAATATTTGTTTTTTTGTAATTAATGTACTGAAGGTAAATGCTGATGGAAATGATCCCAAAGAGATCCAATACACCCACAAAAATTCACAACTGATCTTTAAAATAGCATGGCACCGAAGCACTCTGAATCACGTTATTAGTTGATGTCAAAGACATCGGGCCGACTGCAGGTATTTTCAAACACTATTTAATACGATTGTTACCAGCAAAACACCACGTTTTAGTAGATGGCTAATGACAGCACGAGACCACTAGTTACATTTTAAAATAGTTGATCTGTTTTACACAACAAATAAAATAAAAATTATTCAGCTATTAATTCAAATTACTGCTCTCTCGTACTGCCATATATTGTCTTCCCACCAGTATATTCATGACAGCATGATACCAATTCCGTTCTACTGAAAATTACGAACTATTGAAACATGACTAATACTTAAATGGGGTTGATGAAATGCTGAATTTGTGGTACTGAACAACCACCAAGCGAAATGGAACGTAGAAATACTCAATACAAGCGTTGTCTAGACTGTACAATAAAAAATCATCTTGATTAGGGAGATCAAAATCGTATTTTCACATACTTGCATAGTTTGATGATTACACATTTGTTTGTATATGAGACATGACCATAAAATACACCAGCAATTTTAAAGAAAATACGCACAACATTTAAACAGGCAAATGAAGTATACATTCAGACTTTTTGTGGGTTGAAGGCAAAACTGTATTCATACAGGATTGACAAAGATGACAAAGAATTTAAAATTTGAGATGTACAAAGATTACATATTGAATCACAAGAAAAATTACCAAGTAATTAATTTGCTCAGGTCATACAATCATCAGATTGTTGCAAAGTAGCGTTCTCTATGTATGATGACAAGAGATTTTTAGTTGACAACGTAAACACATTACCTTACAGTCACATCAATACATTAAATTAAAAGCGAAAATTTGATCTCTTCAAAAGTTTCTTTCTTTTGTTCTGTTTTAAAGTATCCACAGTCTCGTACATAACTGGTGATGATATCTTTTTCAGTAAATATTATTTCCATTGCCTTCTGGAGAGTTATGTTTCCAAACATTCTGTACCTACTCTATTTACATTAGGTGGAGAGCATACTTTACATGCATACTGTGCCATCTTCATCTCTTATGTTAATGGTCAATCTGTTAATTTAGTACAGTTGTTTGTAATTATCATAAACATTGTACGAAAGAAAGTTTCCGTGAAACACATTTTTGACTGGTAAAGACTCGAGTAAACACGAATGATAGCCATTATTGGAATTTGAGGTGTTTATTTATTTGATCACCTAAAATGTGTCTATTTTAGGGTTTCGAAAACCCGCAAACATTTTCGTCAGGTAAAGTCCATGTGCTATGAAGTAGGCGATTGTGAACTACCTGAGTGTAAATGGAATAATTAGTTTTGCTATTTCTTCCATGTGCATTGTTGATAGTGAACCGATCGTAAATTGCAATAGCTTTTTTAAAAGCATGATGTACGCACCTATGAGAACAGATTAAAATACAGCGTGGTAAATAGAGTAAAAACATTTTTGGGGGGTGGGGTGGGGTGGTCTTTTGTTTCTCTGGACGTGTTCTTATTTATTACCTGTCAAAGTTAGCCAACTGGAGAACAGATTTATAACATTTCTGGTATTGCACTGCATGATACTGTCATGGTTAGAGTTTTCTTTTGTGCTTTGGCTGATTGTTAATTAATTTTTCAACACTTTTACTACTGTGTCTTGAAGACTCTGTGAAAGCAGCTTTAGCTTTTGACCAAATGAAGAAGATTCCGAAAAATAGCTACTCCACCACCTATAAAAAAATGGTGTTGTTTTAGTTAGTTTAATTTATTTCGTGTAGTGTTATTTTAGGTACTGTTCAGGATCTTGTTCCTTTTTCAGACTTTCAGGTTTGGGTTTTTTTAGATGCCTGTGCACGTTTCCCAAGTTGCATACCAAGTTCAACCCTACGTGACTCTTTTTTTTTTTGCTTTGCGAATTACTGTCTCTGATTTCTTTTGTCATTGGTATTTTCCATTTATTTGAGAAGAAAATTTGTGACATAGATCAGCTCGATTTCGAGATGAAAACAAGGGAAAATGCAAGATTACCTATAGTATACTTACGAGTAGTGAAAATATTTGAAATATTATTGTGGAAATAAAGGAGGGATTCCACGACATGTTCTATGTGTGGAGAATAGAAGTACGTAACTTAGTTTAACAGAGGTTATACTTTATTGATGAACATGCAGAAAAGAGTACACGAAAAATTGAATAGGGAAACCAAAGAGCACGATACAAAGTAATTAAAACATTGAGAGATAAAAATAGAGATTACGTCAGAGAAGACGACAAATGGTACTAAAAAAACGGACGGATGAAAACAGAGCTCTATAACGAGTGCAATAGATAAAGGTATCACAACAATGACAACCATAGATTATCACATTTGGCTAGAAATAACAATTCTAAAAATCTGAACAAAAACATCAAGTCTGTCACAACGTTGAAGATACCAGATGTGCAGGAGATGGCTACATTTTACCAAGGCCGAAGGTGTAATAGATGACGACTTTCACATTGATTCCGTCATTCCGTGTGCCTCGTTTGATCTCTGCGATCCAGAACAGAAGAGAAAATATTTTCATTTGTCAAACACGAGGCACATGGTGGCCAGCTAAAGCATTACAGATATGATAAAATGCATTCAAGCCAGAAGATCACGATAAAATAGTTGAGCCATTGAAGATAGCCAACTTTATCAATGGAGAGATCGTGGACAGTATTGACTAATCTATTTGCCCTGTACGACTTCGTTATATAATAAACAGCTACTTCAGTAGTGACAACTACTGTAACGAGTGTGGTTAAATCCACAATATATCAACAAAAAAGCAACCGGTAATCATTTGATACATAAATATCAAATTGTGCCGTTTGAATGGTTGATTCAAAACAGCTACATCATACACTGAGTCACCACGTGCTATTTTCAATCCAACTTTTTTCCCATAAATTCTATCTCTGTTTTTGATGTATCGCTTAATATTGACCTGATAAAGTTGATGAGATCTACAATTTGCGCTATAAATGTAGCTGAATACAATTTAGTATATTTATCCACATATTCTTTTACTTTATTTGTTCTGCTGTAAACGCATCTATTCATGTGTGAAATTTGCTGTTTTTGCGTTGTTAGACTTCTCAATTAAACAAAAATACGTGTTCAAATCCACTCCTTTCCACTACGAATTTGTTAACCAGAATAATTAGAAACTCGAAGTTTAACCATGCTATAAAATACTTGGTGTCAAACACAAATATTATAACACAGTCCCAAGCAGGCTATAAAAATGTCGTATGTACGATGGATCTAATAACATATTTATAAACACATAGATGTACTTGTGGTTTCTAAAATAAAATAAAAAGCATGAAAGTATGACATACAAGCAAAGTTAATTAGGCTCCAGGAGAACCATATATCAAACCTTGATGCTGTAACTTAGAGATTCAGTTCCATATTTAGTATGCAATGAACTAAATCTCCCTGATATTTGTTGAGATCAAGTTACAAACTTGTATATGTTATATGTAAACTAGTAATGCACAGGTATGACTCCTATTGTATACCGTATATACCCACATATAAATCAGATCCAACTGGAAACAACATAGACACAGATCAGCCGTGGCACAATGCGCCAGTAGATCTGGTTCTATGATGTTTGCTAGGACCAATCAGCAAAATAAACAACATAGACCCTGATCTGCCGGCGCATTATGCGACGATAGATAAGGGTGTATGTTGTTCGCAGTTGGATCTGACTTATACTGGAGTATTTACAGTAATATTTAGCGCACGAATTTGTTTTCAACGTGTTACAACTCTATGCCCTAAAAATATGTAACAGAAAGAAAGTGAAACGAACAAAATCAAGTAAAATCAACAAGCAATTATTTCTAGACAATTTAAGTGAAAATTCAGTACTATGAATTAAAGTCCACATAATCCAATAATCCTAAGTGAACTAATCGCAAGTCCAAAATATAGAATGTTCCGAATGAATTTCAGTAGCCTTGAAGGTATTGATATGCCAGTAGTCTTGAATGCCATGATGTACCACAATGATGTAATCCAGAAAGCCGTTGAATGTTGGGGTTCAAAACATTCATCGCATCATTCAACAGTTCATAATAAAGAAAGTTTCTCACTACCCCCCAAAACAGTTTTCAAACCTATTTTCTTGTAGACCTCAAAAAAAAAAGGTTCAGCTGTGAACTGTATCAACTGCAAGATTGTCTATTAAATATTTTGTTAATAAGATTTCAATCAAACTTTAGTGAATGAAATTCACACGTGTTAAAAATGTTGTCAGTTATACCTTTTGACTTTTTCGCTTCTTTTCACCTTTTGAAATGTTATGATGTTGATGTCATGTTTGCATAAGGTAGATTCACATAGATCCATCTCCACAACATACCTGGATAGAATTTTTCACTTTGTTTTACATCCAATGTCTTAAATTAAATTGTCAAAGAATCGGGATACGATCATTAAAGTCGCTTTCTTTTCATAAAAATATGCGGTTAGTGACTCTGTACGGCCCTACTCTGCATCATCCTATATGAAAGATGTTTTGTGCATAGCCATCAGATACCTTCCCCCCCCCCCAAAAAAAAATAAAAAATAAAAAAATAAAAAAATAAAAAAAATGTTGATTCACCGAAGTCTCATGAGTTCTCAACAATTTTTTCTTGATAGTAATCGGTCAAAATACTAAAACCTGCACACTTGGCAGATCTCTTAGAAGTAAAGCGATTGAGGAAGAAACTGAACTCATAAATTTAAGTTGAAAAATATGATGTCAGAGTAAGAACTATTAGACGGTTTAAAGTGTGCACTACACACTCGCTACTCTTTTTCCATAACCACCTATTAAAAATATATTCAGTGAATGGATTGTTACATTTTCACCAGATGAATATGCACAAATCTCAAGGAATTTACTTTGTATTCTTTTCGCTTGCAATCCTCAAAGGCCCGATAATCATGCCAGGTTTATAGATTTTTAAATTGCTTCAGTTTATTAAGCAACACATCTTAATAGATTATAATGGTCATTAGAAAGAATAGATAAAATAAAAAGAATAGGAAATAATTACTAGTGTGATATTAATGCATAATAGGAAATAATAATGATAATTATGCATAATATCAAGTGAATTAAGCAGTCATTTTGTAGCTAAAAAGGCCAAATATAGTTCGTTTTGCTTCAGACGATATAGAATACTGCGATATATAGGATATTTTGATGCACGCCCAGTCTCCTTATGATGCAACAATGTAATTTTAACATTCCCTTGGGCATCGTTTAATACTACGGTTATTGTTTATTTATTATTTAATACTTTTATCGAAGGATCGGCCTAAAGGAATTACAAGCTAATCAATAGACTTTTCTTTTCTCTGTGTATCTTCATTCATCCGTATGTAAATCATCAGGCAAGATTAATGACGCCCACAACCACCACCACCGCTTTCCCTAAAAATATCACCCATGGCTGTCACCTTCTGTCATGAAAGCTGCAGTCTGATGCAACAACTACTCTTTTACTCAGCTAGAATGATGATTTAAGGCAGGCATGCGCAACTCACTGCCCGCGGGCCGCGCCCGGCCTGCCACCTGGTTTATTCCACCTATTTACATCATAGTGTGTGGCTTTAAAAATCGCTTTTTGGCCCGCCCCCTGGAGGAAGTTGCACGTGCCTAATTTAAGGTCTCCCAAAGAGACTTACCGACAAAGACAAATACAGTAACAGCTCGCTTTTCTCCACAACAACTCAACACCACCTGGGGTGATGCTTTTGAGAGTAATTAATTGCACGACTAACGGTCCGTACAGAACTGTGCAACTGTCTAAAGATCACGGTTAACGTGTTCTTTTTACGGTCGACACAGACTTATACAGTATTAATATAGTTATATATATATATATATATATATATATATATATATATATATATATATATATATATATATATATATATATATATATATATATATATATATATATATATATATATATATATATATATGTACTTTGTACATACAACAACTGCCAAGTCTCAGTTATAAGTTCATATAAATTTATTCAACATTTGTAATTGAAAGGCTGTACTTGCTGCATTCAAAAGTTAAATTTATAAGTTTGAAGTCCTAACTATGTTCCAAAGTTAAATTTTTAATGTTTGAAGTCCTAATTATGTTCCAAAGTTGATATCGTCTACATATAATTGTAATTTGTTTTGAAATATGAATGCACAATGAATCATCTATGTATATTCCAGTGCGCAGGAGAGCATACTTATAAGCAATGCTTGCTGCACGACCCTTTGGCAAAAATATACAATAAATACAAATGCATTGATTGTAATACGTATACGTTCTAACCTATGAAAGATTGTATTTTTTTCTTCAAATTAGAATGAAACCTATTTCATCTTATGCGACCTAAAAGATTCTATATTAAGTATGTTTTAGTGTTTTGTGTGGGTTTTTTTTTTTTTTTTTTTTTTTTTTTTTTTTAAGACGCGATTAGATTCTCAAGACGAAAAAACGCTTCTCGTCAGTGACAATAATATCTAGAGAAGTATTCTCATCAAAGATTCTTGTGTGCGGAGGAGCGATAAAACCTGAATCTGCTTCCAGACTCCCCTGCTTCTGGGGAAAACAAAGCCGTAAAGCCGTCATCATCGACTTTGAGGCAATCAGATCCTGATTTTCTAAACAGCTTCAAATTGAGGATCTCCTCATCAAATACTTTTGTCTCTTTAAAAGATCAATGAAAGAGAGATTTTAATGCTACGATTCAACGATTCAATATGAGTTGTTTTCTTCAAAACAGTTTTGATGCAATGTTTCTTGTTAACTGTCCAAAATATGCACAATATGTTGCAACGCTTTAGGAAAGCAGTTAAAGAACAAAATTGAAGTAGAATACGCTCCTACAGAAATTAAATTAATATATTCTCTGCATTATTGAAAACCCATAAACTCGGATGATTTCTAGCGTCAGATATTTCCGCCAAGGCCGATTGCTCCTGAGGGTAACATACAAATTTAGTTACAATCTTGTTATTTAGGAACTCTATGTATTTCCCATGTTCATTTGCAAGCGAGACCCTTTTGTCAATAAACGTAACTGTTGTTACATGGACTAGAATGATATGCGATCATGCCTCTGTCATTGTTGTGGTTATAACGTATTTGAAATCAGTCTTGAAAGCTAGTTTGTTAAGGATTATTCTGGTTTGACGTTATTCATTTGCATGAAGTCAGCTGTACTCAAACATCGGAATTTCACGTGCTGTTTGAGTACAGTTTTTGTGTCTTGTTAAAAAAAATAAAAACAAAAAACTAGATTTTGTACGTTGCTAGTATATAATCTGTTTACTGAGTAGATCATACAATAATAAAGATAAAACACGGTTTAAAGAAAGCAAACGTTTCCAAGAGCGATAGGAAAGACTGAACATTCAAGCTTCCCCTTTGGGATCCAACTCTTCCCTCATGTTCCCGCAAACATTTGCACCCAGCAGACCGTGTATTATACCTATATAGAAGTCTCTCAGTTTAATTTCAATAGGATAAATCCTCAGCAACCTATCAGTTGCCTTATGCGCTGCATGGAAATTAAAATAATACATACAAAACAATGCTGATAGTGATTTTTTTATGTTTTTTTTTATTCCGAAGCCTTTGTGCACTCAAAAATTGACGCAGACAGCCG